>CM046447.1:39866684-40289922 GCA_025506515.1 Flaveria trinervia
CTCCTTTTGTGTAAATATATACTTGAGGGTTTATGATCGGCAGATATCACAAGTCTCACCATATATATAATGTCGCGAAATCTTTAATGCAAAGACTACTGCTGCCAACTCCAAATCATGTGTCGGATAATTAACTTCGTAGGCTTCAGTTGACGGGAAGCATAGGCGATGACTTTTCTGTGTTGCATCAGCACACAACCCAGCCCTTTCTTCGAGGCATCACTATAAATCTGAAATCCGCCTGAACCAGATGGAAGAGTGAGTATTGGGGCAGATACAAGTCTTTTCTTGAGCTCTTCAAAACACTTTTCCCACTCTTCATTCCAAGAATATATCACCCCTTTTGTCAATAGTTGTGTGAGGGGTAAGTCAATAATACAAAAGCCTTCCACAAATCTTCGATAATAACTGCTAAACTAAGAAACTTTGGACCTCTGTGGTTAAGGTAGGTCTAGGCCACTTAGTAATGGCCTCAATCTTTGCTGGATCCATTTTAATTCCTTCCGCTGACACAATGTGACCCAAGAATGCTACTTGATTGAGCCAAAATTCATATTTTAAAAACTTGGCATACAACTTCTTTTGCCTTAGTGTCTCAAGAACTTTACACAGGTGTTTTCATGTTCTTTCTTGCTTCTAGAATACACTAGAATATCATTGATAAAAACAATCACAATTTATCCAAGAATTCATGAAATACTTGGTTCATCAAGCCATGAATACAGTTGGTGCATTAGTCAAGCCAAAAGGCATGACCAAAAACTCATAATGACCGTAACGAGTGCGAAAGGCAGACTTACGCACATCCATCTCTTTAATCTTCAACTGGTGATAACCAAACCTTAGATCTATTTTTGAGAAGAATTTGGCACCCTGAAACTGGTTAAAAAGATCATCGATTCGGGGTAAAGGATAACGGTTTTGAATGGTAATCTTGTTTAACTCTCGGTAGTCAATACACAACCGCATACTACCATCCTTATTCTTTACAAATAAGACCGGTGCGCCCCAAGGTGAGACGCTTGGCCTATAAATCCAAGCTCTAATAACTCTTGTAGCGTTCTTTCAATTCTTTCAGTTCCAATGGTGCGATGTGATACGGTGCCTTAGAGATAGGCTCGGCGCCAGGAATTAAGTCGATGGAGAACTCTACTTCACGGTCTGGCGGTAGCCTGGTAATTCGTCCGGAATACATGAGAATACTCACGAACAATGATGGTTATTGATCTTATCTTCACTAATCTAGGTATCCAAGATAGATGCTAAGAATCCAACACAACCATGAGATATCAACTTTCGAGCTTTGAGTGCAGAAATAATCTTAAGAGTTATGAGGTTGAATTCCTTGATAGACAAATTCAGGATGATGAAGATCACTGAAGATAACTCGTCGAGAATAGCAATCAATAGTAACATGATATCGCGTCAACCAATCCATCCCGAGAATAATATCAAAGTTACCCATTTGGATGGGCAAAAGATCTGCATTACGCACGATCGAGTCAATATGAAGAGGACGATCTTTATATGTGAGTGATAATAATGGAGTTTCCCATAGGAGTGGAAATCGATAAAGTATGATCTAACGGTGAGGATAAACCATAAGATATCTAGTAAACAAATGAGAAACAATTGATTGTGTGCCCCCATATAAAATAGCACATAAATATCATGTTCACCAATTTGAAGGGTTCCAGATACGGTACCTGGTGCACTAGCAACCTCAATAGCAGTAAGTGCGAAAACTCTTCCTTCGGTGTTAGCTTGTGCATTGGACCCACTAGTGTTCCTCTTGTTCTTTTGTTTTGGACAATCCTTGATCATATGCCCCCGCTGACCACACCGAAAACAATTTCCCATAGCTCGATGACAAATGCCTCGATGACGTTTCCCAAAAGTGTTACGTGGCGGAATCAAAGTCTGGTTTGGGCTTCCATGTTGATTTGGTGGTTGTGCCTTAATAGCACCTTTAAACGGTTGAATCTGGTATGGGTTTTAGGCTGCCATGGTCGGGTCTGGTTTCCATTGTTATGACTTGCTTGAACTCTACGATCCTTTGAATGATTAGCAGCACTGGATGACCGACCTATGGGCTGAATTCGATGTCCGTCTCTATCCATTTTCTTGTTGTCTCTTGTCCGAGATAAGAATTCTTTTCTATCAAATTCAAATGTCTTGATTGCATTAGCCACCTCCGTAAGATCCTTAAACTTCATATACATGATCGAATTTCGGATTCGATCACACACTGCCATTTACACTTTTCTACCTGAACTGCCGCAGACGGTTGCTTCCCCCACAAATTAGCCAAGCTTTCAAATCGAGTAATAAACTCCAACCTGGTTCATCATTTCCCTGTCGGATGACGGCATATTCTCTAATGTAGGCCTCTCGGTCAGCTGTCGAGAAAAACTTATCATAAATGATAGTACGAAAATTAAGCCATGAAAGAGTACCTGCATAGGCCTTCCCTCCTCTGATTTGCATAAGTCCTTCTACCAATTTTGTGCATCATCCTCCAATTTGTAAGTGGCTAATCTGACCTTGTACTCCTCCACAACACCCAACACTTCGAAGATCTTCTCAACATGGGCTATCTAGCTTCTCGCATCGATTGGAGTAGTTGCGTGACTGAATGACCTTGGTTTTTGCTTTTGGAACCTTTGGATCCATACATGAATGCCCTCAGTAGAGTTCTCTATGTTGTTCTCATCAATTGGGTTTTCCCGATTAGAGTTACCACGACCTTCTGATCGAGTTTGGGGAAGGACCGCCTCCACAGTCTGGGCAACAAGGTTAGGTAACAATCCGACAAAAGCTTGGTTGATAGCAGAGACCATGTTCGCGTCAATAGGGGTCTCATTTGAAGCGGTGTCAGCATGCAATCGGTTTGCCCTACGGACGCTCCTACGGGGTTGACGACGTGGAGGCATCTAAAAGAAATGGACACAAGATTAGCATATAGGAATAAGAGAGAACATGCTACAATTAGATAATACAAAGGGTAACATGACAAAATGAGTTCAATTCAAAAAAAATTCAATCGCATGTAAAATAATACAAAGGATAACATGACAAAATAATAAAAAATCATGATATTAATAAAGGCGCGACCAATAGAAACAAATAGGAATGTCAAAGACGTTTAGGAATTTCAACGGACGGTAAAATTCAGAGGGTTTTCCTAATCAAATCGAATACCATAACAATAAAGGTTGGGGTAAGAATCCATACCTTGACTAACCTATCACAAAGATGTTAGACTTGTACTTTAACGGGGTCGCGATTGCCTACACGTAAGTTTGTGTTTGAAGAGATTTATACTTTGTCTTCATATGTTACATAACTATTTATCCAAAGTACCTAATAATGTCATAATATTTTAAATGGATTTAACCTTACCGCCATTGTCACATCATGCCCCAAACTATCATTTGACCTTATCCATCCATCATTTACACCCATTTAAATACTTCTTACTCACTCCCTTAATCTTTTTACCAATTGCACTACCTAAAGCTTTCTTCATGTTTATTTACCCAAATTCAAACTCATTTCCTCTACAACATTCTCACAAAATGACACTAAACCCTTAGCATAACCAAGTCGCACACCTTGACTCTTCCAAGCATGCTGACTTCTCTAAAATCATCTCCTTTCTTACTCAATACACCTACTACATGGCCTTAACTGTTATCCCTATTGTTTGTTTGAAACAAATGGTAGAATTTTAGGAAAACAGTCAGATTGTATTCCTGAACAGAGTTAGGGTTATTAGGTCAAGCATTTGTGGTCAGGAATTTATCATATCTAAACAAATCATCAAGGAGCATCTAGAGCTTCATGATTAGGGCTCTCCTTCAAAATTCCCCAAAGTAGACTTGGATGACACATATACCCAGATAGGATATGATGGTGATGTGAGCAGGTCAACTATGTACAAGTTCAACGTTTCCTATAACTGGACGTTCCTACTTCATATAGTCTTTCACTACCGTCAAACAAGTCTGGGGGATAGGATCAAATCCCTTATGAACTAGTATGCCTAGTTCGCGGGTTGGTAGAAGGCCTACGGTTCAACTTCTCAAGGTTTGTTTCCCCAATCTAATTGGGAACCTTCAAAGGGAAACATTTTACATGTATCCTCAGTTCATTTAGCACATAATCAATTGTGAGTTGGACCAGAGTAAGCTTATCTGTGAAGCTACTCTACCTGTCCCTCACATAAGGCCGGCCATCTTCAAGGTGCTAAAGAGGATGTCCACCAACTTTACTGGAAGACACACTGAGCTTCTTCCAAGTATGATTGAGCACATAGCTCCAGGTGACATCCCTGTTAACCCCACAAGTGATGAACTCACACCAACATAACCCTCATAATGCCAAATCTACCTTCCCACCCCATCAAAATTACATATTAGAGTTGATCCAAACAAACCTTTTTTCAATCTCCTCTGATTGAACAAGTCCCCCCTGTTCAATCCAAAAAGGCTAGAGTGGAAACATAGGCTCCCACTTAGTCTGAGGTCCCACCTTCTTCATATTTGACTTTAACATAGGCATTGAGTCTCCTTAGTCTCAATCCTATGAGCCCCAAACCCAAGCTGAAAGCCCTCAGGATGAGTCTCTATACTCTACTAAACAGCCAAAAAAGGGACAACCCCATCATAGGCTCAATGCCAATAGACATTGATCAAGGTCCCGGGTCATTAGGCATACAGGATCGTTGAAGGGTGAAGAGTTACAACACAATAACACAAAGAGGAGATAAACTAAACTTAGATCAAATAGTAAACTAGATTAACCAAGTGGTGACACTAAGAACACAAGTAATATATGAGACAGAACACAAAGAACACAAGTGTTTGGTTTTCAAGAATGCAGTATATTGCCTTCTCTATGTTCTATTACAAGTGTTATAAAAGTATATTCAAAAGATACAAGAACATGAGATACTTATACAACATCCTACAGCCGGCTATACTTTGAAAGCCAGCTGGATACAATTGACTAGACACACACAAAATCAATTGTAGAGTCAAAAGGCAGATTGCCTTTTGACTAGTGACTATGACATGCCATAGCTCACATCCTTATCTATTACAAAAAGGATAAAGTACATAAAGTAGAAAGTTACAGACTCAAGACCTCAATGTACAGTTACCAAAAGCATGAACCTTTTCACCAAACCATGTTAGTTGGTGGCTTGCAGAGTTGCAGCGAAAAGGTGTCCAGCTTTATGGAACAGTACATCAGATAAAGCATGTTACTAAAAGTCTTCGGAAGAAATCTGTCTTCATGAACTTGAAGCTTCGGAAGACTTTATCTCTGAGGCTTCGAAAGACTTCATCTTTGGCTTCGGAAGATGTTGGTCTTGGCTTCGGAAGATTTCACACTTAGAGTGTTTCAGTTGCACATGTGAAACTTCTGAAGCATTCCACTTCAATGCACTTATGCAGCATGCAGGAAAGACTAAAGATGTTTAGGTTGCATTAGCCTCTTCATTAGTCTCTACAAACTCCCCCTAGGCTGATACTACCAAAACATTTAGAAAACTTCAGATATTAACAGTCCTCATTAGGATGATCACCATTCCTTTCTTCATAAGATGATCAGGATCCTTCAGGCTATCAAAGTGTCTTCTCATGTCAAAGAGATCATGCAGAGGCAACTGAAACATATCTTTCCATGTATAGATGTCTTCAATGCCTTCATCTCTAATAACATGCTGAAGGGTTTGCTAGAACATAAAATCAATGTTTAACCACTTAAACTTTCTGAAAAACGCAGCGGAGTTACAACTTAATAAAACCCATTTAATAAGCTGAAAATAATGTTCTTTAGTGACCATTTTAGATGAAAACAAACCCAAACAAAAGGATCATAATATGTGAATGATCAAGCTATGAAAATGTACTAAAACTCCAATTAAATCACAGCCACAATGAGCTATGATTTCTACCTTTTGAGCAGCAAGAACGACCAAGGAGAGGGCTGTTGTGAGCTTCAAAAACGTCAAGATAGTGCTGAATGAGGGCTGATTAATGGCCAAGACTTCAAGCTAGAAGTCCTCAAACGTCTATACCCACAAGCCTTCAAACAAACACCTTAGTTGCTAGGATTTTGGTCACCAAAACTCAAGAAGTAGCTGCTACAACACCTTCAAAACCGTGAGTTTGAGAAGATGGAAGAGAGAGTTGTTTTCTTGGATTTAGTTGCATGTGTTTCTCAAGATGGCTGGTCCAAGAGCATTCCAAGACCCTTAATGTGTTGTGTTAATCAACAAAGTTGGTCCAATCAACAACAGGGGGGGGGGGCGGCCGAATTTGGGTTGAAAAAAAGTTTCCCCCTTTTTGTTTAACACAAACACATGTTAAAGGTCTTATATTTGTCCCTCTTAGAAAATGTATACAACTAACCCATTATTGTATAACATATATAGCCATTATATTTGTAATGTCATCTAAATAACATTACAAATAATATCATTGAACAATATATCCTAATAAATTGTTCCATGTTATATGCAACTTGTTTAGAAAACCCATTTTCTAAATTGGTGTTAATATTTCATTGCATGATCATATCATCACTAAATATTATTGGTGTTTGCTAAGCTTGTTATTGGGTATAACCCGACTTGGATCATAACGTACTAACCACATCAATATTCTAAGTGTCTTGGGCACATAGATCCTACAATCTCCCACTTGCCCAAGATTCATAGAAGATTGATGCAAGCAGTAAATACCGCCTAACAACGGTTTACTACCCTTAATACGCATGACTTATAGCCATTCAATAACATCATCCCTTTCAAGTACCCTACTTGAAATGATTTAGGTGAATTAATCATTTATCCTTTTGTTACAGATGTCATGTTAAATCCAAGGACACAGAATGATCATACCTTGTTGATTTAACTTAATCAGGCCTTAGACATCTAACTCTCAACGAATAAGAGGAACAAATTCCATCTTGACTACATACGTTTCTCACAATCACCTCGTGTTATACCTGAACATATCCTTATGTACTGTCCACTATTTCAGGACAGTGAAGAATAGGCTCAAGGTGTAACACTTGGTGAATATCAAAACCCAATATGTATCTCAGGTCGGAGGATACCAAATGATATTCGCCTTTACTCAAAATTACTTATGATCAATCAATAAGATTCCATGTAGTAAAATTTGAGATGCGGGTTAGTCCAATATTTGTATCCCACAAATATCTATGAACCTTGGTAGCAACCCATTGCTCTATATTCATCCTTATGAATATCAACCCAATCCATTCATAATAGTCTTACCTTCAAACTTGTTCCCACAAGTATGAACGACTACGGACATTTAGAGTAAACATTTTACTCATGGATTAAACATGCTAAATTGGAATATTATTTGAAACATTATAACCAAATAACTTTATTCAAATAATAGAAAGTTCCACATATCCAAATACAAAATTTACAGATCAAATCCAATCACTAGAATATCGAAGTCCCATGGCACAAGTATGACCTTCATGCTTTGCTTTTCAAGGAGCTTCGTGAGAGGATCCGCAACGTTTTGATCCGTGTGAACTTTGCGAATACATATCTTTCCCTTTTCAACTTCATCTCGTATGTAGTTGAATCTCCGCTCAATGTGCCTAGTCTTTTGATGAGCACGGGGTTCCTTGATTTGAGCAATCGCACCCTCGTTATCACAAAAGATCTCTAGGGGGTCCTGAATGGAAGGGACAACCCCTAGATCGGCAATGAATTTCTTCAACCATGCAGCTTCTTGGGCTGCCAATGAGGCGGCGACGTATTCTGATTCTGTAGTTGACAGAGCCACCACATCCTGTTTGGAGCTCTTCCAAGAGACAGCTCCTCCATTCAGAATGAAAATGTATCCCGATTGAGACCGTGAATCATCACGATCGGTTTGGAAACTCGCATCCGTGTAACCTTTTACAACGAGTTCCTCGTCACCAGATCCATAGATTAGGAACATATCTCTTGTCCTCCTTAGGTACTTAAGTATGTTCTTAACAGCCATCCAATGACTGTTTCCAGGATTTTGTTGGTAACGGCTTGTCATACTTAAGGCGTATGACACGTCCGGTCGAGTGCATATCATTGCATACATGATGGATCCAATAGCAGATGCGTATGGGATTGCCTTCATTTTATCTTGCTCATCCTTTGAGCTTGGACATTGAGTCGTACTCAACATCGTTCCTCTTTGAATAGGTACGGTACCTTTCTTAGAGTTTTCCATCTTGAACCTTTTCAAGATTTTATCAATATATGCACTTTGATTCAAACCAATCAACCGCCTTGATCTATCCCTATAGATCTTTATTCCCAGAATATAGGCGGCTTCACCAAGATCCTTAATGGAAAAACAACTTCCAAGCCAGGTTTTTACACCTTCCAAGGTTGGAATGTCATTTCCAAATAGTAGTATGTCATCAACATACAATACTAGGAAAGTTATTGTGCTCCCACTAGCCTTCTTATACACACAAGCCTCATCAGCGTTTTTGATGAAACCAAATTTCTTTACTTCCTCATCAAAACGGTGATTCCAGCTTCTCGATGCTTGTTTAAATCCATAGATTGATTTCTTTACTTGCATACTTTATTAGGATGTATTGGATCGACAAAACCTTCAGGCTGAACCATATAGACATCTTCCTCAAGATATCCATTTAGGAAAGCGGTTTTGACATCCATTTGCCAAATCTCATAATCATAATGAGCAGCTATGGCAAACAATATCCTTATAGACTTTAGCATCGCAACAGGTGAGAAGGTTTCATCATAATCAACCCTTGAGTTTGAGTGAAACCTTTTGCTACAAGTCTAGCTTTATAAGTATCCAAGTTTCCATGCATATCGGTTTTCTTCTTGAAAACCCACTTACTTCCAACTATCTTGGAGTTAAGAGGTGGTACAACCAAGTCCCATACTTGATTGTCATACATGGATTGCATCTCAACGTTCATGGCTTCAAGCCATTTGTCACAATCCGTGTTGGACATTGCATCATGGTATGTGGTTGGTTCATCAGAATCTATCACATAGCATCCATCCATGAAAAATCCATATCTTTCAGGTGGATTACTAGTTCTACCACTTCTGCGAACGTGTTGTGTGTATTGATCAACCACTTGATCATCCTCAACATCCTTATGTTGAGTGCTAGTTTCAACCAAACGTGCATCGGGCTGTGGTTCTTGATCTTCCTCAAGATCCACTGTTCTACTGCTAGCTCCTTCCATAAGGAACTTTGCTTCTAAGAACTCACCCTTTCTGGCAACAAACACCTTTTGTTCCATTGGATCATAGAAATAATATCCCATAGAATCTCTAGGATATCCAATAAAGATACACTTGGTGGATCGGACATCCAATTTGTTTAGGGTGGGAGTCTTAACATAAGCCTCACATCCCCAAACCCTTAAGTACGATAGGGATGGAACTCTTCCATGCCATATCTCAAAAGGTGTCCTTTCTACCTTTTTGGTTGGGGCCATATTTAGAATACGGGCCG
Organism: Flaveria trinervia; assembly: GCA_025506515.1. Classification (NCBI taxonomy): domain Eukaryota; kingdom Viridiplantae; phylum Streptophyta; class Magnoliopsida; order Asterales; family Asteraceae; genus Flaveria; species Flaveria trinervia. Next base: position 39,876,230 of record CM046447.1, read on the forward strand.
CGGAGAGCAGAGCGAAACCCCAAAATGATAGAGGTAATGTGCTTCTAGCCATCATAGATCGGACCATATCCAATAAGGTTCGATTCCTCCTCTCAGACACACCATTATGTTGTGGTGTTCCAGGTGGAGTGAGTTGTGAGACAATCCCACAACTCCTAAGATGATTTTGAAAGGCATCACTTAGGTATTCACCTCCTCTATCGGTACGAAGAATTTTAATTGACTTGTTGAGTTGATTTTCTACTTCATTTTGAAGATTTTGAACATTTCAAAAGCTTCGTCTTTGTGCCTTAACAAGTACACATACCCATAGCGACTATAATCGTCGGTAAAGGTAATGAAGTATCTTTCACCATTCCTAGTCATTGGCTTAAAAGGACCACATACATCCGAATGTATGATTCCTAATAAATCTTTTGCCCTTTCGGTAGTTCCATTAAAGGGTGCCTTAGTCATCTTACCTTGTAAACAAGACTCACAAACATCAAATGAATCACATTCATTTGTTTTTAAAAGACCATTCTTTTGAAGTGTTTGTAAACGTTTCTTGTTTATATGACCAAGACGACAATGCCAAAGATAGGTATCACTTAAGTCCAACTTGAGTTTCTTGGTGTTAGTTTGGTACAATGAACTATTTAAAGTATTTTCATGAACCAATTCATAAATACCATTAATTGGAATAGCTTTAAAATAGAACATACCATTTAAAGAAACATGAATATCATTTTCAATAAAAGATAATACATAATCATAATGTCTTAATTGGGATACAGAAATAATGTTCCTAGTCAAACTAGGAGCATACAAAACATTCTTCAAATATTCCAAACCACTTGGAAGTCTTAGGATGTAGTCTCCACGAGCTTCAACTAAGACTTTAGTTCCATTTCCCATGAAGAGGCTAACATCCCCTTGTTTGAAGTCCCTACTTCTTGTGAACCCTGCAACAAATTGCAAATGTGAGTTCCACATCCGGTATCCAATACCCATGTGTTAGAAGATGTAACATTAAGATCAATATGAATCATGTATATTGTACCTGAGGTCTGCCCGCATCCCTCTTGGCTTTCAACTCTTGGAGATGGACAGGACAATTCCTTGCCCAATGTCCAATCTCCCCACACTTGAAGCATGGGTCATTTGTAGCAACCTTTTGCTTCTTCTCTTGTGGTTGGGTGGCACCCTTGCCACCCCTTTCCCTTTTCCCCAAGCGGGTCCCTTACCCTTGGCAACCTTTGCCTTGGGTGCGGGACGAGGCCTTTTGTTGTTCCCACCTTCATTAATGGTGAGAACGGGTAAAACCCTTTTACCATGGCCGCCTCGGCCGTTTTGAGCATTGAGTGAAGCTCACCAATGCTTTTATCCCAAGCATTCATGTTGTAGTTCAACACGAATGTCTCGAACCTTTGGTAAGGCCATTGAGGATCAAATCCGTGGCCAATTCCTTCGAGACGGGACAATTAAGCCTCTCGAGGCGGTCAATATGACTTTCATCTTAAGTACATAAGATGAAACAGATTGGTTGTCGTCCATACGACATGCATGGAGTGCTCGAACCGTTTCGAAACGCTCAACCCTCGCTTGCTGTTGGAACGTTTCCTTCAGCTGGGTTATCATGTCATAAGCCCCGTGGTGTTCATACTCCTTTTGGAGATCCGGAGTCATGCTCGCTAGCATGAGACAAGACACTTGGACGGAGTCCTCAGTGTACTTTAGCCAATCATTGAAGGCCTCCTCATCATCCTCGCTAGGTTGATCAGGGATAGGGTCGTCTAAAACGTACGATCTTCTCTCTTGCTTGAGAACGATTCTCAAGTTTCGATACCAATCGATGAAGTTGTTGTGATTTAGACGTTCCTTTTGGAGGATCGCTCGTAAAGATTGGTTGGACGCGGATGAGTTATCGGAATTATCATTATTAGAGGCCATCTACAAAATTTAACAAAGTTTTATTTAGTATTTTCGATATTATCAATTTTAATAATTAATGCCTATTAAGGTCAATATATATTAAAATCTAGAACCCAACATTACATTTAAATTGTGGTTAGGTGACCTTTATCCCACGATTTAAATTAATAAGGTGGTCAACGATTGACGGTTGCAACCATTTGCAACTTCTAGAGGTATGGGATCGACTCTTGAACATCATATGTAAAGTCGGCATGTAAATCCCATCAACACCATTTGGAAACCACATTGTAGGTGATCCATTTAACATGGTTTGCAAATCAAGACATCCTACTTACACCCACGTGTGAGTTTGCCAAAACAAATGGTTAGGTGACCTTTATCCCATAAGTAAGGCATTCTCACCTCAAATCACAAGTTCCCTCAAAATGGTTAGGTGACCTTTATCCCACTAAGAGTTCCCAAGTGACTCAAGTGTTGTGTAAAAGGACGGTGTTGATCTCGTTTTTAAAATTTTAGAGATTTCTTAATTCTAGTTTAGAAAACTCTATGTACTTGTATTTGTATGCTTTCAAATACAAGGTACCCTATGGTTCTTAGATTAAAACCAATTTTAATCTTTAAAATCATTAAACCATTTTAATAACTTTTATTAACTTTAAAGAACCAACATTTTCAGCTTGTTAAGTTTTTAATGAGTTTTGTTATGAATATTCAAAACAAACCAAACAATCAAACAACAAACAATCAAACAAGCATAAACAACAAACAATCATATGTGCATAACCATAGCCCTTATGTTGACAACACTTGTTTGCCATCACAAGTGTTGTCTTTGGTCTTTCTAAGGGTCAAACATATCATAAAGGTTCCAAGAACCTCCCACTAGAAACCGCATCCAAATGCTCCATGTTTCTTGTGTCTTTGTGTCCATCTTTGGGTCTTGATCTTGTACATCTTCCTTTTACAAAATTGTATCCTAATACATTTTCTAGTAAAGGAAATGAACCTAATCTATTATTACATAACCAATGAATGAATAATTACAACCCAAGGAATAAACACAAATATTACAACCAAATTGAATGAATAAAACAACCACTAGAAACATCCAAACAACACAAGGCCACAAGCTAGGTTATGCACTTTAACAACCAATGATCATATCATCAACCATATAATGAAAACCCCATTTAAAACCCCAAATTTCAGCCAACATAAACTGAAATTTTGGGTTTTAATCATTGTCCAAACAACCAACATTCATAATATGTTTCTTTCAAGGTCTAATCACTAGCATGTGTGATATGACCTTGAAAGTTTGGGGAATCATTCATATAAACTATAACAGCCCAAAATCAGCCTATAACATGTCTAATATCATCTTTTAAAACCAATTTCAAAAGATAAATCAAGCAAGTCATCCACATAACCTGGCTTGATGCCATTGAAGGGTTTGCTAGAACATAAAATCAATGTTTAACCACTTAAACTTTCTGAAAAACGCAGCGGAGTTACAACTTAATAAAACCCATTTTATAAGCTGAAAATAATGTTCTTAGTGACCATTTTAGATGAAAACAAACCCAAACAAAAGGATCATAATATGTGAATGATCAAGCTATGAAAATGTACTAAAACTACATTAAATCACAGCCACAATGAGCTATGATTTCTACCTTTTGAGCAGCAAGAAACGACCAAGGAGAGGGCTTTGTAGCTTCAAAAACGTCCAAGATAGTGCTGATGAGGGCTGATTAATGGCCAAGACTTCACTAGAAGTCCTCAAACGTCTATACCCACAAGCCTTCAAACAAACACCTTAGTTGCTAGGATTTTGGTCACCAAAACTTCAAGAAGTAGCTGCTACAACACCTTCAAAACCGTGAGTTTGGAGAAGAGGAAGAGAAGTTTTTTCTTGGAGTTAGTTGCATGTGTTTCTCAAGATGGCTGGTCCAAGAACATTCCAAGACCCTTAATGTGTTGTGTTTAATCAACAAAGTTGTCCAATCAACAACAAGGGGGGGGGCGGCCGAATTTGGGTTGAAAAAAAGGTTTCCCCCCTTTTTGTTAAACACAAACACATGTTACAATGGTCTTATAATTTGTCCCTCTAGAAATGTATACAACTAACCCATTAATTGTATAACATATATAGCCATTATTAATTTGTAATGTCATCTAAATAACATTACAAATAATATCATTGAACAATATATCCTAATAAATTGTTCCATGTTATATGCAACTTGTTTAGAAAACCCATTTTCTAAATTGGTGTTAATATTTCATTGCATGATCATATCATCAACTAAATATTATTTGGTGTTTGCTAAGCTTGTTATTGGGTATAACCCGACTTGGATCATAACGTACTAACCACATCAATATTCTAAGTGTCTTGGGCACATAGAATCCTACACATGCCACCTATTTGGATTTGTGGTGTATGTCCAAGACAAGATGGGTCTTCCTGATGCTAGAGGAGCTACTGAAGTTGGAGTTGATTGAGCTTCCTCTAACTGCACATCCTCAGGCTGTTCTGATTCATCCTGAGGTTCAGAAGGGGATTCAGCTTCTTCTTCTTCTTAGACTTTGGTTTAGAAGCCATCCTTTTCCTTCTTTTTCCAAATTTTAACTGAGAAGACTGGCCTGCAGCACCAGATTGATCTTCACTGTCTTTCTCAGTTGGGACTTCCTCTCTCTCAGGTTCAGATGGAGAAGGAGGTTGACCCTGCTGTGTATCAGAAGATGAAGCTTGCTGAGCATTAGCAGGAGGTCCAGGTTGTGTTGTGTCTGTTTGGTCAACCTTAACCTCCACTTTTGGTGGGGCCTGACTTCGAATGCAGTGTAAGTCAGTGAGCTCTCCACTCTTAATCTTTTGCTTGATTACCCTGATATGCTCATCCATAGTGGATAGAGACATGGGTCCAAGTCTCCTTCCGGAGAATCCATACAGCTTCAAGAAGCCCATCATCCTCTGCCTATTAGCAGACTTCTTCATGCTTTTTTGGATGATGGCTCTTGACTTTGTAGCTTCTTCCCTCAGCTTCTTCTTTTTGTCTTTCTTTCCTTGACTAACTCAAGCTCGAGTTGTTTTAAGTACTCAAACAATCATATAGTCATAAGGTAAGGGAAGAAGTGCATCTGCCTGATAAGGCATGTGGCACTCAGGTAGTTAATCATCTTGATTCTGTCTTCTTCCTTATCTACCTAAGGTTCTTGTTGAACCACATCCTCTTGTTCAGGACTTTCTTGAACTGGTGAGAGGGTAGGCATACCTTTGTATAGTCTTTTTCTTCTTCTCTCTTCTTTGACTTGTACTAGGAGTTCTGCATCTTCTGCCTCCTTCTTCTCTCTTGACCTTTCCAGATCAACCAGCTCATTCAATTCATCCAAGGGGAGAGAAATGATATATCTATGTCATAGTTCCTAGTCTGCAGATAGTTATCCTGACTGCCCTTAACTCATCATTCTGAGTATTGGTCTGGGGGCAGCCCTGATTGCAGACTCCATGAGTCTTGAAGACTCAGTAGAGGAACTTTCTCCCCTTAGCCTCCTTTTCCTCTCTCTCTCCTCCTCCTCAATCTCCTCAGATGTCATCTTTCTTTTCCTTTGTCACTCTCAGACCTTTGTGACTCAGGGTGGAGAGAGCTTTGGCCTTCATTGCTTGTTGCAGCATCTGAGCTCAGGCCAGAGAGAGGTTGAGAAGCACCTTCACCAGCAGGTGTCTCAGAAGGAATATGGATCTCTGCAGCAGTTGGATATGATGAGACAGGGCTCTCAGGTTCTGACACTGGGCCTTCAGTCAAGGTTTCCCCTATGAAGCTAATCTTAGGGTATGCCTCAACATCCAGTTGACCGATGACATTGCCTGATTGCCTTAGTCTCCTTCTTAGGCTGAACTCTGCAATGATCCTGTCTTGGATTCTTCTAGCCAGTCTGTCAGCTTGTCTTGATTGGCTTGGTTGACAAGTGGCATGTTGACTAGATCCAGACCTTCATAGTAGTCCAAGTTCTGAAAATTAAAGACTTCTTGCTGTCCTTGAACTCTTATGATAATGAGGGCTTTCCTATGTTGTCATACCTCCACCCAATAATGTGATTGAAGGATGAGGAAGGTGACATAGCCCTTGGTATCCCATCCTCAAACAGACTTTGTATGAAGGAGTCTGTGAGTCCACATCAATGTGAACTAGAGGAGGTTGCTGAGAATGCACAGTTGCAAGTGAGGATGGTGAGTCCTCAATGTCCATTCTCTCGAAGGAACTCCCAGGTTCTGTGGCTGGAATGACTTTCTCCCCTTTTTGGTACATCACCCACTTGCAGAGGTGAGCTGGAGGATAGGTCAATCACATCCACAGGTTCTTGTGTTCCTGGTTGAGCTCTCCTTAAGGGTCTCCCAGCTAGTTTTTTCCTTAAGATATGAATCTCAAGTTGTTGATCATTGATCCTGTTTTGTAAGGTAGTCACCTAGATTCAAGGTGACTGACCTTTTAGATTAGGTAAGTGCATGTTTTAGACAGTTTTTGCACTTTTAGTCTCAGATCCCCCTCATCTTCATCAGAAGAATCACTGGGGGTGGAGAAGATTGGACCAGAGTCCTTTCTTTCATGACCAGTTCTAAGTTCTTGGCTACTGGATTTCCTCTGCTCACTGGCAGTCTCAGTTGAGATGTCAGTGGGCTGAGTTGCCATGGTTGAGGTCTTAATGATGTAGTCACTTTCAAAAGTGAGAGCCTCTTCCATATGGACATCCTGAACAGGTTCAGTAGTGTCCACCTCAGTTGTAGGTGAATGATGTGGGATAGATGTAGGAGACTCAGTAGGACTCATCTCTCTTTGAGTAGAGGGAAGAAGAGAGATTCATTATACTCACTGAAACCTATATCTCATTAGTATAGAAGTTAAGGTTGGGAATGGGTTGGTTAAGATCTATAGGCTGGGGATGGTAACTGTCCCCTGAAGGTTGATCACTTGAGTGTTGAGACTCAGAGTGATGGCTTAAGGCAGTAGGACTAATGAGCTCATTAGGCTGAGCATGAGGAACCTCAACACTGATTCTTGAAGAGATGGAGTGGTCTGCTCCTCAGAGAAATGGGAGCTCCAGTGTCCACTTCTTCCTGTATGGGTGAGTGTATGAGGACCTCCACAGACTGAATAGTCTGAGCAGGGGTTTGTTTTGTATTTTCTTGGTAGGTGATGAGATTTGAGGTTGTGGGTGGTTGGGAAGAAGCAGGTGTGGGTTCAACACTAGCTTGTGCTGCTAGGTTGTCACTTGAGCAATGAGCTCAACATTTTGGGACTAGGGCTGTTTCTACCCCAAAGAATCCAACAGTGGACTTTCTCAATATTTTAAAGATGTCGGGCTTCATCTGTCCCAATTTAAGAATGTTACTTGTTTCCCTTAACTGTGCCCAGTTCACAGTTAAGAATGTACTAGACATATCTAGGAAACATGTAATATTCTAAGGAGTCTAAATTAGCAAGCAAATTGTATATAAACAACTGAGAGTACCTGAATTTGACCGCTTGAACCATTCCATGGACTATGAAGGAGAGATCTTCAGGAATCTGGTCCCATCCACCATGCTTGTTTGATAAGCTGTGGATGACCACATGGAGCAGGAATCTCCATTGGGATGAGACCTTCCCTTTCGTGAAGGTCTTTACAGAGAATCTCCTCTCATACCCATCTGCTCAAAGGAATGATTAACAGCTTCCTTTGGAAGAACATCTCACCTTCTTCATCATCCAGCTGAAGATGTCTGTTGATGATGGCCGAGTGATGAAGATTGTTCTCCCCCCTGCATTGTGGCAGACAGTGCCTTCTCCCCATCCATAATGACCTCTTGGCAGGTCTTCCAGAATTTAAGCAACTGATCCTCATAGAGTGGAGGATCAATGGTGAGGGAGGTGAAGTAGTTTCGATAGAGACAAGAAACGAAAAACCTCTGAGAAATGAGGATCTTTCTCCAAGCATAACAGAGCAACTTGATTGTGTTGTCTGTGTAGCTGCATGGTAAAGTTGGGATCATTTCTGTGAGCAAGGTTGGCCATTTTGAAGTAGCTTAAGGACGAAGGAAGAAGAAAGAAAGAAATTTCAGAGAGAAATTTGGGTTTTTAGGTTTGGAGGAAGAACAGATGACAGAAAGAGGGGGAAACCATTGGGTTTATATATGAGAAGGATTTCAGATAAAGTTTAATGAAAGAGGATAAACTTTGAAATCCGGATGTCGGTCCCACCTCTGAAAAAGTAGTTTAATTTTTGCTCAAAACGTAGTTTTCTTGAAAGTCAAAAAGCTTCCGAAGGTTGATTATCTTCAGAAGTTTTAATTAAAAAGCTTCCAAAGCTAAAATGACTTCGGAAGAATTTCCTGAGAGATTTGAAAATTATGCTTCGGAAGAAAAGTTAAAGCTTGAGTGCTTTGTGTGTAAACAGACAAAGCTTTCGAGATTTAATTTTGCTTCGGAAGTAAATGATCCTAAATTTAGTAAGTGTCTGAGACATATATTTAAGCTTCGAAGAGAAATTTTGAAAACTCTTCCGAAGGTAAACTTCTTAGACAGTTATTTAATTTGAAGGCATGATTTACCTCCGAAGTTAAAACATAACTTCCGAAGTATCAAAATTTCAAGATCTAAGAAAAATCTTCAAAGGTAATTTTCATCCAAAGAAACATGAGCTTATGAAAGTGATGAACTAGACACTTAGGACCACATATTTTAAGAAATAATAAGATTAGTTTTAAGAAAGCTTACTCAAGGTTTATCATCCAATAGCTGATATAAGATATTTAAATCTTGTTCATCAAAAGCCTTTGTAAACAGATCACCATATTGTTCATCTGTGTGAACCTTGACTAGTTTAATTAATCCCTTTTTATAGTTATCTCTTATTAAATGATACCTGATATTGATGTGCTTTGTCCTTGAGTGCTGCACAGGGTTCTCTGTGATTTAGATAGCACTGTTGTTGTCTATGTGAATAGGAGTCTTCTTGAAGTTTAATCATAGTCCAGCATCTGATTTTGAATCCAAAGTACTTGAGCATAGCAGCTTGCAGCAGCAATGTATTCAGCTTCAGCAGTTGATGTAGAGACATAGGATTGTTTCTTGCATTGCCATGAGACAACCCTTCCACCAAGAAATTGACATCCCCCAGATGTAGACTTTGCAGTCATGTTGAAACCACCATAATCACTATCTGTATAGGCATACAGATTGAAGTCAGAATTCTTGGGATACCATAGGCCAAGTGTTGATGCACCCTTGAGGTATCTTAGAATCCTCTTGATAGTGATAATTGAGACATCTTAGGTTGGCTTGATATCTTGCAAATACATGTAACAAACATGATATCAGGCCTGCTAGCAGTAAGAACATAAGAGACCCAATCATAGCCCTGTATAAATGCTCATCTACACACTCCCCTCAAGATCAGGACCAGAGAGTGGTTTCTGGTTATGGTGTCTTAGCAATCTTACAGTCAGTCATATTAAACCTCTTGAGTATGTCCTGACATACTTTGACTGACTTATGAGATGCCATCTTCAACTTGCTTCACTTGAATTCCCTAAAGAAATTGAGTTCCCCCATGGCACTCATTTCAAATCTGTCTTTCATCAGCTTCTCAAAGTCTTTACAGAGCTTTGATTGTTGAACCAAAGATGATGTCATCCACATATACTTGAACAGAATATGTCTTTCCCTTGTCTTTTGATGAAGAGAGTTCCATCTATATACCCCTCATGTATCCATGTTTACAGAGATACTCAAACAGTGTCTCATACCACTCCTGGGTGCCTGATGCAGCTCATAGAGAGCTTTGTCAAGCTTGCAGACAGATCAGGATGATCAGGATCTACAAAACCCAGTGGCTGTTTGACATAAACCTCTTCTATCATCCATACAAAAAAAGGCACACTTCACATCAAGTTGAAAAACCTTGAAGTTATTGGATGCAGCAAATGCCAGGAATATCCTAACAGCTTCTAATCTTGCCATTGAGCAAAGACATCAGTGTAGTCAATCCCTTCTTCTTGTGTGTATCCTTAAACAACCAGTCTAGCTTTGTTCTTGATGATGATGCCTCTATCATCTTTCTTGTTCCTAAACAACCATTTGGTTCCAATGGTAGTCTTCGCAGAAGGAAGAGGACAAAGGTTCCAAACTTTCTGCCTTTTGAATTGAAGCAGCTCTTGTTGCATAGCTTCAACCCAACTTCCATCCTTTAGAGCTTCATCAACTTTCTTTGGCTCTATCTGGGATAGAAAACAAGAGTAAAGACAAACATTTGCTTCATGGGTTTGTCCTCTGTCTTTACCCCTAAGATAACATCTCCAATGATGTTTGTGGTAGGGTGAGACTTGTGGATCCTAAGTTGAGGGATCACAGCAAGTTGTTGAGAAAGATCTAAATTTGAGAAATTAGATATGGCATAGATGTTTCTCCCACCACATCAGCACACTTTTCAAGTAAAACTTGATCCAAGCAGTGGTGATCATTGATGTTCGCATCTGTGGTGGTTAGTGGCATCAAGAAATTCTTGGTCACTATCACCATCACCATTGTTGTCTTCCACAGTTGAGGTGTTCTTATCTGGTTGTAGAGCCTGTGAGCTGGAATTTGAAGGCATACCAGATGTATCAGCTGAATTTGTCATTGTAGGGCTGATAGAAACCTCATTTGCAGAAGTGGTTCCAACTGGAGCTTAAGATATGTGTCTTGAAGATCTTCCTAGCTCAATCTTGGATCAGGATCATCTATATCAATTTTTTTGCAGATCCTGAAACATTCTCATAAGATTTGTTAAAACAGTTGGTAACCAAATCAAGATAAACAACAATCTGGACCAGAACCAGTAACACAAGGTGTGTGTTCATTGAAAGTCACATTGGCTGACTCCTCAAAAATTCTAGTTCTGAGATTGTACACTCTATAAGCCTTAGCTTGGGAAGAGTATCCAATAAAGTGTCCATCATCTGATTTCTCAGCAAACTTGGCAATTTGATCTTTGGTATTCAAGATGGTGCAAGGACATCCAAATGACCTGAGAAAACCAACGAAAGGTCTCCTCTTGTGCCAAAGTTCATAAGGAGTCTTGCCATGAGTCTTAACTACTAAAACTCTGTTCTGTACATAGCAGGCAGTGTTGACTGCCTCTGCCCAGAAGGTGATGGGCAGTTTAGAGTCAGACAACATGGTTCTTGCAGCTTCAATCAGTGTCCTGTTTCTCCTCTCAGCAACACCATTTTGCTGAGGAGTCCTGGGAGCACTAAATTATCTTGTAATACCCTTTTCATCACAGAATGTGTCAAGGATATGGTTCTTAAATTCGGTTCCTTGATCACATCTTATGATCTTGACCTTGTGATCAGATTGATTCTCAATCTTTAAGATGAAATTCTTCAGAATCTCAGGAGTCTCATCCTTAGTTCTAAGGAAGAAAACCCAAGTGAATCTTTTAAAGTCATTTGTGATCACTAGACAGTATAAGGTCCTTCCTAAACTCATTACACTGGTGGGGCCAAAGAGATCCATATGTAACAAGTGTAAGGGAGTAGTGATTGAGTTCTTTTCCTTAGGCTTGTGAGATACCTTATGTTGCTTCCCTTTCAGGCATGCAACAAAGTGGTCATCACTTGTAAACTCTTTCTTTGGCATTCCAGTTACCAAGTCATGCTTAATTAACTTATTCATGTTCTTAAAGTTTACATGGCACATTCTTTTATGCCATAGGAAAGACTCGTCACTATTGGCTTTAGACAGAAAGCATTAAACTTCTCCAGAGGGAGAGGTTTCTTGCAAATCCATCTTGTACATGTTTCCTTTCCTGGGAGCTCTAGCAGGATATGCTCATGAGGAATGACCACACCAGGCTTAAGAACAATGCACTCATGCTCAGTAAAGAGCATGTTATGACTCTGATCACAAAATTGAGATACACTCAAAAGATTGTATCCAAGCTCCTTTACAAAGTTTACCTTTTCTATGCTGAGCTTACCATTTGTAACCTGGCCCCTACCAGAAATGTAACCACCTTCATCTCCTCCAAAAGCAACAGGTCCTCCATCAATCCTTTCAAACTTCTAGAGTAGTGACCTATTACCAGTCATGTGCCTGGAGCAGCCACTGTCTATGATCCAGACATTTTTGTCTGTCTTCGGCTATCCCTGCACAAAAGAGAATGATTAGTTACATCTAGAAACCTAAGCCTTGCTTGTCTTGGGCTCATTTGCAGAAGGTAATTTAACAGTAATAGATCCTATGGTTGTACTAAGAGGGTCTTGAGCTGTTTTTGATGGAGAAATCTCAGTCACTTGGTCATTCTTAGACGTCCACACCACCTTTGGAGTCTTGGACTTGACCGTCAAAAATTTAGAAGCTTTTGGAGCTTCAGAAGTTTTGATAACTGAACCTTCGGAAGATTCTGCAAACACTGCAGCAGACTTCACTGCTTCGGAAGAACTCCTTTCTTCCGAGACCAAATATTCTTCGAAGAGAATTTTCCACTTCCCTTCTTGTTAGATTTGGAACTTCCGAAGGAACTGGTTTTTCTTCCGAAGCTTGAATCTTCTTAGAACTCTTTAAAGCCTTTGTTTTGGCCATATGGACAGTACCTTTAGGATTGAAGGGGCAATCCTTTGCAATATGAGTGGTGCTGTCACACATAACACAATTCATCTTCTTCTTCACAAGAGCCTTGTCTTGAGAGTAAGACTTTCTTTGGTCACTTCCTTCTCTACCTTCATCTTTGCAGATGCTGAGACAGTCCTCTTGGGCTGAGAACTGTGCTTGGAGTTTGACGGACCAGGCTGTGCAGCAGTGGTACACAACAGATCAGTCTTCTTCTTGCTGCTGGGATGAGTTGAGCAAAAACCAGAACTCTTGGCAGAGATTTGGTTGATGTCTTCAGTCCCTACCACTTTAAACCCTGCAGAAATAAAAACTTGTTTATGCTTAGAGTCGAAAGTAGCCTTGATCTCTTGAGCCTTCCTTGCCTTTCTTTTGCTTTTTTTGATCAAGTTCTTCTCATGGACTTGGTCATCACAATCTTCACTTTCTCCTCAGAAGGATAGTGGCCCTTCTTGGAATCCTCCTCTTCACTCTTTGTAGAGGGATTCTTCACTATCTCTTCTTCATCCTCCTCACTCATAGGATCTATGAGAGGAAGCTCATCTTCACAAGTTCCACACCTAGGAGATCTTACTGACAAGATTGTGTGTGGAGGAGATATCTCATTGGATCCCAGTCCCTGTCTGTTTTGATAGCACACTTTGTTGTGTAGGGATGAGGATATCATGTTCTTGAAGGTCTCTTCTTCAAGAACACTCTTTTCTGCCCTGGCTTTGCTGATCACAAGCTCAGCCTGGCACTCAGTTAATTTGGTTATGAGATCTTTAATTTGAGTCCTAAAATCTGTGTGTTCATGTTTTAGAACTGAAATGGTTTTCTCTAAGTCCTCTATTTTCATCTTATAATCATTTTCAGACTTTCTAAAATCAGATTTTAAAATGTTTAAGGACTCAATATCAAATCTCAGTTCCAAGTTATAGGACCTGTACCTATTAACTTTAGCAATGCATTCAGGAGTACAGAGATATTCCAATACCTTGGCTTCATCATGATCTGCCATCAGTGCTTGGTTTGGAGAGGCATCTTCAACCTGAAAGCTCCAATCAAAGCCTCCTTCTTCAACAGCAACAGCAGCTTGCTGCTTTGACTTCTCGTTATGGAGAGCTTAGTCAGTGTAGTTTGGTCTGGATTGTGTTGGCCACCATTTGTTCTAGGTGCCTTACACTCTCTGGCAAAGTGGCCCATCAGGTTACAGTTGTAACACTTGACTTTGCCTTTGTCCAGTCCAAACTTTCCACTGGTTGCATTGCTTGGAAACTTCCTTCCAGTCCTCTTGTAGAACTTCTTGGCTCTGTGAGTGAGAAGAGCCATCTGCTGGACTATTTCCATGTATTCCAGATCATCTGGATGGATACAGTCCAGGTCTTCAAGAGTGAAAAGAGAGTTGCCACAGCTTTCATTAGAAGACACAAAAGCTTGAGAAGAGCTTGCCTCTTGGAATGGGCTTCCTTGAGTGTAGTTCTCCTTTGGTGTCTCTGGGAAGGTGATGAAAGGACCCTTGGGTGAGTTGTCAGGGTAGCATAAGAGATGATGTTTGGGTTCTATGCTATCCCTTTCAACCACATGTAGGGCTGAACCCATTTGATTGTTAGAGTTTCTAGATGAACCTTGCATGTTCATCTCCATCTGGTATCACTGAGAATCCCATATAACTCTGTCAGAGTAAGAGTTTTGAGATTTTCAGTTATCTTGATCACCACACAGTAGTGTGTCCACTGCCTAGGAAGTGGGGACGTGAACTTCCTTACAATGTCTTTTCAAGAGAAACTCCACCATCCACTAGGGTATCCACAATCTCAACATACCTGAAATACTGTTGAGTCATGGTTTCACCTATTTTGAATGTGAAGTTTTCAAACTGTTGCTTCAGGAGATCCTTCTTGTTGTCCTTGGCTTCAGAAGAACCCTCATACCTCAGTTTCAGTGCATCCCACAACTGCTTGGCTGTTTTGCACTTCTTGAAACCTCTGTACATAGAGTTTGGAAGGGTAGTTTGAAGAGCTGTCATGGCTTTTCTGTCTATCTCTACTCTCTTCCTATCTTCATCAGAGTAGTTAGCCATATCTTTGGGGATCATACCAGCACCAGTAGCAGAAGGTGTGCTGGGTATGAAAGGTCCATTCTCAATAGACTCCCACATTCTTGAATCAAGAGACCTGATGAAACCTTTCATTCTTAAACACCAGGTGTCAAACTCATCAAGAGTGATCAGTGGGGACTTGTTCATGGTTCCAGTTTCTATATCAGTTTTGGAAATGGCTGCCATTTGAAAAGTTTAGTATTTGTGTGTGTGAGGGATCTAAAGATGGTGAGATCTTATATCAAGAGCCTGGAATGCTCTAATACCAAATGCAGGATCGTTGAAGGGTGAAGAGTTACAACACAACAACACAAAGAGGAGATAAACTAAACTTAGATCAAACAGTAAACTGGATTAACCAAGTGGTGACACTAAGAACACAAGTAATATATGAGACAGAACACAAAGAACACAAGTGTTTGGTTTTCAAGAATGCAGTATATTGCCTTCTCTATATTCTATTACAAGTGTTACAAAAGCATATTCGAAAGATACAAGAACATGAGATACCTATACAACATCCTACAGCCGGCTATACTTTGAAAGCCAGCTAGATACAATTGACTAGACACACACAAAATCAATTGTATAGTCAAAAGGCAGATTGCCTTTTGACTAGTGACTATGACATGCCATAGCTCACATCCTTATCTATTACAAAAAGGATAAAGTACATAAAGTAGAAAGTTACAGACTCAAGACCTCAATGTACAGTTACCAAAAGCATGGACCTTTTCACCAAACCATGTTAGTTGGTGACTTGCAGAGTTACAGCGGAAAGGTGTCCAGCTTTATAGAACAGTACATCAGATAAAGCATGTTACTAAAAGTCTTCAGAGGAAATCTGTCTTCATGAACTTGAAGCTTCGGAAGACTTTGTCTCTGAGGCTTCGGAAGACTTCATCTTTGGCTTCGGAAGATGTTGGTCTTGGCTTTGGAAGATTTCACACTTAGAGTGTTTCAGTTGCACATGTGAAACTTCCGAAGCATTCCACTTCAATGCACTTGTGCAGCATGCAGGAAAGACTAAAGATGTTTAGGTTGCATCAGCCTCTTCATTAGTCTCTACAAGGCATAACTTCCATATCATTTGCCGACCTTCTTATAGGTACTGATGAATAATTAATGTCTCTTCAAGGCCATGATGTTCATCCACAACACCACCATAAAGATCAACTAAGCCTAGAGAGATCTCTGATTTCTAGCCTCCAACAGCAAGCCAAAATTGAGGTGAGTCCTACTGGTGTGCAGGGGCTCATGTAGATTCAGCTGTCACTACTGAAGGTGCCTTATTGGACCCTCAAGATAGTGGTAACATCTTTGATACTGAATTTATGACAATCGTTCCTTTTGATGACTTTGAAAGAGACATCACTAGGCAAGGGAACTAGGACGCTAAGAAACCACATCTGGTGGTGAGGATGAAGATACTAGGTATGTTACCTCATCTCCCCATGATTCTTCTAAAGAATATGAGGGAAGTATGCAACTCATTATTGGAGACCTATTCTAAAGTCTCAAATCTTGAACTCAAGGCTAAGACTTTAGAGGATAGGTCTGCCATTAAACAACTTGAGATTGAAAGTCTGAAGGCTCTAGTTGAGAAACACTTTGAGAGATCTATTAGGAACGTACCAGTTCAAGTCTCTTTGACTTTTTCGTCTAGCTCATCAAGCTCTCAGGATGATGCTACCAAAAAGGGGGAGAATGTTCATAGATAAACACATGTGGAATCACAAAGCTTAGCTCTCTCTACACTGTCTTCTTGATATCCTGCTCAACAATCAACTATTTTCCCAGAGCCTCCTCCAATCATCCTTCAAATGGACACAAGGATGCTCAAAGATCTAAGCAGGTTCTTAACCAAGTTCCTGATAAGATCTTCTATTGAATAGTCGAGTCCGGATGTTGTTATGGCATACTTTTGGGCTGAAGAGCTTCAAAGGTTGAATGCACCATCTACTAATGTACAGGAAGTTTGTCAACCTAAGTCCACATTGAACCCAAGATTGATTTCGATGGGGATACGGGGACTGATGGCCTAGTAACCAAAATAGTTGGGACAGATAGTGCAATCCCACAAACTTCCGAAGCTGAAGTCAAAGTTACAAAAGAAACATTCCAATCTTCTAAAGCCGAGATGCAAGTTGTGGAAGGGTTATACTCTTTGTTTGATGATCTAATTATCATAGATGCAATCCTTGAACTAGCATCTAAGGTAAATAGTGAGAACTTTCTCAACCTACATCTTACTTAAACACCATCATCACCACATGCTAAAATCACCACCCACCAACCTGAAATCTCTGCACAAGAACCTCTAAAATCTCAAACTTACGAAGACATTAAAGGAAAGAGGAAGTTGACTGCGGAAGAACTTATAGAGGAGGAAAGGTTGGAGAAACTAAGAAGAAAAGGTAGACTCCCCTCTGGGAAGCTACTAGCTGCAAGTAGGAAAGCAGTTGTAGCCAACCAGGAGGCTATCAACAATCAAAGAAGGATGGAGATCAATGACAGACTTGTCAATTTGGGAGCTGCTAGTAAAGAGATGCTCCTCTTACCACTTGAGGAGTTGATTGAGTTGGAAAGGCAACCCTGTTATGGAAAGAACAAGAAGAAGAAGCAAGGTTGGCCTTAAAGGAAGCAAGGTTGAAAAAGAAAGAAGAAGCTGACTAATAACTCAGGAGTGAAAGGATAGCTTTCCTAACCTCCAAGGGATTCTCTTTGAGGAACTAAGTCCTCACAACAATGATACAATCTTGTGGCTTTTCAAGAAAGAACAAGATCAATGGAGAAAGAGAGGAAGAAGACTACCAGGGAAAAGCTAAAAGAAAGAAGAAGAAAGAGGAAAAAAGCTTAACTTGTGGCTATCAAGAAGATGGGTTATAAAGTCCTGGATGAAATATTATCTCAAGGCCTAAGGCTTCTCCAGCAGACAAGTTGGTCCCATGTCTGAAAAGACCCTACAACGACATGCTAGTGACATCAAGGTTGTCATTCGCTAAGGAAGAAGGAAAGAGATATACAGAAGAGTACAGGGGATGACTTCTAAACCAACACCAATCCCACAACCTCAACTTGAATCTATTTCTTTCCCTTTCCCCATCAAAACCAAGCCAACCTCTGAGCCATATACTCCTAAACCCACTCCATCATCCTTACCCTCTCCCACTTCAACTCCATCAAAACAACCACCTCCACTACTTATCCTTAAACCCAAAACACTTTCTAGAACCCAATCATCACCTAACCAACAACCACCCAAGTCATCATTTCCTTAGAATAATTCAAGGAGATCTCTTGTGATATCTCTTGTGAGGAAGGGTCCATCAAACTAACCTTCATTGATGGCTCCTCATATTCCCTCAAAAGATAACAATTCCTTGATCTGCTTAGAGGAACACTGGACCAGGCCTTGAAACTCTTGGCAACCAACTTCGACTCCCTTGGGGAAGAAGAGAAGATGTTAAGAAGGAGACTAGTGACTCTACTGGATCCTAGTAAGGGAGACAAGTTACCATCTCAACCACTCATTTCTAGAAAGAAAATAGTTAAGTGGAGGTTCGATGACTCTTCTCACAACTTTGTTGTGGAAAGAGAGAATGGTGAAATCAACAGACTCAATGCCTCTTCTCTACTACACTCAAGCATATTTGACAATGTTGAGTTTGTAGAGAAACCATTCTCCAATCCCTCAAACTCTAAGGTAGTTGTTCACATTAGAAATCATCTGAGCAGTCTTCATCTGGCCAAATTAACTACAAGGGCCAAGATTGAAGAAGAGTTGAAGCTAAGAGAGAAATATGAAAAAGAAGGGTCAACAGCTAAAAGCAAAGCCTTTTTTCAAAGGGTTGAAGGCCTTGAATTGGAATCCATAGTCAAATGGGAGTATGAATACAACTCCTGTCAACTAACTCTCTTCATAGGGCCACAACAAAGGGTACATATCATTCAAAGTGATAGACTGGATCTCTTGTCTACAAATGATTTGTACAAACTTCTCAACATCACATCAGGAAAGAGCAAAGAGACAAATAAGTATATCCTATCCTTGGTGCTGAAAGTTTTAAGAAGTAAAAACAAGTGAGGCTTTGGTAGCATCAGCCTAGGGGGGATTTTATTGGATCAAGTAAGGCTAGTGCAACCAAAACAAACACCTAAAACATTTTTGGTGCAATTGATGAAGAACTTCCAGAGGCAAAAAAGAACTTCCAAAGGAAAATGCTGAACTTTTGAAGGTCAAGACTAACAGAGCTTCCGAAGGGGAACTCTAACTTCTGAATACAAAGTCTTAGCTCTTCCGAAGATCAACATTCAAAAGAGTCTAAGGCAATGACTTCCAAAGTATAAAGATCATCAACCCTTAGAAGAAGTAGGCTCTTCTGAAGTATAAGTGGCTTCAGAAGAGTCGGTTAACCTTTGGAAGAACCTGATATGAACCGGTGGACATAAGTATGGACCTTCTGATAGATCCGCTGCAACCTCTGAGATACTACATGGTGCTTCCCCATGCCCATGTAGTTGACCATACTTTATTCCACTATTCATTCCTTATCAGTTAATACAGTTACTAACTTTAGTTGGTGACAAAAGGTAAGTCATGGACATGTTATGACTACCAAATCATAGATAGTATTTTATCTAGGATACCTTACTGCTAGCAATGTAGTATTCGTCTAGTTGCAAGTTCGAGCTGGTATCAAAGTATAACTGGCTATAGATAGTAGTATATATAGTTTCTCATTGTAACTATGTAAACATGCTTGTAAGAGTCTTCTAATACTTTGAGTTGAGAAGTAATATATACAAGTATCTTGAAAAACCATTCTCTTATGTTGTGTTTGATTTACTTAGTATATTATTATCAACTCATAGAGGATTCTACATCATCATTTCAAGTGAGACTTAGAGAGTTTGAGAGACTAAAATAGTGTTGTGTGACAAAAAACGATCATGTATCTCTCTATTGATCCAAAGTACATTTAAATTCAATGATGATTATGATGTGTTCAAATGAATAAAATTAATATTTTTATGTATGCATGTGTCTAGATCTAGAGATATTCCCTCTCGGTTCTAGTGTTTGTTCAAAGGTTTTACAAGGAAAGTTATAAATACCAATATTTGACGGTTTACTCTACTTTGGGGGTTGATATGTATACTTACATATTGTTTCATTACATCAATGATTTTACATGAGAAAGATGGCGTTTTCTTATGTTAATGTATGATTTTAGTATGAATATTGATGAAAATATGCGCATGAAATGTTTACTGTGAGACCCTAGACAAGTAAGACTAGGTACGTTGATTAAAATGAACTATATTGGACATGTATAATATTCAAACAGTAGGTTTACATGCCCACATCTAATCCATGTCAATCGATCTAACCTCCCTTGGTTAGAAAGTTAGTGATTTGTTTAACCACATGTAAAGTCTATAGCAAGATCGGTTTTGACACTCAACACAACTTAGTTCTCTCAAACTCACTAAGTAACACTCTATTTAGTGATGAAGTAGAATCCTTCTAAGAGTTGATAATAATATACTGAGTAAATCAATCAAAACACAAGAGAATAACTTTCAAGATACTTGTATATATTACTTCTTAACTCAAAGTATTACAAGACTCTTGCAAGCATATTACATGAGTTACAATGAGAAATTATATATACTACTACCTATAGCTGGATATACTTAATACGAGCCGGAAACCAAAAACTAAAGCAAATACTACAAAGCTAAAGTTAAGGTATCATAGATAAAGTCTTGCAAGCATATTACATGAGTTACAATGAGAAATTATATATACTACTACCTATAGCTGGATATACTTTAATACGAGCTGGAAACCAAAAACTAAGGCAAATACTACAAAGCTAAAGTTAAGGTATCTTAGATAAAGTCTTGTCTAAGATTTGGTAGTCGTGACATCTCCATGACTTACCTTTTGTCACCAACTAAAGTTGACAACTGTACTAACTGATAAAAGGTGAACCGTGAAATAAAGTATGGTCAACTACATGGGCATGGGAAAGCACCATATAGTATATCAGGTATTTGTAGTGGTGTGTTAGAGAGACCATACTTATGTCCACTAGTTCATAGTAGGTACTTTCGAAGGTTAACTGGCTTCTGAAGAACAAGTTCTTCCGAAGCCACTTATACTTCGGAAGTAGCTACTTCTTCCGAAGCTTCCATTGTACTTCATAATTCGAAAGTTGTAGTTTTTAGTTCTTCTAAGTGTTGAAACTTCAAAATATCAAAGACTTTGTATTCAGAAGCGGAAGTTTGTCTTTGGAAGTTCCTTCAGACTTGACTTCAGAAGTTTAGCTTTTGTCTTCGAAAGTGCTGATATTGTCATCGAAAGTTCTATATTAGTTGTACCCAAAATTGACTAAGTGTTGGTTTTGGTTGCACCAACCTTACTTGATCCAACATCTACTCTTCTACATTTGACGATTCCTACTTTTATCTTACCACCCTTGGCAAAATTAGGCTATTATATTTACTTGAATGTGGATTTAACCATCCGAACTACGTACTATTCCCCAAACCTAATCTGCTTAGCTTAGCATGAAAGCAAGTTTAAGAACATATATGTGGTTGTAGCAAGTTTAAGAACATATATGTGGTTGTAGCAAGTTTAAGAACCTAATAGTATTCCTTATTATGTTTGCTTTATCGAACGAGGTGGTACTATGAATATTGAATATTAAAAAGTATAACAGTTTTTTAATCTAGTGTTTGTTTTAGATGACCTTAGATATGAATGAGGATCGATATATGTCACTAAACACTTGGTTTTCTCTCAAACTCACTTGTACTCACATGGTTATGATGAAGCAGGATCTCTCAAAGAGTTGATTATAATATACTAAGTAACTTAAGAACACAAAGAAATAATTTTCAAGGTACTTGTATATATTACTTCTTAACTCTAAGTTTACAAGACTCTTACAAGCATGATACAAGAGTTACAATGAGAAACTATATATACTATCACCTACTGCCGATTATACTTTGATACCAGCTGGAATCCTATAACTAAAGTAGATACTACAAAGCTATAGTTAAGGTATCTTAGATAATGTCTTATCTAAGAGATGGTAGTCATGACATGTCCATGACTTATCTTTTGTCACCAACTAAAGTTAGCAATTGTACTAACAAACAAAGGTGAATAATGGAATAAAGTATGGTCAATTACATGGCCTTTTGGGAAAAGACCATGTAGTATCAGAGGTCTGCAGCAGAGTGTCAGAGAACTATACTTATGTCCACTGGTCCATAGTAGCATCTTGTGAAAGTTAATTGGCTTCGGAAGAACAAGTTCTTCTGAAGCCTTTTATACATCGAAAGAGGCTACTTCTTCCGTGGCTTGAGGACTTCTTCTTCAGAAGTCATTGTCTTTGAATTTTTCTATGTCTTGAACTTCGGAAGAGAAGACTTTGTCTTCGAAAGTTAGAGCTTTTCTTCACAAGATGATCATGCACTTTGTCTTTGGAAGAACTTCATTTCCTTTGGAAGTCCATACTTAGCTTCGGAAGTCCTTTATAAGTTGCACCCAAAATAGTCTAAGTGTTTGGTTTTGGTTGCACCAGCCTTTCTAGATCCAACAAACTCCCCCTTGGCTGATGCTATTAAAACCTCATTTACTTCTGCTTCTCAAAACATTCTACACAAGAGACAGGAGATATTTGTTTGTTTTTTTGTTCTGTCCAGAAGTTCTACTGAGAAGTTTATGCAGGTCATCACTAGATAGGAGATCTAATCTATCACTCCAAATCACATGCACCCTTTGTTGTGCCCCCTGAAGAGATTTAGTTGACGAGAGTTATAGTCATACTCCCATCTAACAATGGATTCAAGTTTAGGATCTACAACCATTTGGAGAAAGTCTTTGCCTTGGTTGTTGATCCTTTGCTGTCCTCCTTCTCTTTCTGTTTTAACTCCTCTTAAATCCTTGTCCTCGCAGTTAGCTCAGCAAGGTGAAGGCTGCTCAGGTGATTTCTAATTTGGGCAGCTATCTCAGAGTTTGAGGGGTTGGAGAATGCCTTCTCTGCTAACTCAGCAATATCAAATTTGCTCAAGTGTAGCAAAGATGAGGCATGAAGCCTATTCAGCTCGCCATTCTCTCTCAACAACAAAGTTGTAAGAAGAGTCTTCAAACCTCCACGGGACAATCTTCTTTCTTAGCATAAGGGTTTGCTAGGTACTTTGTCCCCCTTCTTGGTATCCAGTAGAGGCACCAGCTTCCTTCTTAGCTTCTTCTCTTCATCATTAAGTGAATCTGAGTTGAGCCCAAGAAGTTTAACAGCCTGGTCCAATGTTCCTCTTGGCAGATCAAGGAATTGATCTCTTGTGAGGGAACATGAGGATCCATCAACAAAAGTTAGCTTAACAGAATCCTCCTCACAAGAGACTTTACTTAAAGTTGTGCATGATGAGCTTCATCTTGATCTCCTTAAACTCCTCTAAGGAGAGATGTTTTGAAGGATGAGGGGATGGTCTGGATGGTTGTTGCATAGGTAGTGGTGTTTGGGTTCTGGGTAGTGTTTTTGGTTGAGGGTAATTTGTTAAAATAGTTATGGTGATAAGGTAGGTATGATGGTTGGTGTGGGTTTAATGGTGTAAGGTTCTGAAGTGGGTTCAGTTTTGATAGGGAAGGGAAATAGGAAAGGCTCAGGTTGAGGTTGGGGTTAAGTTTGGGTTGTAGGTTGGGGTTGAGGTGTTGGTTTGAAGATCATCCCTTGTCCCCTTCTATACATCTCTGTCCTTTTTGCTAAGTGAATGTCAACCTTGATGTCACTAAGATGTCGTTGGAGTTTCTTTTCAGACATGGGTCCGACTTGCCTACCAGAGAAGCCATGAGCCTAGAGATAATCCTTCCTCCAAGCCTTCTCACCTATCTTCTTGGCAGCAATGACCCCAGCTTCTTCTACCTTTCTCTTCTTCTCCCTCATCTTCTCTTTTGCAACTTTCTTTCTCTCTTTCTCTAGTTGATCCTGCACTTTGTTGAAAAGCCATAGGATTGTGTCATTGTTGTGTGGAGATAGTTCTTGAAGAGAGAAACCCCTGGAGGTTAGGAAAGTATCTTTTCCCTCCTAAGCTACATATCAGCTTCCTTTTTCTTCCTTTCTCTTTCCTCCTCTAAGGCCAACCTTGTTTCTTCCTCCTTTATCTCGATCTGTAGCATGGTTGCATTTTCTAGCTCTACTAACTCCTTTAGTGGTAGCAGGAGTATATCTTCAATGATAGCTCCAAGCTTGATGAGCTTGTCAATGATCTCCACCCTTTTCTTGTTGTTAAGTGCCTCCTGGTTGGCTGAGCTGCTTTGGAGCTGGCAGCTAGAAACTTCCTAGTTGGGAGTTTACCTTTTCTTTTAAGTTTCTCAATCCTCTCTATAGATCCATATGTACCTAGTTTATGATCTTAATGTAATATGTCTGTCATGTCCTTAATGTAAATGAAATATATGAGTTGAATGAAACGTATTATGTGGTTATTGATCTTAATGTTTAATGTTTCCGTGTATGATTTCAATGTTTATAATTTATTAACGCATATGGAACCAACTATATAGGTTTGTGGTTGTTTGAATAGATCATAGTCAAAGAATGATTGAGAAACATATTCAAACTTAGTCATATGAAGTTCTCATGCGAATGGCCCATGCTAATGGACCATACGCATGAACAACTTCATGCTAATGAACCAGTCACACGACTAAACCAGGAGATTGGATCAGTCGCACAATTGTGACATGAGATTGACTCAGTCGCATGACTGAAGTCGCACGGCTGAACCATGCTAATGGTTCAGTCGCACGAATGAGTAACCCTAACCTATAAATACCACTTAATTTGTGGAAAACTGAATACTTTGAATGATTTGACTCCTACACGTACCCTAGCCATCTAGAACATCCAAGAAAGCCAGTCCAAGTTTATAGATTGTTCTTGGTCGATTTCTATTCGTTCTTAACGTTTAGTTTAATCTTATATCGATCGGGTTAACGTTCTCATTGATTGGATCGCCAATCAGATAGGATTCCGCACTATTTGATTCGGTATACACGTGAATCAATTAGTACTCCGTCCAGTACACGGTCCATAACAAGTGGTATTAGAGCAAAGGCTCTTGATTTACGTGTGATTCAATCGATTTTGATATAAAAATTGTGTTTTTCAAGCAAAAACGCAATCTTTTTGTGTCAAACCTTGTTTTGGACGTCTCCAAGTCGTAAAGTTTACGTTTTTCTGGCATACGGCAATTAGGGTTCTTAAGAAATTCATGTTTTTGCGTCAAAATAACTTTCAAATTCTCAAGGTTCAGCAGCCTCAGTCGCACGATTGACTCAATCGCATGACTGAATTCATACTCATCCCTCATACGCATGATTGCACTCATTCGTACATCCATTCGTACGACTGAACTGTCTATTCGCACTGTTCATTCGCACCTATCCATTTGCACGATTGATTCATTCGCATTGGTTCATTCGAACGTTTGATCCATTTGCATTGTTCAATCGCACTAGCTGTCCAATCGCACACCTTCATTCGCACAAGTAAAATAGTTTGTTCCAAAGTTTAAAGTTGATAGTAATGGAGGATCAATATTCAGCGTTCAGCGCAGGAAGGGACTCCAGGATTCAAAATCGGTTGCTTCTAGAAAATGAAGTGGGAAATCATAACAAGCCCCCTAAGCTTATAACGTTAGATGATTACCCACAATGGAAGCAAAGATTTGAGATTTACTTAAATGGAGTAGATCCCAATCTGTGGGAGTCGATAGAGACAGTATATTATGCCTGTAGGTGCAGATGGAGTCAAACTCACCTTAAGCGGTATGACTGATGGCCAAAAGGTAAAGTACAATGTAGAGAAGAAAGTATATGTGTTGCTGACTCAGTCAATTCCTAAGGACATCTTCCATCAATTTTCTAAGAACAAGCAAGCTAAGAAGCTATGGGATGCATTGGAAAAGAGGTATGAAGGAAATGCATTGTTAAAAGCTCTGAAGGCTAAAGAGTTGAAAAAAGAGTTTGACAACTTCTCGTCAATGGGAAAGGAGAGCTTGGACGATGTCATTGATCGGTTCTACTATTTGATGAGTGAGCTGCACACTCATGGAGTCACCACATCTATGGAAGACAAAGTTTCAAATTTTGCAAATGGGTTGCTCGAGAAACAGAGTTCGTTTGTGTCCAACCTCAGACAGAATGATATGCTAGCAAAATTAGATATCAACGACTTCATTCTGAAACTAAGAGAGGAAGAGTTGAGGATGAAGTACAGGGCCCAAAAGTCTTCATACTATCAGAATCCGGCACTGTACAACTCAACTACATAAGCCAAAACGTCTGGAGCACCACTACAAACGACATTTGTGTTGAGTTCAGTTGGTCCATCACAAGCCAGTACTTCATGATCTGATATGTCAGGGTCATCTGGTACCCAATACATAGCACCTGAAACCAATGCTCCAAAACTAAAAACCGAGAATCTCGGGAATATGACAGTAAAGGTAGCAAAGGAGCACGTGGATCTCTTAGCAGTTGTTTTCCACTCCTATGACGGGCTAGTTGTTGGAAAGATTGGGAACTACCATCTGGCAAATGAGGACTACGAGCAGGTAGACGAGACAGAGATGGAGAGAAGGACATCATGTGGGCCTTAGCAAGTGCTGTTCGGAGAGCTAAGAAGTTTGTCAAGAAGATCGGACAGAATCTGATTGCCACTAAGGACACAACTTTTGGTTTTGATAAGACCAAAGTTACCTACTTCAACTATGGGGAAAAGGGGCACTTCAAATGTGAATGTGTGAAGCCCAAGAAAACAGGACATGGGAATCCATTTTCATTTTTCACTCGTCAGGATAAGCCCACAAGCAGTCCTACTTCGTCGAGCAAGGATCCTAAAGCCTTAACCGCTCATGATGACGAAGGACAAGATTGGAGCTTTCGGTTTGTGTCTCTGCGAGAATCCAACATCGCTAGTGTTAATGATCTAGATGACGACTCAGCAAGCGAAGGTGATATTGCAATGCAACTGGCGATGCCAAATGTTGATGAAACTGCAACTGTAGTTGATCACCTGCCTGAAGAAGGGAAAAGTTCAACAAGTCTAGAATCACCAGAACCAGAAAAGTTAGACACTGCTTTGATGGCGGATTCAACCACACCCTCTCAGGTAAGTACCACTACTCAACTTTTCAATAATCATGCTTGTTCTGATTGTAATAAATTTAGGAAAGCATTGTTTTGAAATTCGCTAGGTAATTAGACCATAATGATAACTTAGTAAGGACTTACAACTGTGCTCAGAAGCAAATGAGTCTTAAAACAAAATGAGCACAGCTATAAGAAAAGATAGAACTCTTGAATAAACAACTTAGGGAAACTGGGTTGTAGCTTTTAACCAAGCGAATGACATTAAGTTCTATCTAAACTCCCTAGAAGACACTAGAAACAAAAATCAGTTTGGAAGTAGAAGTAATAATTAAAACAAAAACTGCATAGTTGGACAAGTTCTTCTCACATTGTCCAACACTTAGTGAGAGATCGCAACAATGGGGAGGGTTTGGGATATAAAGTGGTACCACCACCACATGAGACCTTGATGAATGCCAAAAGTAAACAATAAATAATAACCCAATCAAAGATCTGTGGTTCCATCCTTTGTAAGTGATCCAGATTCCACATGTAAATCAAATGAATCTGTCACTAAACAAAAAAGGATGCCACTTCAAAATCAAAAGGTAAAATTCCTTGTGTAATCTGGACGAACAATTTGAAAAGGTTTAAAATAAAGTCGTTCAACAAAGTCTATTTCTGAACAAAGAAAAGGAAAACCAAACAAATTAACCAATCACTGGCATGTTTAAGTCCAAATCACAAAATGGGAAAAAGATGTTAACAATTTTAAACAATTAATTTTGTTAAACAAGATAAAACATCTAAACAAGAAGTGTCAAAAAACGAAACAGAATAAAGTCACCGTGTGGTCACATACTTCTCTACAGAAACAGTTTAAAAGCGTTAAGTTGAAAGCAGATCATTGCTACAACTATGGAAAGTATGGGCACATGCGTCTATTGTCCTGATTATCAGACACCAAAGAAAAAGATTGAACTTTATGACACTAAGCAAGCAGTTCAAAAGAAGCTCCATGACTCCAAAAAAAAAAGAGTCAGTGAATCTAAGTTCAAACTAGAAGCCAGTGGTTTGTTTATCACAAAACAAGCCTTCACAAAGCTGGCTATGGAAAGAAAAGTCTATGTCTGGAAATTGTGAATAAGAATACAAATGATCTCTGTTGGACCAAAAGAACCAATGAGCCAAGATCAGAAAACCTCTAAGTCCCACACGGTATCACAACAACTGCTGAAAGCCTCATCAGTAGTTTGACAAGTGCTGAAGACTTCAACAGCTGAAGATCAAGTGCTGAAGACCTTAACAGCTGAAGAACCAAAGTGCTGAAGTACAACAGCTGAAGAACACAAGTGCTGAAGCTGAAAGACCAAAGTACTGAAGTACAACAGCTGAAGAGTTCACAAGTACTGAAGATCAACAACTGATGTACAAAGTCTGAAGACAAAGACTGAAGACATCAGCTGATGATATCTACTGAAGTCATCAGCTGATGAAACGCCTGAAGGTCAAAGTCTGAAGATCAAGTACTGAAGCCTCAGTAGTTTGTCACAACTGCTGAAGAGTACTTCTTCAGTAGTTGTGATATCAGTAGTTTTATTTTCTTGTTTCAGTAGTTTTGTAAAACGACTGAAGAGCTTGTTCTTCAGTCGTTGTAGTTTCAGTAGTTTTATATTTTGTACTTAACTTGCTGATATGTTCTCAGTAGTTGTGAACATTTCAGTAGTTTGTTAAGAATTAGTTATTTCTGTATTGGATCTGCCAGTTGTCACTTTCCGTGATAACAGCAGGAGTGACTGTTGCACTCTATATAAGGAGTGACAACCTATTGTAATCGTGAGTGAAATGAGCAATTGAATGGAATGATTGATTGATTCGATTAGAAATATTCTACATCTATAAACATTCCTAGAAATCAGAAATTCATATTCTCTCCCTATAACCGTATGCGATCTTAACGCTTACAAGTATCGATTGCTTGCTACAATTTGTCTAATTCGTGTTTGTATTCCGCTGCTTATATTCTGATACATCAAACTTGTGATCACTGATCCTGTCAAATGGTATCAGAGCAGGTTAATCATTGATCGATCTAATAATTGATCATTGAAACTGCTATTCAAGATCCAAGTTTGATTGAATTAGCTTTTGTTTTTGCAAGAAACGGTTATAGAGATTGAATTTTTCTGTATTTCTGCTCATTCATCCTGAGATCTTTTCTTGGTTCTCATTGAGTTTGTTGTGGTTTGTCTAAAACTTCTTTTTAAACTTGAACTAAACTGTTTTTGAACTGAAAATGACCACTCCCTCCAATGATCCTCACAATACTGGTTCCTCAACCAAGCCTCCTATGCTGGTTAGGAATGAGTATAACATATGGCAAAGACGTATGCTCCATCACCTGTCTGTTAACAGCGCAGGGTGTTGGACATCTGTGGTACATGGTCCACACAAGCCTATGGTGAATAACCCGGAAACCAATCAAATGGTTCCGAAGAGGAGGGAGCAATACTCAGATGAGGATAAAAAGTTGCTTGAGATTGATGCAAAAGCCCATGGAATTCTGGCCATGGCTTTGCCCAATGAAATCTATTCTGGGCTAATGCATCATGAAACTGCCCATGACCTCTGGATTGCTTTGAAAGAACAATTTGGAGGAACAGATGAGGTCTTGGCAAATAATAGAGAAATTCTTGCCCAACAATATGAGACATTCTCTCATAGAAAGGGTGAGACACTGACTCAACAATATGAGCGGTTTCTTGTTTGATCTCTGAACTAAAAATGGTCAAACTTGAATACACCAATATTCAGATGAATAACAGATTTCTCAGATCACTGCCTGAGAGATGGGACACATATACTATTGTCCTACGCTCCAGTGCAAGTTTGGACAAACTATCTCTCACCCAACTCCATGGGAAATTGCTCACTTTTGAGAGAGAGATAGAACAGAAGAGAAAGCTGTCTTCATCTGGAAAGCTCACTGAAGACTTTATACAAGGCAACACTGCCTTGGTGGGTCATGAGTCAGAATATGCTACATCTGAATGCCAGTATGATGAGCATATTAATTTCTCTTCGAGCACTTCTAATTCTGCATTTGTAAGTGTTGATGGTCAGTTTACTGGAGGTAATAATGACAATTTATGTTTCATTATGGATGATCTCAAGGGGATTGCTGATGATGACTTAGAAGAGATGGATATTTGAGCCAAATGGCCTTGATAAATATCAGATCTCAGAAGTTCTACAAAAGAACTGGAAGAAAATTCCCAGGACTCTCTGGCAAAACCAAAGTTGGTTTTGACAAGAGCAAGTTGAGGTGTCACAAATGCCAACGGCTTGGACACTTTGCAAGAGAGTGTAGATCAACTGGATCAAACTCTACTGCACCTTTGTGACTTTTCCTGGCAACAGTCAACAAAACAGAGGGCAACATCCTGTCACATCTAGTCATCATCCTCAACAACAATCTCCGGCATATTTTGTTCCTCAGGGTCAAATGCCTTATCAGTACCCTGTTATTACATGCCACAGTCAAGTCAAGTTCAAGTTCCTATGACACCACAACCTCATGCATTACCAGAACCTCAGCCTTCCCTATCTCATCAACAACCTTCATCTCAACAACACAGCTTCTTCACCCCAGGAGTTGTTGACTGGAGCAGTTTACCAGATGACTTGTCTGGTCATGATCAACTGTTCTCAGGTGCTGGTCAACATGGTGGTGACAGTCCCTTTGGGAATCTAGCTCTTATGGCTTTGGAGTCTGCTGATACTTCATCCTCCAATGCCTCTACACCACAGGTATCACAGGTATCCTCTGAGGCAAAAGCCAAATTATGTTCTGAACAATGCATAGCAGCATTTGCTTCCATTAGAGAAGCAAATGTAGCTTTAATTAATAAGAACATTGAGCTAGAACAAGTAATTTCCAAAAACAAAGCTGAGTTTGAGTTTGTGCTCAAAGATAAAAATGATGAGGTTTATAAACTGAATTGCAAAATAATTGATGATAAGGCTAGAGAAGATGTACTTTTAGAGAAGTACAAAGATCTCAAAGAAACCCTTGCAGTTACCCAGGTCGAGTGTGATAGATGGGTACAATCATGCAAAGGTTTTGAAATGCTTCTTAGTAAGCAATCTGCTTCAAATGTGAAGTTTGGAATTGGTTACAATCACACTGCTCCACCTACAGATTTTACCCCAAGAGCAGAGGTAGAATCTGATGGTGAGAGTGATAACCAATCCATCAAGTCATGTGATCTACCTTCTGATACAGCACAATCAGAAGTAGCAGTCAGTATCAAGTCCTCTTGAACCTATCAGCTGATGTTGATGGTCCAAATGCTGACATTCACATGATCAATAAGTTGATCAACTCAGGAGTCAATCCTGAAGGTCCTGAAAGGACTGGAGAGCAGGATTCAACTCCTGAAGTTCAAACTTCAACTGCTGTCAGTACTGAAGAGAAGAAAACTGGCAGTAGAAAGAGTTTGAAGACTACTAAAGATGCTGTCAAGAAAGCAACCAATGCTTCCAAAGCATTGAAGAACAAGTCTTCACCATCTTTAGTTGATGATCAACCTAAGATGAAGAAGAAACCATGTGAAGTATGTGGTTTGTTCAATCATCTTACAGATGATTGTTGGTACAAAAGAGGTTCCAAACTCAAACAAAAGGAAGAAATTAATGAGAAAATGGTAAAAATGAAAACTGAGTTTGAGACCACATTTGTATCAGCAACATCAAATCCTGTAACCCTTAAGTCCTTAAAGCAATCCAAAAAGGAAGGAGTTAAACAGGTGACAGCTGAGGGTGCTCAAAAGAAGAAGGTGCAACATAGGACCTTATCTAACTCCACTAGCAATGTGTCTGATGAGCTGAAAGCTTTATCACAAAATCAGACACAGCTGGTGATGATGGTACAACATCTGTTGGTAGAGTTAACCAACTAGATTCTCCTATGTTGAAACCACAGAAAAGGAGGTCTAAGCCAAAGGACTCCTCTTCTGCACCATCTTCTTCCTCTCAGGCTGTTGTTACAAATAAACATGCTAGTTTACCATCTATTGATGAGACCAGGCCCAAAACCAAAAAGGTTTGGGTCTCTAAAACTAACTGATTGTTTTTATTGCAGGGTTCTTCAACATGCCAAAATAGCATCTGGTATGTAGACAGTGGGGGATCCATGCACATGACTGGGAACATCTCTCTTCTTCATGACTACTCTCAAGGAAAGAAGGGATTTGTCTCTTTTGGCAATGATGCTAGGGGTTACATCATCGGTAAGGGCTTTGTCTCCAATGGAGAAATCAAATTTGATGATGTTAATCATGTGGAAAATCTCAAGTACAACCTCTTGAGTGTCAGTCAAATGTGTGATAAAGGCCATGTTGCCCTTTTCACAAGTCAAAACTGTAGGATTCTGTCATCCAAAGTTTTGCCCTTGATTGACAAGGTGTTGGATGATCACACTCTCCTGAAAGCCAACAGGACAGGAAGAGTGTATGCCTTAGATCTCTCTAAGAAGATAGATCTCAAAGGCAATCCTTGCCTATTTTCCAAAGCCTTTTCAAGAATCTAAACTATGGCACAGGAGGCTTGGTCATGTTAATCTCAAAAACATGAATCAGCTTAGCCACAATAGTTTAGTCAGAGGCTTACCAATAAAGGAGTTCCACTGTGATGAAACTTGCACTGCTTGTTTAAAAGGAAAACAGCACAAGGTCTCATTTCCTCCTATTGAAGTGTCCAAGTCCACTGCCTGCTTGCAATTACTGCATATGGATCTATTTGGTCCTGTGAGAGTAATGAGCATGGCAAAGAAGAAATACTGTCTGGTAATTGTGGATGATTACTCCAGATTTGTATGGACTTTCTTTCTACATTCAAAGGATGAGGCTGCTCAGAAGATTATCCACTTTGTGCTGTACATTGAGAAGCAGTATTCCCTTCCAGTCAAGTGTATTAGGAGTGATAATGGAACTGAGTTCAGAAATCATACACTTGATGACTTCTATCTCTCAAAGGGAATCAAAAGGCAGTTCAGCATTCCAAGGACTCCGGAAAAATGGAGTAGTGGAGAGAAAGAACAGGACCCTCATTGAAGCTGCAAGGTCCATGCTGGCTGACTCAGGTTTGCCATTGACCTTTTGGGCCGAAGCTGTCAACACAGCTTGTTATGTGCAAAATAGAGTTTTAGTAAATCAGAGGTTGATGAAGACTCCATATGAAGTTCTCCATCATTTGGCTCCTCTGATTCATTTTTCAAAGCTTTGGGTGTCCCTGTTTTATTCTCAACACAAAGGATCAACTCCACAAATTTGATCCTAAGGTGGATGCAGGATACTTTGTTGGTTATTCATCTACTTGCAAAGCATACAGAGTCTTCAACTGCAGAACAAAGATGGTTGAAGAAACTCTACATGTTAAGTTTAATGAATCTCCAAAGGACAAGATTCCACAAAGTCCTGTGGAGTTATTTGATTTGGACATACTGCAATATGTTCCTATCAAACTCCTGCTGTTGCTCCTGTCAACAGTTCACCACCTGGTGGTACTGCTGATGATGATGATGATTGCAGTACTCACCTCTTCAGGTTTAGTGATCAGCTGCCTGATTCAACTAGACCTGATGTTCCTGTAGCGCCAGTAGCACCATCCACAACAAATGCTGATGAGATTTCTTCGAATTCAACTTCCTTTGAATTACCATCCACTGATTGGTTTCAAGGAAATGATTCACCATCACCATCTGTTGCTGCTGAACCGGCTACAAACACTTGCACAGATCTCATTGTGTATCAAGATCTGAAGAATCACCCATGTCTCAAATCATTGGTGATATCACTGCTGGAGTATCAACAAGAAGTCAATTGTCAAATTTCTGCTTCTATGCTCTCTTCATCAGTCAGCAAGAGCCAAAGAATTATCACATTGCTTTAAAGGACAATGGATGGGTTGATGCCATGCAGCTTGAGCTTCTTCAGTTCAAGAAACAGCAAGTGTGGGAACTGGTTCCTCTACCTCCAGGTAAGTGTGCAATAGGCACTAAATGGGTGTTTAGGAACAAAACTGATGAAAATGGGCTTATTGTTAAGAACAAGGCCAGACTGGTTGTTCAGGGGTTTGCACAAGAAGAAGGTATTGATTATGATGAAACCTTTGCCCCTGTAGCCAGACTGGAAGCAATTCGATTGTTTTTAGCTTATGCTGCTTATCAAAA
Source organism: Flaveria trinervia (assembly GCA_025506515.1). Classification (NCBI taxonomy): domain Eukaryota; kingdom Viridiplantae; phylum Streptophyta; class Magnoliopsida; order Asterales; family Asteraceae; genus Flaveria; species Flaveria trinervia. The sequence continues at coordinate 39,910,252 of CM046447.1, forward strand.
ACTTAAAGTCTTTCAAATGGATGTCAAAAGTGCATTTTTGTATGGAAAAGTTAAAGAAGAGGTTTATGTATGTCAACCTCCAGGCTTTGAGGACAACAAACATCCTAATTGGGTGTATAAGCTTGATAAAGCTCTTTATGGGTTAAAACAAGCTCCCAGAGCCTGGTATGAGACATTATCAAACTTTCTTCTGGAAAACAATTTCACTAGAGGCTCCATAGACAAGACTTTATTTATTAAGAAAGCTGGGCAGCATAATCTACTTGTTCAAATTTATGTAGATGATATATTTTGCATCCTCTGATCCAAAGTTGTGTGATGCCTTTACAAAGTTGATGCAACAGAAGTTTGAAATGAGTGCCATGGGAGAATTACAGTTCTTTCTGGGGTTGCAAATCAAACAAAAGGCTGATGGAATTTTTATTCATCAATCCAAATATACAAAAGATCTTTTGCAAAAGTTTGATTTACAAAACTGTAAGCCCTGTTCTACTCCCATGAGCAGCACCACACAACTGGACTCAGATCAGAAAGGTAAAGTGGTTGATGAAACACTTTACAGATGTATGATTGGGTCCTTGATGTATTTAACAGCTTCTAGACCAGATATTATGTTTGCTACATGTGTTTGTGCTAGATTTCAGGCTGCACCTAAAGAGTCTCATCTGATTGCAGTCAAGAGGATCTTTAGATATCTGCAAGGCACTCCATCTCTAGGTTATGGTATTCTACCAGACATTCTGGTAAATTAGTTGCTTTTTCTGACAGTGACTATGCAGGGTGTAAGTTGACCAGGAAATCAACTTCTGGTGGATGTCAATTCCTAGGCAACTGCTTAATTCTTGGCAGAGCAAGAAACAGACCTCAGTTGCTACATCCACTGCGGAAGCAGAGTACATTGCTGCTGCAAGCTGTACATCTCAGGTACTCTGGCTTCAAAACCAACTTTTGGATTATGGCATTACAGAGACTAAGACTCCATTGTTAATGGATAGTGCTTCAGCTCTTTGCATTGTCAAAAATCCAGTCCAGCACTCTAGGACCAAACATATAGAGATCAGACATCATTTTATAAGAGATTGTTTTGAAAAAGGTCTGATTGATCCTAAGTTTGTGCCCAGTGCTGATGAGCTTGCAGACATTTTTACTAAGCCTTTGGATAGTTCAACTTTCCAAAACCTGGTGTTAAGGCTTGGTATGCTGCAGCTAGAATAGGTGACAACTACTGATGATCTCAGTAATTCATATTGATGATCATGAGTGCCTGTCACATATAAGTACTGATGAGCTCTTTTAACCTCAGTACTTTTTATAACTACTGAAGGCTAAAAGTTCTCACAAGTACTGAAGTACTTCATCTGCTCTAAACTACTGAAGTAGTTACAACTACTGATGCAGTCATAACTACTGCAATCAGTAAAAACAGATAAGTACTGATGTCCTATGAAACAACTGAAATCAGCCATAAAGACTGATGAATGTGTTGAGGACAGTTTGAAACAGCTGAAAAGCTAAGAATTGACGAAAACAGCTGAAGAGAACTTTCTCCTCAGTCGTTTGTACCACTGCTGTTTCATTTTAAACAACTGAAGCAAAACCACGTCTTCAGCAGTTTTATAACTACTGATGACCAATACCAAGTCTTCAGTTGTTTACAACAGCTGATGACAAAACCACTGTCTTCAGTAGTTTCATAACTACTGATGACAAACACCATGTCCTCAGTTGTTTCAATCACCTGAAGTCAAAACCACGGTCTTCAGTAGTTTTCTAAACTACTGATGCCTAACACCGCGACTTCAGCTGTTTCAACGTCTGAAAGGATAATACCATGTCAACGGTCGTTTAAAACTACTGATGACTAACACCACATCCTTCAGTCGTTTCCTCACCCGTACCCTATAATACCCTTAACCTGAGCTCTCCATGCTTTATCTTCTTCAAACCTAACGTTCCTCTCCAACAAATTTCCATGGCGTCTATGCAAATTAAACCGCGACACAACTGTGTTGCCTACCTCACAAAATCGCCGATCTGGACTAAGTTCGATACTGCTATCGATCTTATGGTTCAGTCCCAATACAACAAGGCATTCCTTCTGAACCCGTTTTACATACCGAATCCTTGAACCAATTTTGGATGAACGTTAATGTTACTACTGAGGAGAGCAACACACGATCCCTCCGGTCGGTCGTCAACAACAAAGAAGTAGTGATTACTCCTGCAACAATCCGTAAAATTCTTCAACTGAGTGATGCTACCTCTCCTGCTGGATATCCGAAGGGCACCATAGATCTATCATTTGCTCAGCATGGATATCAAGGTGATCTCAGTGCCACCACCATCATGAAGAAACACTTTAATGACGCTGAGCGCCTGATCTTTCACATGGTCAATGTATGTTTGGCCCCTAAGACATCGTCTTGGGATCAAATGTCCACCAAATGGCAGCAGGTAATGTATTCTATCCTTGAGCAACAACCACTGAATTTTTCAGAATTAATATTTTCAGAGCTCAAAGATATGGCTCAAAAACTAACTGCCAACCGTTGGATACTCTATCCACGGTTCATAATGGCCATTATAATAGACCAGCTTAATGCTGAGGGACTTGTTGGCTGGGAGTCCCTGCTACGGCTGTTTTGCCAGAAGTATACTCCCGGCACAACTCCGACCGGACACTCAAACTGGCTGCCAAGCTGCGAAAACCCACGCAGCTGGAACCCACAGCCACCACCTCCAAATCCAATGTCCCCACCAAACCCACCAAAAAGAAACCCAAAATGGCTACTCAGGGAATTGAGTCCCCTGAGGATGCTCCTGCACAACAAACGCAGGATATATCCACTAGTCCAAACCCCTAGTGGATACCATGACTCCTCCAGCCACAGCCGCTCAGGCTTCCTCTCAACAGGAGCCTGCAGCAACCCAAGGGGCACCTACTTATCTGGGATCTTCCTCACTTGAGGAGATTGCCATTGAAGAGCACCATCCACCCCAGGTGCACACTGCTTCTACCCCTGTACCCAAACAACCGCCCCTCACAGCCCAACTTTAATAGTTGCTCAAGTGCTGACTCAATTGCACTCCTCACCCCCTCCCCAGAAACCACTTATTACTGGGAATACCTCTACAATTGAGGGGGAGGAACACAGTGCACCTGAGAACCCACAGCACAGGGGTTCCCAATTCTATCTCCTGGTGTAGAGAAGGAGCTTAGAATATCTAGTGAGGCTGCCACCTCCTCTGACTCAGCACATGACCAGAGTGAGGCTGGTAACATTGCTAAGACCTCCCTAGAGGCAACAGCTGATGATGGACATTGTCCTGAGGCTGGAAGTCCCCAGTACCAAGCAAGGGGCACATGCACCAACTGGTCTACACCCAGTGCATGTAAATCCTGCTCTAAGCAGGAGGTCAGGTGATTCAGTATCAACTGATGATGACCTGAGCTTCTTCTATGATGTAGTTGCTCAAAACACCATTCTAGAGGATGAGGTTAGCAGACTCAAAGAGCTGCTGGCCAAGATGTCTCAGGATGCAAGTCCATCTGCCACCATCATACACCCACAGATGGCACCTTCCCTTGAAGGTTTCCCAAACACTGAGCCACCCCAAAATCAACCACCCGCCTCTGCTTCAGGCCCTACTTCTCAGGAACAGAACCCTCCTGAGCAAATAGGTGCTATACTACAAAATTCCCTCCCTCTCATCACCCCCATAATCACTGATATAGTGATCAAAGCCCTTGATGAGAGGCTTTCCTCAACATTACAGCCCCTGGTTGATGCTGCTGTCCACAAGACTCTTTCTGCGGTACCAACCCCTTCCTCCAATGCAACCAAAAAGGGGGAGAGTACTGCAGTGAAAGATAGAAAGAGGAAGAGATCTGAGGAAGAGGAGGAACAAGAAAAGCAACCTCTGCTCACGTACAAGCGAAAGAGAAGTGCTGATGATCATACTGCTGAAGAAAAATCCTTGGAGGAGCTGGTCAAAGAAGCTGACACCACACACAGCCGCTCCATGGATAAAATAATTGAACAACTATTCAGGCAGGGGTTTGACACAGCCACACTGGATAGTGAGATCAGAAGGTTAGAGGTACAAGAGATACAAACCCGATGGGCAGGGTACGATGCTCTTGAGAAAGAGAGGTTGGAAATAATGATCCGCTTTATTGCAAAATACTTGGGAAGATCATTAATGGAGATCCGCGCATGGTCCAGGGACAGCATTCTGGCTATAGCCACCAGAATCTGTCTGTCTGAGCAATTCAACAAAGGGATCATTGTGGAAGCCCTTGATGAGGCTGGGGCTGGCAAAAGGTTAGAGATGGCTAAACTTACAAAAGCAAAATTAACTACAAGGATGCTAGATCAACCTTCCCTTCCACCCACTCAAACAGATCCTATCCCTCAAATCTCCCAACCAACCTCTAAGCCAAAATCCAAACATCCTCTCTCTTCAAAACCAATCCTTCACCAACCCAACCATCATCCAGTGATGTACCCGTAGAAGGAGAAGGGTGCTGAGGAGGAAGAAGAAGAAGAAGAAGAAGAGGATGAAGATGATAGTCTGCCACTCTCTGCTGTTCTGAAGCTACCAAAACCCCAGAGTCAATCCATGATCACACCTGACTCTCAAAGGGAAATGGTCAGAGTCAAGATAGAAGAAGAAGAACAGCAGAAACAGCACGATGAGCAACTGTTGAAGATGGTTGACAAGGAATTTCCTCAGTCATCATCTATTCAAGCCATGAAAGGGCATGCTCAAAGGCTGTACACTCTCAGACACACCTTTCAGTATCAGAAGGAGAGAGTGAGAGTATGGCCAGACCCCAGGGTGAGTTCTAGAATCCATAAAAGAACTATCCACACAGATACAACGGCCAAGTACGAAAAACAATAGAATCTACCATCATGTTGGCCGTTGTAGTCTCACCTGGGAAATCATGATGAATTCAAGAAAGCTCACCAAGCAAAGAAGAACCTCAAGCCTTACTAGAAAACAAGATGATTAAGAAGGGGTTGTTATACAAAAAGCTTGAAGACATCCAAAAGAATGAGCTCCAGTTACTCCTTGAAGGCAACCATCCTGATGAATTTGTATACAGGGAGGTAACTACGGTGGAGCTGAAAAATGGCAGGACCATGAAGTACTTATCAGAGTACTATGGTCCAGAGTTCTTCTTCGAAGGAGGAGCTGAAGAACTCTCTCAAGAGGAACAAATTGTTCTCCTTGAGGCCTATGTTCGTGAGTCATACAGACTCATTATGGGGAAGTAAATCTCATGAATGGGATAACAACTCTGTGTCCAGTTCCCCAAACAGAGTTCCCATTCATACTCTGCCAAACAAAATTTGAGATTTCTTCCCAGGCCGGAGCGTACATGGGTCATCTTCTCTACTGATCAAGAAGGAAAAAGACCAACATTTTTGCCATCAATAAGTGGGAGTATAAATAAGTTAGAGGTTTTGGCTGCATTGGTTCAGGGGGAGTTTGTTGGACCAAAAGAACCAATGAGCCAAGATCAGAAAACCTCTAAGTCCCACACGGTATCACAACAACTGCTGAAAGCCTCATCAGTAGTTTGACAAGTGCTGAAGACTTCAACAGCTGAAGATCAAGTGCTGAAGACCTTAACAGCTGAAGAACCAAAGTGCTGAAGTACAACAGCTGAAGAACACAAGTGCTGAAGCTGAAAGACCAAAGTACTGAAGTACAACAGCTGAAGAGTTCACAAGTGCTGAAGATCAACAACTGATGTACAAAGTCTGAAGACAAAGACTGAAGACATCAGCTGATGATATCTACTGAAGTCATCAGCTGATGAAACGCCTGAAGGTCAAAGTCTGAAGATCAAGTACTGAAGCCTCAGTAGTTTGTCACAACTGCTGAAGAGTACTCTTCAGTAGTTGTGATATCAGTAGTTTTATTTTCTTGTTTCAGTAGTTTTGTAAAACGACTGAAGAGCTTGTTCTTCAGTCGTTGTAGTTTCAGTAGTTTTATATTTTGTACTTAACTTGCTGATATGTTCTCAGTAGTGTGAACATTTCAGTAGTTTGTTAAGAATTAGTTATTTCTGTATTGGATCTGCCAGTTGTCACTTTCCGTGATAACAGCAGTGACTGTTGCACTCTATATAAGGAGTGACAACCTATTGTAATCGTGAGTGGAAATGAGCAATTGAATGGAATGATTGATTGATTCGATTAGAAATATTCTACATCTATAAACATTCCTAGAAATCAGAAATTCATATTCTCCCTATAACCGTATGCGATCTTAACGCTTACAAGTATCGATTGCTTGCTACATTTGTCTAATTCGTGTTTGTATTCCGCTGCTTTATATTCTGATACATCAAACTTGTGATCACTGATCCTGTCAATCTCCCTTTACGTCTTGGATCTATCAAGGCCTCATAACGGATCATCAAGTTCAGTGCTTATTGTCAAAAGCTACTGAGAAGGACTCTGCCCTGTCATAGGAGAATGGAGCAATCAATCCACAGAAGATGAATCACTGATCCAGAATGATCTAGTGCAAGGAGTCAATGTCAAGAACTTCCAATCTGGATTTTTTTGTGTCCTTGCAAGAAAGGCAAACAGATAAAGAAGTCTCCATAAGGCAAAGAAGGTTGATTATGGAACTGCCTCTTGAGGCTTGTCACATGGATCTGTTTGGTCCAGTCAGTATGAGAAGCATCAAGGCGAGTTGTACTGCTATGTAGGTACAGATGACTACTTAGATTCTCTTGGTGATGTTTCTAAAATCAAAATCAGAAACATTTGAGTCATTCAAAGAATTGGTAACTACACTGGAGTCTCTCCACAAGCTGAAGGCAAGACAAGTACGCTCAGACCAACGGAACCGAGTTCAAGAACCAATGGATGGAGGCTTTCTACAAAGAAAAGGGAATGTGACCAGTTCACTTTTGCTTGCACTCCTCAGATGAACGGAGTTGCTGAGAAAAGAACGCAGCCTTAATAGAGACAACATGCATAATGCTGGAAGACTCGAAACTACCTATCCAATTTGGAATGAGGTAGTGGCAATGCGTGTTACACGTTAAATCGAGTTCTGGTGGTAAAAAGTCATTGCAGATGTGTTACGAGTTACTTCAATGACGTAAACCAAATCTAGAGTATCTTGAACCGTTTGGAGCACCAGTACGTTGCTGAAGAAAACTCAGGAAGGAAAGTTTAGCGAGAAGGAAGAAAGAGGGCATCTTTCTAGGATACAAATACCGAATAAGAGAGTTTACAACAACTCAACGGGTCAAGTATAGGTGTGGTGTAACGACAATGTTCAGAGATACACCACCCCTCCTGCTGGAAAAGGACCCGCCTTCTTTTTCGACTATGATGGATTCTTCAGGTCCTTCAACATCCCTCTCTCCACTTCTGATGATGAGTTAGCAGCCAAAAATGTTATGATGTCTTAAACACACCATCACAGGACTCTACATCATCTGGCTCACAAGGTGAATCACCTACCCACTCAGGGGAGCACTTGAGGTAAGTGACTCTTCCTCTAACGATGAAGCCGTGGAGAATGATCAGGACACTCAGGAGCAACAAGTTCCTATACTGCAAGTCCATAAGCATCTGACATTGATGCCTCTGAGTCTTCGAAACTCACACTCCTATTGCCTCAGATACGGAACCAAACGTTCATAGCTTGATTTTGAGGTAGTTGGTCCTATCACTCCTAGATCACGCCTAAATGTCTATCATCCTCTGAACAATATCATTGGGGATGTTAGATCGGGAGTTCAGACAAGAAATCAGCTATATTTAGCTGATTATGCCTCGGTAATGAAAAAGGGTATCTTCACGATGGTGCATACCGCTGTTAGTGCTCAGTTCGAGCCACAATATGTAAGTGAAGCCCTAAATGATGAGGCATGGGTGAGTTCCATGCAAGAATAACTTCTTCAGTTCAAGAAGTTAGGTTATGGACACTGGTAGATAGACCTAAAGGTGCTAAAGTCATTGGCACCAAGTGGGTATTGAAATGTAAGAAAGATGACCAAGGTGTCATCATCAGGAACAAGGCTTGACTTGTAGTTCAAGGATTTCGACAAGTCAAGGGATGATTACAAGCAGTATTTGCACCGGTGGTGAGAATAGAAGCCATCCGTATTTCCTAGCCTATGCCTCTTACATGAAGATTAAAGTCTATCAGTTGGATGTAAAGAGTGCATTTTTCATGGTGAAATCCAAGAAACAGTGTATTCAGTCAACCCGAAGGATTTAAGGATCCATATCATCGGGACAGGGTTTACAAACTGGATAAGGCTCTCTACGGGCTTCACCAAGCCCCGAGAGCATGGTATGAAAAACTCTCAACTCACCTTATGAAACATGGATTTCGCAAAGGTGTAATTGACTGTACACTGTCATCAAAGAAAAGGATGGTGATCTGCTGCTTGTTCAGATTTATGTTGATGATATAATCTTCGGTTCCAAGAACGAAGAATTATGTAATGAATTTGAAGCAGTGATGAAGGAAGAATTTGAAATAAGTGCCATAGGAGAGATGAAGTTCTTTCTCGGGTTACAGGTGGATCAAACACCAAATGGAATATTTCTACATCAGACCAAGTATCTAGGGGATATTCTCAGTCGGTTTGACATGGAGAATGCTTCCACAGCTAAGACTCCACTTGCTACAAACCATGATGTAGCACCCGATGAGAATGGTGATCTGGTTGATGCCACTATGTACCGAGGAATGATTGGATCCCTTGTTGGACCAAAAGAACCAATGAGCCAAGATCAGAAAACCTCTAAGTCCCACATGGTATCACAACAACTGCTGAAAGCTTCATCAGCAGTTTGACAAGTGCTGAAGACTTAAACAGCTGAAGATCAAGTGCTGAAGACTTCAACAGCAGAAGAACTAAAGTGCTGAAGTACAACAGCTGAAGAACACAAGTACGAAAGCTGAACAGCTGAAGAACACAAGTACTAAAGCTGAACAGCTGAAGAACACAAGTGCTGAAGCTGAAAGAACAAAGTACTGAAGTACAACAGCTGAAGAGTTTACAAGTGCTGAAGATCAACAACTGATGTACAAAGTCTGAAGACAAAGACTAAAGACATCAGCTGATGATATCTACTGAAGTCATCAGCTGATGAAACATCTGAAGGTCAAAGTCTGAAGATCAAGTACTGAAGCTTCAGTAGTTTGTCACAACTGCTGAAGAGTACTTCTTTAGTAGTGATATCAGTAGTTTTATATTTCTAGTTTTAGTAGTTTGTTTAAAACGACTGAAGAGCTTGTTCTTCAGTCGTTGTAGTTTCAGTAGTTTTATATTTTTCAGTAGTTATAACAACTGATAACACTTAGAACTTTTTGTAAGAAGATGTCAGCTGTTTTGACATCTTCAGTAGTTGTGTTTCAGTTGTAATAAATCTGTTAGATGTCACTATCAAGTGACATCAGCAGACGTCACATCTCTTATATAAGAGGTGTCGACCTAATCATAAATGTGACATTCTGTTACCACGAAAGCGAATATTGAATGAAATATATTTGCAGATATTCTCTCTCTATAACCGTCTTTGTTCTTCATTGAATATTGTTTTGTTCTTGTGAATCGACTAATTCATTGTTTGAATTCCGCTGCTATACTCTTCAATCAATCAAACATGATCACTAATCCTAACAAGTGGTATCAGAGCATGGTTAATCATTGATCGATCTAACAATTGATCATTGAAACTGCTAATTGAGTTTGTTTGATTGAATTAGCGCATTTGCAAGAACTGGTTATAGATTATTGAATTCCTGCCGCTTTCGTTCATTTATTTTGAGATCTTCTGGTTCAATTGGTTGTTGCGTTTTTGTTCTAAATCTGTTTTAGTTTAACCGAATTGTTTGAATCCGAGATGACGACTCCTTCTAATGATCCTCACAATACCGGTTCCTCAACCAAGCCTCCGATGCTGGTTAAGACCGAGTATAACATATGGCAACGAAGAATGCTTCATCACCTGTCTGTTAACAGTTTAGGTTGTTGGACATCTGTGGTACATGGACCACATAAGCCTACGGTGAACAATCCGGAAAGCAATCAAATGGTTTCGAAGAAGAAGGAACAATACTCTGATGAAGATCGGAAACTATTTGAGATTGATGCTAAAGCCATGGAATTCTGGCCATGGCACTGCCTAATGAAATCTATTCAGGGCTTATGCATCATGAAACTGCTCATGATCTCTGGAATGCCCTGAAGGCACAATTCGGTGGCACAGATGAGGTCTTAGCAACAATAGAGAAATCCTTGCCCAACAATATGAGACATTCTCTCATAGAAAGGGTGAGACACTGACTCAACAGTTTGAGCGCTTTTCCTGCTTGATATCTGAGCTGAAAATGGTGAAACAGGAATACACCAATAGCCAGATGAACAACAGATTCCTTAGATCACTGCCTGAGAGATGGGACACATACACTATTGTCCTACGCTCCAGTGCAAATCTAGAAGGCCTATCTCTACCCAACTTCATGGGAAAATGCTTACATTTGAAAGAGAGATAGAGCAGAAGAGGAAAGTCCTCATCAGGAAAGCTCACTGATGACTTTGTACCAGGCAACACTGCCTTGATTGGTCATGAGTCAGAATATGCTGCATCTGAAAACAATTATGATGAGCATATTGATTTCTCTTCAAATAGTTCTGATCATGCATTGTTGGTATTGAGAGTCACTCTGGCAGTAATAGTGACAATTTATGCTTCATCATGGATGATCTGAAAGGAATAGCTGATGATGATCTAGAAGAGATGGATATTCTGAGCCAGATGGCACTGATTAATATCAGATCTCAGAAGTTCTACAAAAGAACTGGCAGGAAATTCCTGGACTCTCTGGCAAAACCAAAGTTGGTTTTGACAAGAGTAAGTTGAGGTGTCACAAATGCCAAAGGCTAGGACACTTTGCAAGAGAGTGTAGATCAACTGGATCTACTCTTCTGCACCCTTTGTGACTTTTCCTAGTACTAGTCCACAAAACAGAGGGCAACATCCTGCTGGTTCTGGTCATTATTCACATCCTAGATCTCCTGCATACTTTTTCCCCAGGGTCAAATGTCATATCCTTATCCCTGCTATTATGTGCCTCAACCAAATTCTGTTCAAGCTCCAATTGCACAAAAACCACAAGCATTGCCTGAACCACAGCCTTCCCAATCTCATCAACAAACTCAACCTCAACAACACAGCTTCTTCACCCCAGGAGTTGTTGACTAGAGCAGTTTACCAGATGACATGTCTGGTCATGAACAACTGTTCTCAGGTGCTGGTCAACACGGTGGTGACAGTCCATTTGAAATCTAGCTCTTATGGCTTTGGATTCTGCTGATACTTCATCCTCTAATGCCTCTACACCAAAGGTATCACAGGTATCCTCTGAGGCAAAAGCCAAATTATGTTCTGACACATGCATAGCAGCATTTGCATCTATTAGAGAAGCAAATGTAGCTTTAATCAACAAGAACATTGAGCTAGAACAAATTATTTCCAAAAACAAAGCTGAATTTGAGTCTGTGCTTAATGATAAAATGATGAGATTTACAAACTGAAATGCCAAATAACTGATGATAAGGCTAGGGAAGAGATACTTCTAGAGAAGTATAAAGATCTCAAAGAAACCCTTGCAGTTACCCAGAGTAGAGTGTGAAGATGGGTACAATCATGCAAAGGTTTTGAAATGCTTCTTAGTAAGCAATCTGCTTCCAATGTGAAGTTTGGCATTGGTTACAATCACACTGCTCCACCTACAGATTTTACTCCAAGAGCAGGGTAGAATCTGATGGTGAGAGTGATAACCAATCCATCTCATCATGTGATCTACTTCTGATACAGCACAATCAGAAGAAGTAGCAGTCAGCAAGCCTCTCTGAACCTATCAGCTGATGTTGATGGTTCAAATGCTGACACTCATATGATCAATGAGTTGATCAACTCAGGAGTTAATTCTGAAAGTCCTGAAAGGACTAGAGAGCAGGATTTAACACCTGAAGTTCAAACTCCAACTACTGTCAGTACTGAAGAGAAGAAAACTGCCAGTAGAAAGAGTTTGAAGACTACTAAAGAGGCAGTCAAGAAAGCAAACAATGCTTCCAAAGCATTGAAGAGCAAGTCTCCAGTTGCTTCACCCTCTTTAGTTGATGATCAACCTAAGATGAAAAAGAAAACCATGTGAAGTATGTGGTTTGTTCAATCATCTTACAGATGATTGCTGGTACAAAAGAGGTTCCAAACTCAAACAAAAAGAAGAAATAAAAGAGAAAATGGTAAAAATGATAACTGAGTTTGAGACCACATTTGTATCAGCAACATCAAATCCTGTAACCCTTAAGTCCTCAAAGAAATCCAAAAAGGAAGGGTTAAACAGGTGACAGCTGAGAGTGCTCAGAAGAAGAAGGTGCAACATAGGAACTTATCAAACTCCACTGGCAATGTGTCTGATGAGCTGAAAGCTTTATCACAAAATCAGACACAGCTGGTTATGATGGTCAACATCTGTTGGGTAGAGTTAACCAACTAGATGCTCCTATGTTGAAACCACAGAAAAGGAGATCCAAGCCAAAGGATTCCTCTTCTTCACCATCTTCTTCCTCTCAGGCTGTTGTTTCAAATAAAACTGTTAGTTACCATCAATTGATGAGACCAGGCCCAAAACCAAAAGGTTTGGGTCTCTAAAACTAACTGATTGTTTATTATTGCAGGGTTTCCAACATGCCAAAGTAGCATCTGGTATGTAGACAGTGGGGGATCTATGCACATGACTGGGAACAGTTCTCTTCTTCATGACTACTCTCAAGGAAAGAAGGGATTTGTTTCTTTTGGCAATGATGCTAGGGGTTACATCATTGGTAATGTCTTTGTCTCCAGTGGAGAAATCAAATTTGATGATGTTAATCATGTGGAAAATCTCAAGTACAATCTCTTGAGTGTCAGTCAAATGTGTGATAAAGGCCATGTTGCTCTTTTCACCAGTCAGAACTGTAGGATTCTGTCATCCAAAGTTTTGCACTTGATTGACAAGGTGTTGGATGATCACACTCTCCTGAGAGCCAACAGGACAGGAAGAGTGTATGCCTTAGATCTTTCCAAGAAAATAGATCTCAAAGGCAATCCTTGCCTATTTTCCAAAGCCTCTTCTTAAGAATCTAAACTGTGGCACAGAAGGCTGAGTCATGTTAATTTCAAAAACATGAATCAGCTTATCCACAATAGTTAGTCAGAGGCTTACCAATAAAGGAGTTCCACTATGATGAAACCTGCACTGCTTGTTTAAAAGGAAAACACACAAAGTCTCATTCCCTCCTATTGAAGACCTAAGTCCACTGCCTGCTTGCAATTACTGCATATGGATCTATTTGGTCCCGTGAGAGTGATGAGCATGGCCAAGAAGAAATACTGTGTGGTAATTGTGGATGATTACTCCAGATTTGTATGGACTTTCTTTTTACATTCAAAGGATGAGGTTGCTCAGAAGGTTATTAACTTTGTGTTGTATATTAGAAGCAGTATTCCCTTCCAGTCAAGTGTATCAGGAGTGATAATGGAACTAATTCAGAATCATACACTTGATGACTTCTATCTCTCAAAGGGAATCAAAAGGCAGTTTAGCATCCAAGGACTCCATTGAAAATGGAGTAGTGGAGAGAAAGAACAGGACCCTCATTGAAGCTGCAAGGTCCATGCTGGCTGACTCTGGTTTGCCACTGACCCTTTTGGGCTGAAGCTGTCACACAGCTTGCTATGTGCAGAATAGAGTTTTAGTAAATCAGAGGTTGATGAAGACTCCATATGAAGTTCTCCATCATTTGCTCCTCTAATTTCATTTTTCAAAGCATTTGGGTGTCCCTGTTTTATTCTCAACACAAAGGATCAACTCCATAAATTTGATCCTAAGGTGGATGCTGGGTATTTTGTTGGTTATTCATCTACTTGCAAGGCATACAGAGTCTTCAACTGCAGAACAAAGATAGTTGAAGAGACTCTGCATGTGAAGTTTAATGAATCTCCTTTGGACAAGATTCCACAAAACCCTGTGGAGTTGTTTGATTTGGACATACTGCAATATGTTCCTTATCAACCTCCAGCTGTTGCAGATCCTGTGGCTCAATCATCTTCTGCAGCATGTCTTCCACCTGGTGGTATTGATGATGATGATGATAATATCAATACTCACCTATTCAAGTTTAGTGACCAACTGCCTGTGTCTACTAAACATGATGTTCCTGTAGCTTCAGCAGTTCCATCCACAACAAATGCTGATGAGATCTATGTTCCTCTACATCTTTTGAGTTACCATCAATTCTTGGTTTCAAGAGTCTACATCAACATCTGCTGCTGCTGAAGGTTCTACAAACACTTGCACAGATCTCATTGTTTATCAGAAACTGAAGAATCACCCCATGTCTCGATTATGGTGATATCAATGCTGGTGTTTCAACCAGAAGTCAATTGTCTAACTTCTGCTTCTATGCTCTCTTCATCAGTCAGCTAGAGCCAAAGAACTACCATGTTGCTTTGAGAGACAATGGTGGGTTGAAGCTATGCAGCTTGAGCTACTTCAGTTCAAGAAACAGCAAGTGTGGAAACTTGTTCCTCTTCCCCCAGGTAAGTGTGCAATAGCACTAAATGGTGTTTAGGAATAAAACCGATGAAATGGGCTTATTGTTAAGAACAAGGCTAGATTGGTTGTACAGGGGTTTTCACAAGAAGAAGGTATTGACTATGATGAACCTTTGCCCCTGTAGCCAGACTAGAGGCAATTAGATTGTTCTTAGCCTATGCTGCATTCCACAATCTTAAGTTTTTCAAATGGATGTTAAAAGTGCATTTTTATATGGTAAAATAAGGAAGAAGTTTATGTGTGTCAACCACCAGGCTTTGAGGATAATAAACATCCTGAATGGGTGTACAAACTTGATAAGGCTCTTTATGAGTTGAAACAAGCTCCTAGAGCCTGGTATGAGACACTCTCTACTTTTCTTCTTAAGAATAATTTCACTAGAGGCTCCATTGATAAAACTTTGTTTATTAAGAAGGTGGATCAGCATAAGCTACTTGTTCAGATTTATGTTGATGATATTATTTTTGCATCCTCTGATCCCCAGTTGTGTGATGATTTTACAACATTGATGAAAAAGAGGTTTGAAATGAGTGCAATGGGAGAATTACAGTTCTTTCTAGGCTTGCAAATCAAACAAAAGGCTGATGGAACTTTTATTCATCAGTCAAAATATACAAAAGATCTTTTGAATAAGTTTGATTTACAAAACTGTAAGCCCTGTTCTACTCCCATGTGCAACACACACAACTGGATGCTGATCAGAAAGGTAAAGCTGTTGATGAAACGCTTTACAGATGTATGATTGGGTCCTTGATGTACCTAACAGCTTCTAGACCAGATATTATGTTTGCTACATGTGTTTGTGCTAGATTTCAGGCTGCTCCTAAAGAGTCTCATTTGATTGCAGTCAAGAGAATCTTTAGATATTGCAAGGTACACAATCTCTGGGTTTATGGTATTCCACTGGACACTCTTGCAAATTAGTTGCTTTTTCAGATATTGACTATGCAGGGTGCAAGTTAACTAGAAAGTCAACTTCTGGTAGTTGTCAATTCCTAGGCAACTGTTTGATTTCTTGGCAGAGTAAGAAACAAACATCTGTTGCTACATCAACTGCTGAGGCTGAGTACATTGCTGCTGCAAGCTGCACCTCTCAGGTACTCTGGCTTCAGAACCAACTTCTGGATTATGGCATTACAGAGACTAAGACTCCATTGTTAATGGATAGTGCTTCAGCTCTGTGTATTGTCAAAAATCCAGTCCAGCACTCTAGGACCAAACATATAGAGATCAGACATCATTTTATTCGGGATTGTTTGAAAAAGGTCTGATTGATCCTAAGTTTGTGCCTAGTGCTGATGAGCTTGCAGATATTTTTACTAAGCCTTTGATAGTTCTACTTTCCAAAACCTTGTGTTAAGGCTTGGTATGCTGCAGCTAGAATAAGTGACAACTACTGATGATTTCAGTAGTAATTACTAATGATCATTGGTACACATGTCACATATAAGTACTGATGGTTCTTTTCCCTTCAGTAGTTTTTATAAACTATGGCTAAATGCCTCACAAGTACTGACGTACTTTATCTGTTCCGAACTACTGATGTAGTAAAAATACTGATGTAGTTAAAACTACTGAAATCAGTATAAACAGATAAGTACTGATGTCCTATGAAACACCTGAAAATCAGATGCAAAGTCTGATGAGTAAGTGTTGAGGACAGCATGAAACAGCTGAAAGGCTATGAATTGACGACAACTACTGAAGAGAACTTTCTCTTCAGTTGTTTCAACAACTGCTGTTTCATTCTAAACAATGAAGCAAAACCATGTCTTCAGTAGTTTTATAACTACTGATGACTAATACCAAGTCTTCAGTTGTTTACAACAGCTGATGACAAAACCACTGTCTTCAGTAGTTTCACAACTACTGATGACAAACACCAAGTCCTCAGTTGTTTCAATCATCTGAAGTCAAAACCACGGTCTTCAGTAGTTTTCTAACTCCTGATGCCTAACACCACGACTTCAGCTGTTTCAACGTTGAAAGGATAATACCATGTCAACAGTCGTTTAAAACTACTGATGACTAACACCACATCCTTCAGTCGTTTTCTTACCCGTACCCTATAAATACCTGACTAATCCTTCAAAGCTTCATCTTCTTCAAACCTAACGTCCTCTCCAAAACTTCTCTCTTCTCAATGGCGTCCATGCAAATTAAACCGCGACACAACTGTGTTGCCTACCTACTAAATCGCCTGTCTGGGCTAAGTTCGATACTGCTATCGATCTTATGGTTCAGTCCCAATACAAAACGGACATTTCTTCTGAATCCCATTCTACATGCCGAATCCCTCCAACATTTTGGATGAACGTCACCATACCACTGGGGAGAACAACACCATCTCTCCAGTCGGTCGTCACAACAAAGAAGTGGTCATCACTCCTGCAATAATCCGCCAAATCCTTCATCTGGATGATGCTATTTTTCCTGCTGGATATCCCAAGGGCACTACAGATCTATCCTTTGCCCAACATGGATATCAAGGCAATCTAAGTGCCTCCACTATCATGAAGAACACTTCCATGACGCCGAACGCCTAATTTTTCACATGGTGAATGTTTGTTTGGCTCCTAAGACTTCGTCTTGGGATCAAATGTCGACAAAGTGGGCAGGGTAATGTATTCTATTCTTGAGCAACAACCGTTAAACTTTTCAGAAATAATATTTTCGGAGCTCAAGGATATGGCTCAAAAACTAACTGCTAACCGTTGGATACTATATCCACGGTTCATAATGGCCATCATTACAAACCAGCTTAATGCTGGGGGACTTGTTGGCTTGGGAGTCCCTACTACGGCTGTTCTGCCGGAAGTATACTCTCGGCACAACTCTGACCAGACACTCAAATGGCTGCCAAGCTGCGCAAACCCACGCAGCTGGTACCCACAGCCACCACCTCCAAATCAAAAGTCCCTACCAAAGCCACCAAAAAGAAACCCAAAACGGCTACTCAGGGAATTGAGTCCCCTGAGGATGCCCCTGCACACAAACGCAGGAGATATCCACTGGTCCAAACCCCTAGTGGATATAAGGACTCTTCCAGCCATAGCCGCTCAGGATTCCTCTCACAGGAGCCTGCAGCAACCACACAAGGGGTACCTACACATCTGGGATCTTCCTCACTTGTGGGGATTTCCATTGAAGAGCACCAACCTCCCCAGGTGCACACTGCTTCTATCCCTTCACCCCATACAACCGCCCCTCATAGCCCAACTTTAATAGTTGCACAAGTGCTTACTCAACTGCACTCCTCACCCTCCCACAAACCTCTTACTACTGGGAACACTTCTACCATTGAGGGGGAGGAACACAGTGCAATTGAGAACCCACAGCACAGGGGTTTACCAATTCTATCTCCTGGTGTAGATAAGGAGATTAGAATATCTAGTGAGGCTGCCACCTCTTCTGAAATCACCACATGATCAGAATGAGGCTGGTAACATTGCTAAGACCTCACTAGAGGCAACAGCTGATGAGGATATAGTCCTGAGGCTGGAAGTCCCCAGTACCAAGAAAAAGGGGCACATGCAACAACTAGTCTACACCCAGTGCATGTAAATCCTGCTCCAAGCAGGAGGTTAGATGATTCAGCTTCGGCTGATGATGACCTGGGCTTTTTCTATGATGTTCTTGCCCAGAACACAATCCTTGAGGAGAAGGCAGTAGGCTGCAAAACCTACTTGACCAACTCTCACAAGGAGAAAGACCATCTGCCTCCACCAACCCACAGATGGCACCTTCAGTTGAAGGTTCCCCAAACACTGAGCCACTCCAAAACTCAGCCACCTGCCTCTACTTCAGGTACTGTCTCAGGAACAGAACCCTCCTGAGCAAAAAGTTGGTTGTCTTCAAAATTCCCTCCCTCTCATCACACCCATAATCACTGACATTGTGACTAAAGCCATTGATGAGAGGCTTTCCTCAACTTTACAACCTTGATGATGCTGTGTGCAAAAGACATTTCTGTGGTACAAACCCCTTCCACCAATGCATCCAAAAAGGGGGAGAGTACTGCAGTGAAAGAAAGAAGAGGAAAAGAACAAAGGAGAGAGAAGGAAGAGAAGGCTCAAGAGCAAGCCAAAGAGGAGGAGAAAGAAAGAAAAGCAACCATGCTCATTACAAACAAACGAAAGAAAAGTGGGATGATCAAAAACTACTGCTGCAGACATCCTGGAAGAGCTGGAAAGATGCTGATATACACACATCCGATCCATGGATAAAATAATTGAAAACTCTTCAGGCAAGGGTTTGATACAGCCACATTGGATAGTGAGATCAGAAGGTTGGAGTGCAAGAGATTCAAACCCGATGGCTGGTATGATGCTCTTGAAAAAGAGAGTTGGAGATCATGATCCGCTTCATTGCAAAATATTTTAGGAAGATCTTAATGGAGATTCGCGCGTGGACCAGAGACAGTATTCTGGCTAAGCACAGAAATCTGTCTGTCTGAGCATTCCACAAGGGGAGTATTTGAAGCCCTTGATGAGGCTGGGGCTGGTAAAAAGGTTAGAAAGTGGCAAACTTTCCAAAGGCGAAACTTACTACAAAGAGCTGGATCAACCTTCCCTTCCACCCACTCAAACACAGCCTACCCCTCAAATCTCCCAAACCATCTCTAAGCCCAAAAATCCAACATCCTCATCTTCAAAACCAAATTCCTTACCAACCCAACCCATCATCCAGTGATGCACATAGAAGGAGGAGACGGGTTGACAGGATCAGTGATCACAAGTTTGATGTATCAGAATATAAAGCAGCGGAATACAAACACGAATTAGACAAATTGTAGCAAGCAACGATATTTGTAAGCATTAAGATCGCATACGTTATAGGGAGAGAATATGTATTTCTGATTTCTAGGAATGTTTATAGATGTAGAAATTTCTAATCGAATCAATCATTCATTCCATTCAATTACTCATTTCATCACGATTACAATAGGTTGTCACTCCTTATATAGAGTGCAACAATCACTGCTGTTATCACGGAAAGTGACAACTGGCAGATCCAATACAGAAATAACTAATTCTTAACAAACTACTGAAATGTTCACAACTACTGAGAACATATCAGCAAGTTAAGTACAAAAATATAAAACTACTGAAACTACAACGACTGAAGAACAAGCTCTTCAGTCGTTTTACAAAACTACTGAAAAACTAGAAATAGAAATATAAAACTACTGATATCACAACTACTGAAGAAGTACTCTTCAGCAGTTGTGACAAACTACTGAGGCTTCAGTACTTGATCTTCAGACTTTGACCTTCAGGTGTTTCATCAGCTGATGACTTCAGTAGATATCATCAGCTGATGTCTTCAGTCTTGTCTTCAGACTTTGTACATCAGTTGTTGATCTTCAGCACTTGTGAACTCTTCAGCTGTTGTACTTCAGTACTTTGGTCTTTCAGCTTCAGCACTTGTGTTCTTCAGCTGTTGTACTTCAGCACTTTGGTTCTTCAGCTGTTAAGGTCTTCAGCACTTGATCTTCAGCTGTTGAAGTCTTCAGCACTTGTCAAACTACTGATGAGGCTTTCAGCAGTTGTTGTGATACCGTGTGGGACTTAGAGGTTTTCTGATCTTGGCTCATTGGTTCTTTTGGTCCAACAAACTCCCCCTGAACCAATGCAGCCAAAACCTCTAACTTATTTATACTCCACTTATTGATGGCAAAAATGTTGGTCTTTTTCCTTCTTGATCAGTAGAGAAGATGACCCATGTAAGCTCCGGCCTGGGAAGAAATCTCAATATTTGTTTGGCAGAGTATGAATGGGAACTCTGTTTTGGGGAACTGGACACAGAGTTGTTATCCCATTCATGAGATTTACTTCCCCATAATGAGTCTGTACGACTCTCTTGTGTAGGCCTCAAGGAAGGTGATTTGTTCCTCCATGGTTAGCTCTTCAGCACCTCCTTCAAACAATGATTCAGGCCCATAATACTCAGACAGGTATTTGCCTGTTTCCCATTCTTTAGCTCCACAGTTGTTATTATTCTGTAAGCAAACTCATCGGGTGATTACCCTCTAGGAACAACTGGAGCTCATTTTCCTGACTTCCTCAAGCCTCTTGTAAACTAACCCCTTTTTCACTTTTTGTTTTCCAGCATCTTCTGAGGGGTTAGATTAGTTGTAGGCCTTCTTGAAGTCTTCTAGGATTTCCCAGGGTGACTACAAAGACCAGAGAGATCACTTCATCTACGATCTTTTTCACCTGGCCAATGTATCTCTGAGGTATATTGTTCTTATGAATTCTGTGAGAGACCCTGGGATCAGGCCAAATCCTCACTCTTTCCTTTTGATATTGAAAGGTATGCCTGAGAGTGTAAAGTCTGAGGGCTTGCTCCTTCATATTGATGATAGAAGATGTGGCTGCATAAGCTTTGTCAACTCTCTTCAGCAATTCCTCATCATGCTGTTTATGAAGCTCTTCTTCTTCTAGCTTCACTTTAACCATTTGTCTCTGGACTTCAGGAGTATTGCTGAGGAGTGACTTGTGGCCTTAGGCAACTGAATCACAGCTGAGAGCGGCAGCCTGTCTTCATCATCTTCTTCATCATCTTCTAGCCTCAATATCCTTCTCTCTTCTTCAAGGGTATATCATCGGCTATGGGTTTTGAGGGTAAGGGAGTTGGTTTGGTGGGTTGTGTTTTGGGTGGTTTTGGTGTGGGAATGTTGACAGGCTGTTCTAGCATCCTTGAGGTGAGTGTGGCTTTTGATTGCTTGGCTAGCTCAGTCCTGCTCCCAGCACCCGCTTCATTCAAAGCTTCAATAACAAGCCCCTTAGTATATGCTTCAGATGAACAGATCTTGGTGGTGATTGCCAAGATACTGTCCCTGGACCAAGCTTTGATTTCGATCATTGATCTTCCAAGATATTTTGCAATAAATCTGATCATGATTTCAAGCCTTTCTCTTTCTAACACTTCATAACTTGCCCATCTGTTGGATTTCTTCAATCTCTAGTCGTCGAATCTCAGAGTCAAGTTTATGGTGTCATGGCCTTGCCTAAACAGCTGATCAATGATGTTGTCCATTGATCTGCTGTGTTCGGCATCAGCTTTATCAGTAGCTCCAAGGCTTTATCTTCAGCAATGTGCTCATCAGCACCTTTCTTTCGCTTGTAGGTGAGCATTGGTTGTTTCTCTTCTCCTCCTCTTCCTTTTCCTCAGATCTTTTCCTCTTCCTTTCTTTCTGCAGTACTCTCCCCTTTTTGGTTGCATTGGAGGAAGGGGGTGTACCGCAGAAAGAGTCTTTTGGACAGCAGCATCAACCAAGGGCTGTAATGTTGAGGAAAGCCTCTCATCAAGGGCTTTGATCACTATATCAGTGATTATTGGGGTGATGAGAGGGAGGGAATTTTGGAGTACAGCACCTATTTGCTCAGGAGGGTTCTGTTCCTGAGAAGTAGGGCCTGAAGCAGAGGCAGGTGGTTGATTTTGGGGTGGCTCTGTGTTTGGGAAACCTTCAAGGGAAGGTGCCATCTGTGGGGTATGAGGGTGGCAGATGGACTTGCATCCTGAGACATCTTGGCCAGCAGCTCTTTGAGTCTGCTAACCTCATCCTCTAGAATGGTGTTTGAGCAACTACATCATAGAAGAAGCTCAGGTCATCATCAGTTATACTGAATCACTGACCTCCTGCTTAGAGCAGGATTTACATGCACTGGGTGTAGACCAGTTGGTGCATGTGCCCCTTGTGCTTGGTACTGGGGACTTCCAGCCTCAGGACAATGTCCATCATCAGCTGTTGCCTCTAGGGAGGTCTTAGCAATGTTACCAGCCTCACTCTGGTCATGTGCTGAGTCAGAGGAGGTGGCAGCCTCACTAGATATTCTAAGCTCCTTGTCTACACCAGGAGATAGAATTGGGAAACCCCTGTGCTGTGGGTTCTCAGTGCACTGTGTTCCTCCCCCTCAATTGTAGAGGTATTCCCAGTAGTAAGTGGTTTCTGGGGAGGGGGTGAGGAGTGCAATTGAGTCAGCACTTGTGCAACTATTAAAGTTGGGCTGTGAGGGGCGGTTGTTTGGGGTAAGGGGTTAGAAGCAGTGTGCACCTGGGGTGGATGGTGCTCTTCAATGGCAATCTCCTCAAGTGAGGAAGATCCCAGATAAGTAGGTGCCCTGGGGTTGCTGCAGGCTCCTGTTGAGAGGAAGCCTGAGCGGCTGTGGCTGGAAGAGTCATTGTATCCACTAGGGGGTTTGGACTAGTGGATATATCCTGCGTTTGTTGTGCAGGAGCATCCTCAGGGGACTCAATTCCCTGAGTAGCCTTTTGGGTTTCTTTTTGGTGGGTTTGGTGGGGACATTGGATTTGGAGGTGGTGGCTGTGGGTTCCAGCTGCGTGGGTTTTCGCAGCTTGGCAGCCAGTTTGAGTGTCCGGTCAGAGTTGTGCCGGGAGTATACTTCTGGCAGAAAAGCCGTAGCAGGGACTCCCAAGCCAACAAGTCCCTCAGCATTAAGCTGGTCTATAATAATGGCCATTATGAACCGTGGATAGAGTATCCAACGGTTGGCAGTTAGTTTTTGAGCCATATCTTTGAGCTCTGAAAATATTAATTCTGAAAAGTTCAGTGGTTGTTGCTCAAGGATAGAATACATACCTGCTGCCATTTGGTGGACATTTGATCCCAAGACGATGTCTTAGGGGCCAAACATACATTGACCATGTGAAAAATCAGGCGCTCAGCGTCATTAAAGTGTTTCTTCATGATGGTGGTGGCACTGAGATCACCTTGATATCCATGCTGAGCAAATGATAGATCTATGGTGCCCTTCGGATATCCAGGAGAGGTAGCATCACTCAGTTGAAGAATTTTACGGATTGTTGCAGGAGTAATCACTACTTCTTTGTTGTTGACGATGACCGGAGGGATCGTGTGTTGCTCTCCTCAGTTGTAACAGTAACGTTCATCCAAAATTGGTTCAAGGATTCGGCATGTAAGACGGGGTTCAGAAGGAATGCCTTGTTGTATTGGGACTGAACCATAAGATCGATAGCAGTATCGAACTTAGTCCAGATCGGCGATTTGTGAGGTAGGCAACACAGTTGTGTCGCGGTTTAATTTGCATAGACGCCATGGAGAAGGAAGTTTTGGAGAGGAACGTTAGGTTTGAAGAAGATGAAGCATGAGAGCTCAGGTTAGGGGTATTTATAGGGTACGGGTGAGGAAACGACTGAAGGATGTGGTGTTAGTCATCAGTAGTTTTAAACGACCGTTGACATGGTATTATCCTTTCAGACGTTGAAACAGCTGAAGTCGTGGTGTTAGGCATCAGTAGTTTAGAAAACTACTGAAGACCGTGGTTTTGACTTCAGATGATTGAAACAACTGAGGACATGGTGTTTGTCATCAGTAGTTATGAAACTACTGAAGACAGTGGTTTTGTCATCAGCTGTTGTAAACAACTGAAGACTTGGTATTAGTCATCAGTAGTTATAAAACTACTGAAGAGTGGTTTTGCTTCAGTTGTTTAAAATGAAACAGCAGTTGTACAAACGACTGAAGAGAAAGTTCTCTTCAGCTGTTTTCGTCAATTCTTAGCTTTTCAGCTGTTTCAAACTGTCCTCAACACATTCATCAGTCTTTATGGCTGATTTCAGTTGTTTCATAGGACATCAGTACTTATCTGTTTTTACTGATTGCAGTAGTTATGACTGCATCAGTAGTTGTAACTACATCAGTAGTTTAGAACAGATGAAGTACTTCAGTACTTGTGAGACATTTAGCCTTCAGTAGTTATAAAACTACTGAGGTTAAAAGAGCTCATCAGTACTTATATGTGACAGGTACTCATGATCATCAGTATGAATTACTGAGATCATCAGTAGTTGTCACCTATTCTAGCTGCAGCATACCAAGCCTTAACACCAGGTTTTGGAAAGTTGAACTATCCAAAGGCTTAGTAAAAATGTCTGCAAGCTCATCAGCACTAGGCACAAACTTAGGATCAATCAGACCTTTTCAAAACAATCCCTTATAAAATGATGTCTGATCTCTATATGTTTGGTCCTAGAGTGCTGGACTGGATTTTTGACAATGCAAAGAGCTGAAGCACTATCCATTAACAATGGAGTCTTAGTCTCTGTAATGCCATAATCCAAAAGTTGGTTTTGAAGCCAGAGTACCTGAGATGTACAGCTTGCAGCAGCAATGTACTCTGCTTCCGCAGTGGATGTAGCAACTGAGGTCTGTTTCTTGCTCTGCCAAGAAATCAAGCAGTTGCCTAGGAATTGACATCCACCAGAAGTTGATTTCCTGGTCAACTTACACCCTGCATAGTCACTGTCAGAAAAAGCAACTAATTTACCAGAATGTCGGTAGAATACCATAAACCTAGAGATGGAGTGCCTTGCAGATATCTAAAGATCCTCTTGACTGCAATCAGATGAGACTCTTTAGGTGCAGCCTGAAATCTAGCACAAACACATGTAGCAAACATAATATCTGGTCTAGAAGCTGTTAAATACATCAAGGACCCAATCATACATCTGTAAAGTGTTTCATCAACCACTTTACCTTTCTGATCTGAGTCCAGTTGTGTGGTGCTGCTCATGGGAGTAGAACAGGGCTTACAGTTTTGTAAATCAAACTTTTGCAAAAGATCTTTTGTATATTTGGATTGATGAATAAAAATTCCATCAGCCTTTTGTTTGATTTGCAACCCCAGAAAGAACTGTAATTCTCCCATGGCACTCATTTCAAACTTCTGTTGCATCAACTTTGTAAAGGCATCACACAACTTTGGATCAGAGGATGCAAAAATGATATCATCTACATAAATTTGAACAAGTAGATTATGCTGCCCAGCTTTCTTAATAAATAAAGTCTTGTCTGGAGCCTCTAGTGAAATTGTTTTCCAGAAGAAAGTTTGATAATGTCTCATACCAGGCTCTGGGAGCTTGTTTTAACCCATAAAGAGCTTTATCAAGCTTATACACCCAATTAGGATGTTTATTGTCCTCAAAGCCTGGAGGTTGACATACATAAACCTCTTCTTTAATTTTCCATACAAAAATGCACTTTTGACATCCATTTGAAAGACTTTAAGTTTTGATAAGCAGCATAAGCTAAAAACAATCGAATTGCTTCCAGTCTGGCTACAGGGGCAAAGGTTTCATCATAATCAATACCTTCTTCTTGTGCAAACCCCTGAACAACCAGTCTGGCCTTGTTCTTAACAATAAGCCCATTTTCATCAGTTTTGTTCCTAAACACCCATTTAGTGCCTATGCACTACTCACCTGGAGGTAGAGGAACCAGTTCCCACACTTGCTGTTTCTTGAACTGAAGAAGCTCAAGCTGCATGGCATCAACCCATCCATTGTCCTTTAAAGCAATGTGATAATTCTTTGGCTCTTGCTGACTGATGAAGAGAGCATAGAAGCAGAAATTTGACAATTGACTTCTTGTTGATACTCCAGCAGTGATATCACCAATGATTTGAGACATAGGGTGATTCTTCAGATCTTGATACACAATGAGATCTGTGCAAGTGTTTGTAGCCGGTTCAGCAGCAACAGATGGTGATGGTGAATCATTTCCTTGAAACCAATCAGTGGATGGTAATTCAAAGGAAGTTGAATTCGAAGAAATCTCATCAGCATTTGTTGTGGATGGTGCTACTGGCGCTACAGGAACATCAGGTCTAGTGAGTCAGGCAGCTGATCACTAAACCTGAAGAGGTGAGTACTGCAATCATCATCATCAGCAGTACCACCAGGTGGTGAACTGTTGACAGGAGCAACAGCAGGAGTTTGATAAGGAACATATTGCAGTATGTCCAAATCAAATAACTCCACAGGACTTTGTGGAATCTTGTCCTTTGGAGATTCATTAAACTTAACATGTAGAGTTTCTTCAACCATCTTTGTTCTGCAGTTGAAGACTCTGTATGCCTTGCAAGTAGATGAATAACCAACAAAGTATCCTGCATCCACCTTAGGATCAAATTTGTGGAGTTGATCCTTTGTGTTGAGAATAAAACAGGGACACCCAAATGCTTTGAAAAATGAAATCAGAGGAGCCAAATGATGGAGAACTTCATATGGAGTCTTCATCAACCTCTGATTTACTAAAACTCTATTTTGCACATAACAAGCTGTGTTGACAGCTTCGGCCCAAAAGGTCAATGGCAAACCTGAGTCAGCCAGCATGGACCTTGCAGCTTCAATGAGGGTCCTGTTCTTTCTCTCCACTACTCCATTTTGTTCTGGAGTCCTTGGAATGCTGAACTGCCTTTTGATTCCCTTTGAAAGATAGAAGTCATCAAGTGTATGATTTCTGAACTCAGTTCCATTATCACTCCTAATACACTTGACTGGAAGGGAATACTGCTTCTCAATGTACAGCACAAAGTGGATAATCTTCTGAGCAGCCTCATCCTTTGAATGTAGAAAGAAAGTCCATACAAATCTGGAGTAATCATCCACAATTACCAGACAGTATTTCTTCTTTGCCATGCTCATTACTCTCACAGGACCAAATAGATCCATATGCAGTAATTGCAAGCAGGCAGTGGACTTGGACACTTCAATAGGAGGAAATGAGACCTTGTGCTGTTTTCCTTTTAAACAAGCAGTGCAAGTTTCATCACAGTGGAACTCCTTTATTGGTAAGCCTCTGACTAAACTATTGTGGCTAAGCTGATTCATGTTTTTGAGATTAACATGACCAAGCCTCTGTGCCACAGTTTAGATTCTTGAGAAGAGGCTTTGGAAAATAGGCAAGGATTGCCTTTGAGATCTATCTTCTTAGAGAGATCTAAGGCATACACTCTTCCTGTCCTGTTGGCTTTCAGGAGAGTGTGATCATCCAACACCTTGTCAATCAAGTGCAAAACTTTGGATGACAGAATCCTACAGTTTTGACTTGTGAAAAGGGCAACATGGCCTTTATCACACATTTGACTGACACTCAAGAGGTTGTACTTGAGATTTTCCACATGATTAACATCATCAAATTTGATTTCTCCATTGGAGACAAAGCCCTTACCGATGATGTAACCCCTAGCATCATTGCCAAAAGAGACACAATCCCTTCTTTCCTTGAGAGTAGTCATGAGAAGAGAGATGTTCCCAGTCATGTGCATAGATCCCCCACTGTCTACATACCAGATGCTACTTTGGCATGTTGAAGAACCCTGCAATAATAAACAATCAGTTAGTTTTAGAGACCCAAACCTTTTTGGTTTTGGGCCTGGTCTCATCAATAGATGGTAAACTAGCATGTTTATTTGTAACAACAGCCTGAGAAGAGAAGATGGTGTAGAAGAGGAGTCCTTTGGCTTAGACCTCCTTTTCTGTGGTTTCAACATAGGAGAATCTAGTTGGTTACTCTACCCAACAGATGTTGTACCATCATCACCAGCTGTGTCTGATTTTGTGATAAAGCTTTCAGCTCATCAGACACATTGCTAGTGGAGTTAGATAAGGTCCTATGTTGCACCTTCTTCTTTTGAGCACCCTCAGCTGTCACCTGTTTAACTCCTTCCTTTTGGATTGCTTTAAGGACTTAAGGGTTACAGGATTTGATGTTGCTGATACAAATGTGGTCTCAAACTCAGTTTTCATTTTTACCATTTTCTCATTAATTTCTTCTTTTTGTTTGAGTTTGGAACCTCTTTTGTACCAACAATCATCTGTAAGATGATTGAACAAACCACATACTTCACATGGTTTCTTCTTCATCTTAGGTTGATCATCAACTAAAGATGGGAAGCAACAGAAGACTTGTTCTTCAATGCTTTGGAAGCATTGGTTGCTTTCTTGACAGCCTCTTTAGTAGTCTTCAAACTCTTTCTACTGCCAGTTTTCTTCTCTTCAGTACTGACAGCAGTTGAAGTTTGAACTTCAGGAGTTGAATCCTGCTCTCCAGTCCTTTCAGGACCTTCAGGATTGACTCCTGAGTTGATCAACTTATTGATCATGTGAATGTCAGCATTTGGACCATCAACATCAGCTGATAGGTTCAAAGAGGACTTGATGCTGACTGCTACTTCTGATTGTGCTGTATCAGAAGGTAGATCACATGATTGATGGATTGGTTATCACTCTCACCATCAGATTCTACCTCTGCTCTTGGGGTAAAATCTGTAGGTGGAGCAGTGTGATTATAGCAATTCCAAACTTCACATTTGAAGCAGATTGCTTACTAAGAAGCATTTCAAAACCTTTGCATGATTGTACCCATCTATCACACTCGACCTGGGTAACTGCAAGGGTTTCTTTGAGATCTTTGTACTTCTCTAGAAGTACATCTTCTCTAGCCTTATCATCAATTATTTTGCAATTCAGTTTATAAACCTCATCATTTTTATCTTTGAGCACAAACTCAAACTCAGCTTTGTTTTTGGAAATTATTTGTTCTAGCTCAATGTTCTTATTAATTAAAGCTACATTTGCTTCTCTAATGGAAGCAAATGCTGCTATGCATTGTTCAGAACATAATTTGGCTTTTGCCTCAGAGGATACCTGTGATACCTGAGGTGTAGAGGCATTGGAAGATGAAGTATCAGCAGACTCCAAAGCCATAAGAGCTAGATTCCCAAAGGGACTGTCACCACCATGTTGACCAGCACCTGAGAACAGTTGATCATGACAGACAAGATCTGGTCATTGGTAAACTGCTCCAGTCAACAACTCCTGGGGTGAAGAAGCTGTGTTGTTGAGATGAGGTTGTTGATGAGATAGGGAAGGCTGAGGTTCTGGTAATGCATGAGGTTGTGGTGTCATAGGAACTTGAACTTGATTTGACTGTGGCATGTAATAACAGGGTACTGATATGGCATTTGACCCTGAGGAACAACAAATATGCCGGAGATTGTTGTTGAGGATGATGACTAGATGTGACAGGATGTTGCCCTCTGTTGTTGACTATTGCCAGGAAAAGTCACAAAGGGTGCAGTAGAGTTTGATCCAGTTGATCTACACTCTCTTGCAAAGTGTCCAAGCCGTTGGCATTTGTGACACCTCAACTTGCTCTTGTCAAAACCAACTTTGGTTTTGCCAGAGAGTCCTGGGAATTTTCTTCCAGTTCTTTTGTAGAACTTCTGAGATCTGATATTTATCAAGGCCATTTGGCTCAAAATATCCATCTCTTCTAAGTCATCATCAGCAATCCCTTGAGATCATCCATAATGAAACATAGATTGTCATTATTACACCCAGTGAACTGACCATCAACATTACAAATGCAGAATTAGAAGTGCTGAAGAGAAATTAATATGCTCATCATACTGGCATTCAGATGAAGCATATTTGACTCATGACCCACCAAGGCAGTGTTGCCTTGTATAAAGTCTTCAGTGAGCTTTCCAGATGAAGACAGCTTTCTCTTCGTTCTATCTCTCTCTCAAAAGTGAGCAATTTCCCATGGAGTTGGGTGAGAGATAGTTTGTCCAAACTTGCACTGGAGCGTAGGACAATAGTATATGTGTCCCATCTCTCAGGCAGTGATCTGAGAAATCTGTTATTCATCTGAATATGGTGTATTCAAGTTTGACCATTTTTAGTTCAGAGATCAAACAAGAAAAACCGCTCATATTGTTGAGTCAGTGTCTCACCCTTTATGAGAGAATGTCTCATATTGTTGGGCAAGAATTTTCTATTATTTGCCAAGACCTCATCTGTTCCTCCAAATTGTTCTTTCAAAGCAATCCAGAGGTCATGGGCAGTTTCATGATGCATTAGCCCAGAATAGATTTCATTGGGCAAAGCCATGGCCAGAATTCCATGGGCTTTTGCATCAATCTCAAGCAACTTTTATCCTCATCTGAGTATTGCTCCCTCCTCTTCGGAACCATTTGATTGGTTTCCGGGTTATTCACCATAGGCTTGTGTGGACCATGTACCACTGATGTCCAACACCCTGCGCTGTTAACAGACAGGTGATGGAGCATACGTCTTTGCCATATGTTATACTCATTCCTAACCAGCATAGGAGGCTTGGTTGAGGAACCAGTATTGTGAGGATCATTGGAGGGAGTGGTCATTTTCAGTTCAAAAACAGTTTAGTTCAAGTTTTAAAAGTTTTAGACAAACCACAACAAACTCAATGAGAACCAAGAAAAGATCTCAGGATGAATGAGCAGAAATACAGAAAATTCAATCTCTATAACCGTTTCTTGCAAAACAAAAGCTAATTCAATCAAACTTGGATCTTGAATAGCAGTTTCAATGATCAATTATTAGATCGATCAATGATTAACCTGCTCTGATACCATTTGACAGGATCAGTGATCACAAGTTTGATGTATCAGAATATAAAGCAGCGGAATACAAACACGAATTAGACAAATTGTAGCAAGCCAACGATATTTGTAAGCATTAAGATCGCATACGGTTATAGGGAGAGAATATGTATTTCTGATTTCTAGGAATGTTTATAGATGTAGAATATTTCTAATCGAATCAATCATCATTCCATTCAATTACTCATTTCCAACGATTACAATAGGTTGTCACTCTTATATAGAGTGCAACAATCACTGCTGTTATCACGGAAAGTGACAACTGGCAGATCCATACAGAAATAACTAATTCTAAAAAACTACTAATGTTCACAACTACTGAGAACATATCAGCAAGTTAAGTACAAAAATATAAAACTACTGAAACTACAACGACTGAAGAACAAGCTCTTCAGTCGTTTTACAAAAACAAAATACTAGAAACTAAAAATATAAAACTACTGATATCACAACTACTGAAGAAGTACTCTTCAGCAGTTGTGACAAACTACTGAGGCTTCAGTACTTGATCTTCAGACTTTGACCTTCAGGTGTTTCATCAGCTGATGACTTCAGTAGATATCATCAGCTGATGTCTTCAGTCTTTGTCTTCAGACTTTGTACATCAGTTGTTGATCTTCAGCACTGTGAACTCTTCAGCTGTTGTACTTCAGTACTTTGGTCTTTCAGCTTCAGCACTTGTGTTCTTCAGCTGTTGTACTTCAGCACTTTGGTTTTAGCTGTTAAGGTCTTCAGCACTTGATCTTCAGCTGTTGAAGTCTTCAGCACTTGTCAAACTACTGATGAGGCTTTCAGCAGTTGTTGTGATACCGTGTGGGACTTAGAGGTTTTCTGATCTTGGCTCATTGGTTCTTTTGGTCCACCAAGGTGATGAGGATGAAGAAGGAAAAAGAAGAAGAAAGAGAGAATGGGAGGATGATAGTCTGCCATTCTCTGTTGTTCTAAAGCTACCAAAACCCAGAAGTCAACCATGATCACACCTGACTCTCAAAGGGAAATGGTCAGAGTCAAGATAGAAGAGAAGAAAGCAGAAACAGCACGATAAGCAACTACTGAGATGGTGACAAGGAATTTCCTCAGTCATCAGCTATACAAGCCATGAAAGGGCATGCTCAGAGGTGTACACTCTCAGGCACACATTTCAATATCAGAAGGAGAGAGTGAGAGTATGGCCAGACCCCAGGTGAGTTCTAGAATCCATAAAAAGAACTATTCCAACAGATACAATGGCCAGGTTAGAAAAACAATAGATTCTCCATCTGTTGGCCATTGTAGTCTCAACTGGGGGAAATAATTGATGAATTCAAGAAAGCTCATCAAGCAAAGATGACCCTTCAAGCTTTACTGGAAAACAAGATGATCAAAAGGGGTTAGTATTAAAAGCTTGAAGACATCAGAAGAATGAGCTCCAGTTATCATTGAAGGAACCCATCCTGATGAATTGTCTATAGGGAGGTAACTACAGTGGAGCTGAAAAATGGGAGGACATGAAGTACTTATCTGAGTACTATGGTCCAGAGTTCTTCTTCGAAGGAGGAGTAGAAGAAACTCTCCAAGGAGGAACAGTTGTTTCCTTGAGGCCTATGTTCGAGGTCATACAGACTCATTATGGGAAGTAAATCTCATGACTGGGATAACAACTTGTGTCCAGTTCCCAAAGAGTTCCCATTCATACCTGCCAAACAAATATCTGAGATTTCTTCCCAGGCCGGAGCTTACATGGGTCATCTTCTCTACTGATCAAGAAGGAAAAAGACCAATCTTTTGCCAACAATAAGTGGGATAATAAATAATTTAGAGGTTTGGATGCATTGGTTCAGGGGAGTTTGTTGGACAAAAAGAAACAATGAGCCAAGATCAGAAAACCTCTAAGTCCCACATGGTATCAACAACAACTGCTGAAAGCTTCATCAGCGCGTTGACAAGTGTGAAGACTTAAACAGCTGAAGATCAAGTGCTGAAGACTTCAACAGCAGAAGAACTAAAGTGTGAAGTACAACAGCTGAAGAACACAAGCACTGAAGCTGAACAGCTGAAGAACACAAGTACTGAAGTGAACAGCTGAAGACACAAAGTGCTGAAGCTGAAAGAACAAAGTACTGAAGTACAACAGCTGAAGAGTTTACAAGTGCTGAAGATCAACAACTGATGTACAAAGTCTGAAGACAAAGACCGAAGACATCAGGTGATGATATCTACTGAAGTCATCAGCTGATGAAACATCTGAAGGTCAAAGTCTGAAGATCAAGTACTGAAGCTTCAGTAGTTTGTCACAACTGCTGAAGAGTACTTCTTCAGTGGTGACATCAGTAGTTTTTATTTCTAGTTCAGTAGTTTGTAAAACGACTGAAGAGCTTGTCTTCAGTGTTGTAGTTTCAGTAGTTTTATATTTTTCAGTAGTTATAAAAATGATAACACTTAGAACTTTTGTAAGAAGATGTCAGCTGTTTTGACATCTTCAGTAGTTGTGTTTCAGTTGTAATAAATCTGTTAGATGTTCACTATCAGTGACAAGCAGACATCACATCTCTTATATAAGAGGTGTCGACATAATCATAAATGTGACATTCTGTTACCACGAAAGCGAATATTGAATGAAATATATTTGCAGTATTCTATTCTCTCTATAACCGTCTTGTTCTTCATTGAATATCATTTTTTCTTGTGAATCGACTAATTCATTGTTTGAATTCCGCTGCTATACTCTTCAATCAATCAAACATTGATCACTGATCCTAACATCCCTCATGTACCTCACTGCCTCAAGACCTTATATTATGTATGCAACATGTCTTTGTTCAAGATATCAGGCAAAACCAAAATTTAACCATCTTATTGGGGTCAACGGCGTTAAAAAGAAAAAGTGATGTAATCCAGACGATGAACAGGTCTAGTCGATACGTCAAGTCCATTTTCTTTTATTTTATTTTATTCTAGTTTATTTTATTTAATTTTTTTATTGATTTCATTTATTCGCCTATTAAAATACTAAAAACACAAATCGTTTACAGTTTTAAATTTCAGGGGGAGAATAGGTTTAGTTAGTATTAAAAAAACGAGGGAGGAGGACAGGCAAGCTGATAGAAATGAGATCGGATTGTGAAACCGATTTTCAATGACTATGGAAAATGATAGTACATAGGACCAAGCTTTTGGATTTTAAAGATTTAAATTGAATTAGATGCGAAATTTAAAATATAAGTCTAAGAAGTCTAAGAAAAATAAAAGGAAAAATGATAGTAAAACTAGCTACTACTGAGGTAACATGGAGAAAGTAGACCTAGAGGTTGCTAGACCATTAGATATTGTCAGTAGATTAAACCACAATAGATAAGTAGACCTCGTTGGTGATCTCAAGATCAAACTAAGTTGTTTAACAAGTTGTTGGGTCTCATTTATCCTAGTTAACACAATCACAGTTCCAATAAGGGGTGATTGACGAGCAAAATAAACCCACAAATGTGTGCGGATGACCAAAATATGAGCAAAGCACATGATGAAAAATGCAAAAAGCAATCAAACTGATAACCTACGTTGTTGGTGCGATCTGTGCAACAAGAATAAATTGCTCAAACAAGGAGATAGGCTATGTGCCTTTCTACTGTGCGGTGGCACTGACCTGAGGATAAGCATAACCTATATATTCTAGAATTCATTGTTGTTTTCCGCCTCTCTACTGTACGGTGGCACTAACCTGAGGCTTGGCTTCTCTTTGAAGCTCTAAGAATAGTTTCTTCTTGTCAAAATACCCATAGACCACTCAAAAATCTCCTTAGGAATGTTGATTACCATATAAGCGTGGGATCCACAAATCCTTGTGAAATAAACTAGCCTAATGTATCACCAATCTGTGTCAAAAGTCTGTGTATGGATTAAGTGGACAAGTATACTGACAATCATCATGGCTGCAATTCTTGAAAGTCAAATCAATGTGTTGTCTTATAGTATTAGTATGATTTCCTTAATTTGATAATGACTCTCAATGAACAAGAAGCTAGCATCAAATGATTTTGGTAACACGTCCTGGATGAGTTGATTACCTGTATGATTCCATAATGAATCGTTCACTTATGGTCAAGATAACTTGAAGTTGGTTTTCAAGAAATAATCTGTTAGATTCTATCTTAGGATTTCAACCTCACACAAAATCACAAAACATCTATAGTTTTGTCTTTTAATGTTAGCTCTTTTGTTTTATTTTAACATTTAGTCAATTTAGAGTTATATGTCGGACTACCGTGGAATTCAATATGGATTAAATTACTTAAAGGGTCACGTCTGAGGTGACCAAACGTATGTTCAAATGTTAAATGGGTCACGTCTAAGGTGACAAAAATGTTTTTTTGCTTAAACAGATCACGAATGAGGTGATCAAAAGTTTTCAAAGTCAAAATGATCATGTCTAAGATGAACGAATGCTCAAAATGTTCAATCAATAGTTAAATAGGGTTAAATGTTAAATGGTCATAAAGTCAAAACCATGAGTATGATCCATTCGCACGACTGGACCATGAGTATGGACCAGTCATACAATTGGACCATACTTATACACTAGATAACTGAATGGAGCATGAGTATGAACCATTCACACGAATGGCTTATAAGATTGAGCCAGTCGCCCGAATGGAGTGTCCGATGTCAGTCGCCCGACTGAAACCCAGTCGGCCGACTGAAGGTGATCGACTTAACCAATCGCCGACTGGGTTCCAATCGCCCGAATGAAAGAGCGAATGGATTCAGTCACCCTATGGAAACCAGATTCAGTATAAATAGGGCCGTAGTCGATCGCATGTACTCATCACCCCTCAATCGCCCTAAAATCGCATATCGAGCCGTTACTCTGTCAAAATTTCTTCTGACCTTACTTGACTTCAAATTTCAAGATTCTAACGATTGTTGTTGTTATACAGGTACAATGCGGTGCTACCTACCTTAATCCTAGTCGATTTGTGCCCTAAATCAAGGATTCGGCCCTAATCAAGAACCAAAACTTAGTTGAACGAATTACAAATAAAAATAAGTAAAATGTTGAAATCAAGGTTATTAGATGTTGAGTAGGGTTATTGTGAGTCTAATGAGCCAACCACGATGTCTAATGTTAAGATTTGCTCAAAATTTGAATCTCAATCAAAAAGACAGTAGGTCATGCGACTGGAACCCGGATGAACTACAATCGCACGACTAAGCTAGACAAATAACTCAGTCCGCCGAATGAACAATGCGTATGAGCTCAGTCGGCCGACTAAACCAGTCGCAGGCTCAGTCGCCCGATTGAACTCAGTCGCAAGATAAGTCACCCGATTGTATTCAGTCACATGTTAGGTCAAATGACTAACCTAGTCGTATGGTTCAATCGCACGATTGAACTAGACTGATCTCAACAGTTTAATTTGAAATGGTTTCTGTGTTGGATGATGATCTAACTTGTATGCTTCTTGTGTTACAGATTGATGGCTGATCGGTGGACCATCACCAAAGCACAATATTTGTGCTCATCTGGATGCCACCACTCAGAACGATACCATTTGCTGGCATTATAGCTTTCCTGAAGAGATCAGGATACACCAAGCCATATCTACACCATGCACTCCCTACAGGTCTATACAGCAGGCCTTTTAGGAGGGTGCATCAGTTGATTGATCTCGTGAGCCCTACTGCATCAGGAGTACTATATTTGGGCAAGATATAGAGGTGACAGCTACGGATATTAGACGAGTACTGGATTTGGGTGAGGATGTTGATCACCCAACCAGACTACACCCTCTGACAATGAGGGGATGATCCTCAAGATGAAGTACTCTGGGACATCAATGCAGGCATGCTAAACAAAAGCAACCTGTGTCCCCAGTTCAAGTACTTAGCACACATGATACTAAGTGCATAGCTTCGAGGAGGGGTGCTTTGATGACCTATCAGACCAGATTCGGAATGCCTCGTGGCACTGGTGCTGAACCACCCATTTAGCTTCTCCAGCATGATCTTTGCATAACTGTTTGAGGCCAAAGGCAAGGAGGGCTTCTGTATGTACCCAAGATTCTTACAGATGATTATCGATGAGAAGTTGCCTTCCTTGCCTAAGGAGAGCCATGATGCGGTATCACTTGAGGTGATGGATGACACTACCTTGGGTCGCATGAAGGTCTACATGGGAAAGCAAGTCAAGCCCCTTGTAAGGAGACTGTTCGGGCACCTAGCCCAGGAGGAGTACGTGGCACCTGCAAGGCGTAAGTGGCGCCACGAGGAGAGTGATTCAGTTGTTGAGTAGATTACTCTTCCTTCTGATGACTCCGATGATTATGACGGTGTCACTGGTGGAGTGGGGATTCTACCCTGCTGTTTCTAGGCCAGCACTGCACATTTCACCTCCACCACCCTCTCATGCAGATGCCACCAGCGCCTGATCCATCAGGACTTCTGTCCTCCTGATGAGGAGGAGAGATTGATGGAGGTTGACCCCTAACCAGATAGTGGGCAGTAGGGTAGTTGCCACCAGACCGAGGCATTTGGGAGGGTAGAGGACACCCTAGCGAGTCTGGGAACTACAGCCGACCCCAGCTACTCACCGGTCAGCCCAGCAGCATCCCCTGGGGAGCATCCACCTCAAGAGGCATGAGGAGGAAAAGGATGCTCAGCCCCATGGTATGAAGAAAAGATAGGAGGATGATTCATCACCACCACCTTTACCACACCACCCCTACCTCATCACTCCTCCTATATTCACCACTGCCACCATCCACCTGTCACCACGACTGCACCACACACACCACCATCCTCGCCACTCACCACTCCTGACAGATCAGCGATCACAAGTTTGATGTATTAGAGTTCAAAGCAGCGGAATACGAACAAGAATTAGACAAATGTAGCAAGATCGATACTTGTATGCATTAAGAGCACATACGGTTATAGCGAGAGAATATATATTTCTGATTTCAAGGAATGTTTATAGATGTAAATATTTCTAATCAAATCATTCATTCATTCCATTCATTCAATCCAATTACAATAGGTTGTCACTCCTTATATAGAGTGCAACAATCACTGCTGTTATCACGGAAAGTGACAACTGGCAGATCTAATACAAAATAACTAACTCTTAACAAACTACTGAAATGTTCACAACTACTGAGAACATATCAGAGTGTTAAGTACAAAATATAAAACTACTGAAACTACAACGACTGAAGAACAAGCTCTTCAGTCGTTTTACAAAACTACTGAAACAAAAAAATAAAACTACTGAACAGAAATATGAAACTACTGTATCACAACTACTGAGAAGTACTCTTCAGCAGTTGTGACAACTCTGAGGCTTCAGTCTTGTCTTCAGACTTTGTACATCAGTTGTTGATCTTCAGCACTTGTAAACTCTTCAGCTGTTGTACTTCAGTACTTTGGTCTTTCAGCTTCAGCACTTGTGTTCTTCAGCTGTTGAAGTCTTCAGCACTTGATCTTCAGCTGTTAAGTCTTCAGCACTTGTCAAACTGCTGATGAGGCTTTCAGCAGTTGTTGTGATACCATGTGGGACTTAGAGGTTTTCTGATCTTGGCTCATTGGTTCTTTTGGTCCAACAAACTCCCCCTGAACCAATGCAGCCAAAACCTCTAAATTATTCATTGTCCCACTTATTGTTGGCAAGTGTTGGTCTTTTTCCTTCTTGATCAGTAGAGAAGATGACCCATGTAAGCTCCGGCCTGGGAAGAAATCTCAATATTTGTTTGGCAGAGTATGAATGGGAACTCTGTTTTGGGGAACTGGACACAGAGTTGTTATCCCATTCATGAGATTTACTTCCCCATAATGAGTCTGTATGACTCTCGACATAGGCCTCAAGGAGAACAACTTGTTCCTCCTGAGAGAGTTCTTCTACTCCTCCTTCGAAGAAGAACTCTGGACCATAGTACTCTGATAAGTACTTCATGGTCCTGCCATTTTTCAGCTCCACCGTAGTTACCTCCCTATATACAAATTCATCAGGATGGTTGCCTTCAAGGAGTAACTGGAGCTCATTCTTCTGGATGTCTTCAAGCTTTTTATATAAAACCCCTTCTTAATCATCTTGTTTTCTAGTAAAGCTTGAGGGGTTTTCTTTGCTTGGTGAGCTTTCTTGAATTCATCAGTGATTTCCCACGGTGAGACTACAGTGGCCAAGATGATGGTAGAATCTATTGTTTTTCGTACCTGGCCATTGTATCTGTGAGGAATAGTTCTTTTATGGATTCTAGAACTCACCCTGGGGTCCGGCCATACTCTCACTCTCTCCTTCTGATACTGAAAAGTGTGCCTGAGAGTGTACAGCCTTTGAGCATGCCCTTTCATGGCTTGAATAGATGATGACTGAGGAAATTCCTTGTCAACCATCTTCAACAGTTGCTCATCGTGCTGTTTCTGCTGTTCTTCTTCTTCTATCTTGACTCTGACCATTTCCCTTTGAGAGTCAGGTGTGATCATGGGTTGACTTCGGGGTTTTGGCAGCTTTAGAACAGCAGAGAGTGGCAGACTATCATCTTCATCCTCCTCTTCGTCTTCTTCTTCCATCCTCAGCACCCTTCTCCTCCTTCTGGGTGCATCACTGGATGATGGTTGGGTTGGTGAAGAATTGGTTTTGAAGAATGAGGATGTTTGGATTTTGGCTTAGAGATTGGTTGGGAGATTTGAGGGATAGGATCTGTTTGAGTGGGTGGAAGGGAAGGTTGATCCAGCATCTTTGTAGTTAGTTTCGCCTTTGTGAGTTTAGCCATCTCTAACCTTTTACCAGCCCCAGCCTCATCAAGGGCTTCCACAATAATCCCTTTGTTGAATTGCTCAGACAGACAGATTCTGGTGGCTATAGCCAGAATCTGTCCCTGGTCCATGCGCGAATCTCCATTATGATCTTCCAAGTATTTTGCAATAAAGCGGATCATTATTTCCAACCTCTCTTTTTCCAGAGCATCATACCCTGCCCATCGGGTTTGTATCTCTTGCACTTCTAACCTTCTGATCTCACTATCCAGTGTGGCTGTGTCAAACCCCTGCCTGAAGAGTTGTTCAATTATTTTATCCATGGAGCGGCTGTGTGTAGTGTCAGCTTCTTTTACCAGCTCCTCCAAGGATTTGTCTTCAGCAGTATGATCATCAGCACTTTTCTTTCGCTTGTAAGTGAGCAGAGGTTGCTTTTCTTTCTCCTCCTCTTGGGCTTGCTTCTCTTCCTTCTTTTCCTCTGTTCTTTTCCTCTTCTTTTCTTTCACTGCAGTACTCTCCCCCTTTTTGGATGCATTGGAGGAAGGGGTTTGTACCGCAGAAAGAGTCTTTTGTACAGCAGCATCAATCAAGGGCTGTAAAGTTGAGGAAAGCCTCTCATCAATGGCTTTAGTCACAATATCAGTGATTATGGGTGTGATGAGAGGGAGGGAATTTTGAAGTACAGCACCTATTTGCTCAGGAGGGTTCTGTTCCTGAGAAGTAGGGCCTGAAGCAGAGGCAGGTGGTTGAGTTTGGAGTGGCTCAGTGTTTGGGGAACCTTCAAGTGAAGGTGCCATCTGTGGGTGGGTAGAGGCAGATGGTCTTTCTCCTTGGAGAGTTGATCAAGTAGGTTTTGCAGCCTACTGACTTTCTCTTCAAGGATTGTGTTCTGGGCAAGAACATCGTAGAAAAGCCCAGGTCATCATCAGCCGAAGCTGAATCATCTGACCTCCTGCTTAGAGCAGGATTTACATGCACTGGGTGTAGACCAGTTGATGCATGTGCCCCTTGTGCTTGGTACTGGGGACTTCCAGCCTCAGGACAGTGTCCATCATCAGCTGTTGCCTCTAGTGAGGTCTTAGCAATGTTACCAGCCTCATTCTGATCATGTGCTGAGTCAGAAGAGGTGGCAGCCTCACTAGATATTCTAAGCTCCTTGTCTACACCAGGAGATAGAACTGGTAAACCCCTGTGCTGTGGGTTCTCAAGTGCACTGTGTTCCTCCCCCTCAATTGTAGAGGTTTCCCAGTAGTAAGTGGTTTCTGGGGAGGGGGTGAGGAGTGCAGTTGAGTCAGCACTTGTGCAACTATTAAAGTTGGGCTGTGAGGGGCGGTTGTTTGGGGTGAAGGGATAGAAGCAGTGTGCACCTGGGGAGGTTGGTGCTCTTCAATGGCAATCCCCTCAAGTGAGGAAGATCCCAGATATGTAGGTACCCCTTGTGTGGTTGCTGCAGGCTCCTGTTGAGAGGAAGCCTGAGCGGCTATGGCTGGAAGAGTCATTGTATCCACTAGGGGGTTTGGACTAGTGGATATATCCTGCGTTTGTGTTGCAGGGGCATCCTCAGGGGACTCAATTCCCTGAGTAGCCGTTTTGGGTTTCTTTTTGGTGGGTTTGGTGGGGACTTTTGATTTGGAGGTGGTGGCTGTGGGTTCCAGCTGCGTGGGTTTTCGCAGCTTGGCAGCCATTTTTAGTGTCTGGTCAGAGTTGTGCCGGGAGTATACTTCCGGCAGAACAGCCGTAGCAGGGACTCCCAAGCCAACAAGTCCCTCAGCATTAAGCTGGTTTGTAATGATGGCCATTATGAACCGTGGATATAGTATCCAACGGTTGGCAGTTAGTTTTTGAGCCATATCCTTGAGCTCCGAAAATATTATTTCTGAAAAGTTTAGTGGTTGTTGCTCAAGAATAGAATACATTACCTGCTGCCATTTTGTCGACATTTGATCCCAAGACGACGTCTTAGGGGCCAAACATACATTCACCATGTGAAAAATTAGGCGCTCAGCGTCATTAAAGTGTTTCTTCATGATAGTGGAGGCACTGAGATCGCCTTGATATCCATGTTGGGCAAAGGATAGATCTGTGGTGCCCTTCGGATATCCAGCAGGAGAACTAGCATCATTCAGATGAAGAATTTTGCGGATTATTGCAGGAGTGATGACTACTTCTTTGTTGTTTACGACCGACTGGAGAGATGGTGTGTTGTTCTCCCCAGTGGTAATAGTAACGTTCATCCAAAATTGGTGCAGGGATTCGGCATGTAGTATGGGATTCAGAAGAAATGCCGTGTTGTATTGGGACTGAACCATAAGATCGATAGCAGTATCGAACTTAGTCCAGATGGGCGATTTAGTGAGGTAGGCAACACAGTTGTGTCGCGGTTTAATTTGCATGGACGCCATTGAGAAGAGGGAAGTTTTGGAGAGGAACGTTAGGTTTGAAGAAGATGAAGCATTGAGAGCTTAGGTTAGGGATATTTATAGGGTACGGGTAAGAAACGACTGAAGGATGTGGTGTTAGTCATCAGTAGTTTTAAACGACCGTTGACATGGTATTATCCTTTCAGACGTTGAAACAGCTGAAGTCGTGGTGTTAGGCATCAGTAGTTTAGAAAACTACTGAAGACCGTGGTTTTGACTTCAGATGATTGAAACAACTGAGGACTTGGTGTTTGTCATCAGTAGTTATGAAACTACTGAAGACAGTGGTTTTGTCATCAGCTGTTGTAAACAACTGAAGACTTGGTATTAGTCATCAGTAGTTAAAACTACTGAAGACATGGTTTTGCTTCAGTTGTTTAGAATGAACAGCAGTTGTACAAACGACTGAAGAGAAAGTTCTCTTCAGCTGTTTTCGTCAATTCTTAGCTTTTCAGCTGTTTCATACTGTCCTCAACACATTCATCAGCCTTTTTGGCTGATTTCAGTTGTTTCATAGGACATCAGTACTTATCTGTTTTTACTGATTGCAGTAGTTGTAACTGCATCAGTAGTTGTAACTACATCAGTAGTTTAGAACAGATGAAGTACTTCAGTACTTGTGAGACATTTAGCCTTCAGTAGTTATAAAACTACTGAGGGTAAAAGAGCTCATCAGTACTTATATGTGACAGGTACTAATGATCATCAGTACTTATTACTAAGATCATCAGTAGTTGTCACTTATTCTAGCTGCAGCATACCAAGCCTTAACACCAGGTTTTGGAAAGTTGAACTATCCAAAGGCTTAGTAAAAATGTCTGCAAGCTCATCAGCACTAGGCACAAACTTAGGATCAATCAGACCTTTTTCAAAACAATCCCTTATAAAATGATGTCTGATCTCTATATGTTTGGTCCTAGAGTGCTGGACTGGATTTTTGACAATGCAAGAGCTGAAGCACTATCCATTAACAATGGAGTCTTAGTCTCTGTAATGCCATAATCCAAAAGTTGGTTTTGAAGCCAGAGTACCTGAGATGTACAACTTGCAGCCGCAATGTACTCTGCTTCAGCAGTTGATGTAGCAACTGAGGTCTGTTTCTTGCTCTGCCAAGAAATCAAGCAGTTGCCTAGGAATTGACATCCACCAGAAGTTGATTTCCTGGTCAACTTACACCCTGCATAGTCACTGTCAGAAAAAGCAACTAATTTACCAGAATGTCCAGTAGAATACCATAAACCTAGAGATGGAGTGCCTTGCAGATATCTAAAGATCCTCTTGACTGCAATCAGATGAGACTCTTTAGGTGCAGCCTGAAATCTAGCACAAACACATGTAGCAAACATAATATCTGGTCTAGAAGCTGTTAAATACATCAAGGACCCAATCATACATCTGTAAAGTTTCATCAACCACTTTACCTTTCTGATCTGTATCCAGTTGTGTGGTGCTGCACATGGGAGTAGAACAGGCTTACAGTTTTGTAAATCAAACTTTTGCAAAAGATCTTTTGTATATTTGGACTGATGAATGAAATTCCATCAGCCTTTTGTTTGATTTGCAACCCCAGAAAGAACTGTAATTCTCCCATGGCACTCATTTCAAACTTCTGTTGCATCAACTTTGTAAAGGCATCACACAACTTTGGATCAGAGGATGCAAAAGATGTCATCTACATAAATTTGAACAAGTAGATTATGCTGCCCAGCTTTCTTAATGAATAAAGTCTTATCTATGGAGCCTCTAGTGAAATTATTTTCCAAAAGTTTGATAATGTCTCATACCAGGCTCTAGGAGCTTGTTTTAACCCATAAAGAGCCTTATCAAGCTTATACACCCAATTAGGATGTTTATTGTCCTCAAAGCCGGAGGTTGACATACATAAACCTCTTCTTTAATTTTTCCATACAAAAATGCACTTTTGACATCCATTTGAAAAACTTTAAGGTTTTGATAAGCAGCATAAGCTAAAAACAATCGAATTGCTTCCAGTCTGGCTACAGGGGCAAAGGTTTCATCATAATCAATACCTTCTTCTTGTGCAAACCCCTGAACAACCAGTCTGGCCTTGTTCTTAACAATAAGCCCATTTTCATCAGTTTTGTTCCTAAACACCCATTTAGTGCCTATTGCACACTTACCTGGAGGTAGAGGAACCAGTTCCCACACTTGCTGTTTCTTGAACTGAAGAAGCTCAAGCTGCATGGCATCAACCCATCCATTGTCCTTTAAAGCAATGTGATAATTCTTTGGCTCTTGCTGACTGATGAAGAGAGCATAGAAGCAGAAATTTGACAATTGACTTCTTGTTGATACTCCAGCAGTGATATCACCAATGATTTGAGACATAGGGTGATTCTTCAGATCTTGATACACAATGAGATCTGTGCAAGTGTTTGTAGCAGGCTCAGCAGTAACAGATGGTGATGGTGAATCATTTCCTTGAAACCAATCAGTGGATGGTAATTCAAAGGAAGTTGAATTCGAAGAGATCTCATCAGCATTTGTTGTGGATGGTGCTACTGGAGCTACAGGAACATCAGGTCTAGCTGAATCAGGCAGCTGATCACTAAACCTGAAGAGGTGAGTACTGCAATCATCATCATCATCAGCAGTACCACCAGGTGGTGAACTGTTGACAGGAGCAACAGCAGGAGTTTGATAAGGAACATATTGCAGTATGTCCAAATCAAATAACTCCACAGGGCTTTGTGGAATCTTG
Organism: Flaveria trinervia; assembly: GCA_025506515.1. NCBI lineage: Eukaryota > Viridiplantae > Streptophyta > Magnoliopsida > Asterales > Asteraceae > Flaveria > Flaveria trinervia. Next base: position 39,955,032 of record CM046447.1, read on the forward strand.
TCCTTTGGAGATTCATTGAACTTAACATGTAGAGTTTCTTCAACCATCTTTGTTCTGCAGTTGAAGACTCTGTATGCCTTGCAAGTAGATAATACCCAACAAAATACCCTGCATCCACCTTAGGATCAAATTTATGGAGTTGATCCTTTGTGTTGAGAATAAAACAGGGACACCCAAATGCTTTGAAAAATGAAATCAGAGGAGCCAAATGATGGAGAACTTCATATGGAGTCTTCATCAACCTCTGATTTACTAAAACTCTATTTTGCACATAGCAAGCTGTGTTGACAGCTTCAGCCCAAAAGGTCAGTGGCAAACCTGAGTCAGCCAGCATGGACCTTGCAGCTTCAATGAGGGTCCTGTTCTTTCTCTCCACTACTCCATTTTGTTCTGGAGTCCTTGGAATGCTAAACTGCCTTTTGATTCCCTTTGAAAGATAGAAGTCATCAAGTGTATGATTTCTGAATTCAGTTCCATTGTCACTCCTAATACACTTGACTGGAAGGGAATACTGCTTCTCAATATACAACACAAAGTGAATAATCTTCTGAGCAGCCTCATCCTTTGAATGTAGAAAGAAAGTCCATACAAATCTGGAGTAATCATCCACAATTACCAGACAGTATTTCTTCTTTGCCATGCTCATTACTCTCACAGGACCAAATAGATCCATATGCAGTAATTGCAAGCAGGCAGTGGACTTAGGCACTTCAATAGGAGGGAATGAGACTTTGTGTTGTTTTCCTTTTAAACAAGCAGTGCAGGTTTCATCACAGTGGAACTCCTTTATTGGTAAGCCTCTGACTAAACTATTGTGGGTAAGCTGATTCATGTTTTTGAGATTAACATGACCAAGCCTTCTGTGCCACAGTTTAGATTCTTGAGAAGAGGCTTTGGAAAATAGGCAAGGATTGCCTTTGAGATCTATTTTCTTAGAAAGATCTAAGGCATACACTCTTCCTGTCCTGTTGGCTCTCAGGAGAGTGTGATCATCCAACACCTTGTCAATCAAGTGCAAAACTTTGGATGACAGAATCCTACAGTTTTGACTGGTGAAAAGAGCAACATGGCCTTTATCACACATTTGACTGACACTCAAGAGATTGTACTTGAGATTTTCCACATGATTAACATCATCAAATTTGATTTCTCCATTGGAGACAAAGCCCTTACCGATGATGTAACCCCTAGCATCATTGCCAAAAAGACAAATCCCTTCTTTCCTTGAGAGTAGTCATGAAGAAGAGAGCTGTTCCCAGTCATGTGCATAGATCCCCCACTGTCTACATACCAGATGCTACTTTGGCATGTTGAAGAACCCTGCAATAATAAACAATCAGTTAGTTTTAGAGACCCAAACCTTTTTGGTTTTGGGCCTGGTCTCATCAATAGATGGTAAACTAACAGGTTTATTTGACCACAGCCTGAGAGGAAGAAGATGGTGTAGAAGAGGAGTCCTTTGGCTTGGACCTCCTTTTCTGTGGTTTCAACATAGGAGCATCTAGTTGGTTAACTCTACCCAACAGATGTTGAACCATCATAACCAGCTGTGTCTGATTTTGTGATAAAGCTTTCAGCTCATCAGACACATTGCCAGTGGAGTTTGATAAGTTCCTATGTTGCACCTTCTTCTTCTGAGCACTCTCAGCTGTCACCTGTTTAACCCCTTCCTTTTTGGATTTCTTTGAGGACTTAAGGGTTACAGGATTTGATGTTGCTGATACAAATGTGGTCTCAAACTCAGTTTTCATTTTTACCATTTTCTCTTAATTTCTTCTTTTTGTTTGAGTTTGGAACCTCTTTTGTACCAACAATCATCTGTAAGATGATTGAACAAACCACATACTTCACATGGTTTCTTCTTCATCTTAGGTTGATCATCAACTAAAGAGGGTGAAGCAACTGAAGACTTGTTCTTCAATGCTTTGGAAGCATTGTTTGCTTTCTTGACTGCCTCTTTAGTAGTCTTCAAACTCTTTCTACTGGCAGTTTTCTTCTCTTCAGTACTGACAGCAGTTGAAGTTTGAACTTCAGGTGTTAAATCCTGCTCTCTAGTCCTTTCAGGACCTTCAGAATTAACTCCTGAGTTGATCAACTCATTATCATGTGAATGTCAGCATTTGAACCATCAACATCAGCTGATAGTTCAAAGAGGGCTTGATGCTGACTGCTACTTCTGATTGTGCTGTATCAGAAGGTAGATCACATGATGTGATGGATTGGTTATCACTCTCACCATCAGATTCTACTCTCTGCTCTTGGGGTAAAATCTGTAGGTGGAGCAGTGTGATTGTAACCAATTCCAAACTTCACATTTGAAGCAGATTGCTTACTAAGAAGCATTTCAAAACCTTTGCATGATTGTACCCATCTATCACACTCTACCTGGGTAACTGCAAGGGTTTCTTTGAGATCTTTGTACTTCTCTAGAAGTACCTCTTCTCTAGCCTTATCATCAATTATTTGGCAATTCAGTTTATAAATCTCATCATTTTTATCTTTAAGCACAGACTCAAACTCAGCTTTGTTTTTGGAAATTATTTGTTCTAGCTCAATGTTCTTATTAATTAGAGCTACATTTGCTTCTCTAATGGAAGCAAATGCTGCTATGCATGGTTCAGAACATAATTTGGCTTTTGCCTCAGAGGATACCTGTGATACCTGAGGTGTAGAGGCATTAGAAAATGAAGTATCAGCAGACTCCAAAGCCATAAGAGCTAGATTCCCAAAGGACTGTCACCACCATGTTGACCAGCACCTGAGAACAGTTGGTCATGACCAGACATGTCATCTGGTAAACTGCTCCAGTCAACAACTCCTGGGGTGAAGAAGCTGTGTTGTTGAGGTTGAGGTTGTTTGAGATTGGGATGGCTGAGGTTCTGGTAGTGCATGAGGTTGTGGTGCCATAGGAACTTGAACTTGATTTGACTGTGGCATGTAATAACAAGGGTACGGATATGGCATTTGACCCTGAGGAACAAAATATGCCGGAGATTGTTGTTGAGGATGATGACTAGAGGTGACAGGATGTTGCCCTCTGTGTTGTTGACTATTGCCAGGAAAAGTCACAAAGGGTGCAGTGGAGTTAGATCCAGTTGATCTACACTCTCTTGCAAAGTGTCCAAGCCTTTGGCATTTGTGACACCTCAACTTGCTCTTGTCAAACCCAACTTTGGTTTTGCCAGAGAGTCCTGGGAATTTTCTTCCAGTTCTTTTATAGAACTTCTGAGATCTGATATTTATCAGGGCCATTTGGCTCAAAATATCCATCTCTTCTAAGTCATCATCAGCAATCCCCTTGAGATCATCCATAATGAAGCATAGATTGTCATTATTACACCCAGTAAACTGACCATCAACACTCACAAATGCAGAATCAGAAGTGCTTGAAGAGAAATTAATATGCTCATCATACTGGCATTCAGATGAAGCATATTCTGACTCATGACCCACCAAGGCAGTGTTGCCTGGTACAAAGTCTTCAGTGAGCTTTCCAGATGAAGACAGCTTTCTCTTCTGTTCTATCTCTCTCTCTCAAACGTGAGCAGTTTCCCATGGAGTTGGGTGAGAGATAGTTTGTCCAAACTTGCACTGGAGCGTAGGACAATAGTATAGTGTCCCATCTCTCAGGCAGTGATCTGAGAAATCTGTTATTCATCTGAATATTGTGTACTCAAGTTTGACCATTTTTAGTTCAGAGATCAAACAAGAGAACCGCTCATATTGTTGAGTCAGTGTCTCACCCTTTCTATGAGAGAATGTCTCATATTGTTAGGCAAGAATTTCTCTATTATTTGCCAAGACCTCATCTGTTCCTCCAAATTGTTCTTTCAAGGCATTCCAGAGGTCATGGGCAGTTTCATGATGCATTAGCCCAGAATAGATTTCATTTGGCAGTGCCATGGCCAGAATTCCATGGGCTTTTGCATCAATTTCAAGCAACTTCTTATCCTCATCTGAGTATTGCTCCCTCCTCTTCGGAACCATTTGATTGGTTTCCGGGTTATTCACCATAGGCTTGTGTGGACCATGTACCACTGATGTCCAACAACCTGCGCTGTTAACAGACAGGTGATGGAGCTTCGTCTTTGCCATATGTTATACTCATTCCTAACCAGCATTGGTGGCTTGGTTGAGGAACCAGTATTGTGAGGATCATTGGAGGGAGTAGTCATTTTCAGTTCAAAAACAATTTAATTCAAGCTTTTAAAAGTTTTACACAGACCACAACAAACTCAATGAAAACCAAGAAAAGATCTCAGGATGAATGACCAGAAATACAGAAAATTCAATCTCTATAACCGTTTCTTGCAAAAACAAAAGCTAATTCAATCAAACTTAGATCTTGAATAGCAGTTTCAATGATCAATTATTAGATCGATCAATGATTAACCTGCTCTGATACCATTTGACAGGATCAGCGATCACAAGTTTGATGTATTAGAGTTCAAAGCAGCGGAATACGAACAAGAATTAGACAAATTGTAGCAAGCGATCGATACTTGTATGCATTAAGAGCACATACGGTTATAGCGAGAGAATATATTTCTGATTTCAAGGAATGTTTATAGATGTAGAATATTTCTAATCAAATCATTCATTCATTCCATTCATTCAATCACAATTACAATAGGTTGTCACTCCTTATATAGAGTGCAACAATCACTGCTGTTATCACGGAAAGTGACAACTGGCAGATCTAATACAAAATAACTAACTCTCAACTACTGAAATGTTCACAACTACTGAGAACATATCAGAGTGTTAAGTACAAAATATAAAACTACTGAAACTACAACGACTGAAGAACAAGCTCTTCAGTCGTTTTACAAAACTACTGAAACATAAAACTACTGAAACAGAAATATGAAACTACTGATATCACAACTACTGAAGAGTACTCTTCAGCAGTTGTGACAAACTACTGAGGCTTCAGTACTTGTCTTCAGACTTTGTACATCAATTGTTTTGATCTTCAGCACTTGTAAACTCTTCAGCTGTTGTACTTCAGTACTTTGGTCTTTCAGCTTCAGCACTTGTGTTCTTCAGCTGTTGAAGTCTTCAGCACTTGATCTTCAGCTGTTGAAGTCTTCAGCACTTGTCAACTACTGATGAGGCTTTCAGCAGTTGTTGTGATACCATGTGGACTTAGAGGTTTTCTGATCTTGGCTCATTGGTTCTTTTGGTCCAACACTTCCCCCCATCACTCCACCATCACTTCAGCTTACCCATCACCACCACCACCACCACCACCCATATCACCCCACCACCACCCCCTCTAGCCCCACGCCGTACCATCATATCACCCATCCTTTCCCTCAGGATCAATCTCTACCTCACATTGGGTAAAGGAACAGCTTTCAGCACTAAACCGTATGGTGCTGAAGCTGTTAGCAGGGATGACGAGAAGACTGCTCATCTCCGACAGTTAGTCGAGCTTACTGCTGCATATTACAGCAGATCTATCATCAGCGGCTAGTAGATGAGGAGTAGGCGTAGCAAATGGCTTGCTCAGAGTCAGAAAGATTTCCCAACTCAAGAGCCAAAATGTGTTATCTACTAGAAGATTGAGGAGTTAAGGATGCTAAGAGGACCATCCTGCTCAACTTAAGGGCACAAAGGATGAGCCTCTGAAGATCAGAGAGGAGACGGTGATGATGTGATGAAGTGATGATTGATGATAGTGATATGAGATGATGGTGGTGATGATAAGGTGATAATGAGGATGGAGGAGACACTGAAGGAGGAGGAGAGTCATCTGCTTCGGGTTCACAGGAAGCTAGTGAGAGGCGGACCAAAAGACTTAAGATCCGGGCCTCGACATAGCCCCTACAGCAGACCAAATGACTTAAGATCCAGGTGCCTCGACATCATCCCCGACAGCAGAAGAACCATGATCCAAGACAAAAGTAATGCATAGAGTTTGTGTAATTAAATCATGTGTAATTTGAATATGTATTAAACTTATGTGCTTGAATGTTTATGTATATATATTTAATGTTTAATTTCTTGATTGTTACTGATGACTAATGTGTTAAATGTTTTAAATCAGCAGATCCACATTATCAGCGAGATACTATGTGCTCCCCTTCAGCAGATCAAGTCTCATCTCACAATGTACTTGATCTACAATGGATTGTCAGGAGGTTTGTAAGCTATACTCCGAAGAAGGAGAAATTATTCACAACCACACTGATGAGCAACTCGCAGAAATGTTCCGTTAAACCCGGATGAATTGGTTAAGGATGCCCCTACCATCGATGTTGCTAGTGATGGCGAGCTCAATGATGTTGATGAGATAGAGATTGAAGACATCACAGCATAGCACTATCCAGAATATACTGATCAAGAGGGAAATGTGGTCCCTGATTTTGGAGATACACTCGACAGTGATATGCATGTTAAATTGGATACGATGGAGAGGGAGACTGAGAAAACCGAAAGCCAAGCCCAAGCCACGGACGCCGATGTTGAAAACAAAAAGGCTGAATGGACGGCTTGTTTTGCAGAGATCCGTGCCCAGTACACAGCGCCAAAGCCGAGTGCCTACGCCAAGCTCTACAAAGTCAAGAAGAATCCTAAGGTGTCTGGCAAGATAATCGCGTGGGCTTACTTTCAGGATCTTAATGTATATGCTGTGAAAAGAGAGAAGGGAATCGAGTACTTCAGATTTCCACATGATCTGAAGATTCTTCCTGGTTTTGAGCTCAACCAGTTGGCACGCCTGAACCTGCTGTATGCTGACCTCAGGAAGATGTCAGGCTGGTTTGAAGTTGCGTTGAAGAGAGAACACCACACACGATGGGTTAATTTCAAGCCTCAACAACCGAAGAGGTATATTCGAAGGTCAGAGGTGGACCTAAGGACTGGGAAACCCAAAGTGGTGTTGAAGTGGAGTTCTCCGCATACTATGTCTAAGATTCCTTCGAGGGAAATGTCACAGGACTTCACTCCTCACTTTAAGTGGCGGTATTATGACTGGAAAAAAGGAGAAGCGGTCATAGTATTACAGAAAGAGAGCCAAATGGAGACCATCCGGGTATTTGACCCAATGTGGCTAACCAACCTGTCAGTGAATGATGTTTATACTTTATATAGGTGGCCACTATTCTATGATCCACAAGATATTATACAGGCCTTCCAATTTCAGAACGTAATAAGACTCTGCTTTGCATTTGAGATACACGCTGGAGTCACAGTCGAGGAGAGGCATAATAAGTTCAACGAGCTTATGAAGGATGCCAGACAATAAAGGAAACTAGGTCTAAGGGGGAGTTTGTAGATCCATATGTACCTAGTTTACGATCTTAATGTAATATGTCGGTCATGTCCTTAATGTAAATGGAATATATGAGTTGAATGAAACATATTATGTGGTTATTGATCTTAATGTTTAATGTTTCAGTGTATGATTTTAATGTTTATAATTTATTAACGCATATTGAACCAACTATATAGGTTTGTGGTTGTTTGAATAGATCATAGTCAAAGAATGATTGAGAAACATATTCAAACTTAGTCATATGAAGTTCTTATGTGAATGGCCCATGCTAATGGACCATACGCATGAACAACTTCATGCTAATGAACCAATCGCACGACTGAACCAGGAGACTAGACCAGTCGCACAATTGTGACATGAGATTGACTCAGTCGCATGATTGAACACTCAGTCTTGCGAATAGATCAACCACATGACTCAGTCGCACGACTGAACCATGCTAATGGTTCAGTCACACGAATGAGTAACCCTAACCTATAAATACCACTTAATTTGTGGAAAAACTGAACACTTTGAATAATTTGACTGCTAAACGTACCCTAGCCATCCAGAACGTCCAAGAAAGCCAGTCCAAGTTCATAGATCATTCTTGATCGATTTCTATTCGTTCTTAATGTTTAGTTTAATCTTATATTGATCGGGTTAACGTTCTCACTGATTGGATCGCCAATCAAATAGGATTCCGCACTATTTGATTCGGTATACACGTGAATGAGTTAGTACTCCGTCCATTACACGGTCCATAACACTCTCCTCCTCCTGAAGCTATTTCGTAGTCATCTTCTTCTTGCCTTTAATATCTTCGGAAGTGCTAGAGTTTGGTGGTTCTTGGTGGAGGGTTTAGGTTGAGACATGGTGGATGGAGATAATGAAGTTGTTTGAATAGGGGGTCAGTTGAGAGAGTCCTCACTATTCACCTCAGATGCCAGCTCTAGAATTGCATCTGTGATGATTAGATCCTTGGACAACGATAACGGACTTTCTGCAGCTTCCATCTCAGCTTCGGAAGATTGAAATTATTCTTTTGAGGCTTTGACTTCAGCTTCAGAAGTCTAAGGGAATGCACTATCTCTCCAACTATTTCAATTGTTGGGCCATAGTCCTCAATTCCGCTTCGAAATGAATCTCAAGTTCCATTTGGGCCCGTAGGTTGACTAACTTCTTCCATAGTGGTAGAAGGTGCACTTAGCCTCTAAAGCTCTTCAACTCCAAAGTATATCATAGCTGGTCAGGGCTAGGCTGATCTAAAGAAGATCTCAATAGGAACTTAGAGAAAATCCTGTTGAGATCTCTGAGTATCCTTAGGTCTATTGTAGGACAACTTGTGAAGGCTTGGGAAGGACTATTGTTGTAGGAGCCGAGTATCTAGCAGATAGAGAAGTTAAAGCTTGGCTCTATGGTTCCTCTGTTGTTTGTCCTCTAAACATTCTCCCCCTTTTTGGTAGCATCATCTTGAGAGCTAAATGAGCTAGAGGAAGAGGTCAATGAGACCTAAATAGGTATGTTTCTGATAGATCTCTCAATCTGTTTGTTAGCTAGTTGAGCCTAGAGGTTTTCAATCTCAAATTGCTGAGTGGTAGACCTATCCTCTAAAGTCTTAACCTTTGATTCAAGGTTTGAGAATTTAGAAAATAGGTCTTTAATGGTGAGTTTCATACTACCCTCATCTTCTTTTGAAGAATCACAAGGAGATGAGGTAACATACCTTGTATGTTCACCCTAACCACCAAATGTGGTTTCTTGGCACCCTAGTTTCCCTTGCTTGAGGATGTCTCTTTCAGAGTCATCAAAAGGCACGGTTATCATAGATTCAGTCTCAAAGATGGTACCACCAGCCTGAGGATCCAATGAGTTTCCTTCAGTAGTGGCAACTAAATCTATATGAGTCCCCTCCAAATCCGTGGGACTCACCTCAGTTGGTTTAAACCGATGTGTGTTAGAGACAAGAGGTCCCTCTAGGCTCTGTTGATCTAATAAAGGGTGTTGTGGATCAACTTTATTGCCATGAAGAGACGTAATCTCCTCATTAGTTCTGATTAAAAAGTCAGAAAAGGATAGGGAAGTGAAGCCTACTAACCCGGGACGTTGGTCAATGTTTATTGGCATTAAGCCTTTGGTGGGGTTGTCCCTTTTTGGTTTCTCAAGAGTTGGGACTCATCATGAGGGCTTGTGGCTTGGGTTTGGGGCTTAGGGAATTGAGACTGAGGAGACTCAAATTCTATATGGAGGTTAATTGAGAAGGATGGTGAGACCTCTGACTGAGTAGGAGCCCATGTTTCCACTCTAGTCTTTTTGGTTTGAACAGGAAGTGCTTGCTCAATCAGAGTAGACTGAGCAAGGGTTTGTTTTCATTTCTAATATGTGTGTTTGATGGGGTGAGCAAGAAGACTTGGCAAAGTAAGGGTAGTTTCTGGTGTGGGTTCATCACCTATGGGGTGAACAGGATGTCACCAGGAGCCATTGGCTTAATCATACCTGGAAGAAGCGCAGTGTGTCTTCCAATGAAATTGGTGGACACTCTCTTCAAGATCTTAAATATGGCCGACCTCATTTGAGGGACATTCAGAGTAGCTGCACAAACAAGCTTACTCTGGTCCAACTCACAGTTGATTATGTGCTGGATGAACCTAGGATACATAAAGGATGTGTCCTTTTGAAGGTTCCCCATAAGGTTAGTCAGTACAAAGCTTGAGTAGTTGAAGCAAAGGCTCTTTACCAATCCATGAACTAGGCAACCCAGTTCATCTGGGATTGATCCCATCCCCCAGACTTGTTAGACAAACAATGGAGAACAACGTGAAGTAGGAACTTCCAGTTGTAGGAGAAATTGAACTGATACACGGTAGACCTACTCACATCTCCACCATATCCCATTTGGAGATATGTATCATCAAGGTTTGATTTGGGGAACTCAGTTGGAGCGCCTTCATCATGGAGCTCCAGATGCTCCCGGATGACTTGTTCAGTAATGACCAACTCATGGCCAGAAATGCTCGACCTAATAACCCTAACTCCGTTTAGGAGTATTATCTGACCGTTCCCCCAAAATTATTCCATGTGATTCAAGTAAACGGTGGGGTTCACAGTTAGACCGGTAAAGTAGGTAGATTGGGTAAGAAAAGAAATGATGTCTGAGAAGTCAGCATCCTTGGTAGAGTCAAGGAGTGCGACTTGGTTGTTGAGGGTTGAGTGCCATTGTAAGAAAGAAGGTGATGAAACAAGTTTGAGCAGGGTGAATTTGGGGTGAAGGAAGCTTTGGATAGTAAATTTGGTAAAAATATTAAAGTGAAGAGTCGGGATTATTTAAATGGGTGGAATGGCGGTTTTGGGGGTTTTTGGATAAGGTGAAAAGATGGTTTGGGGTAAGATGTGACAGTGGTAGTAAGGTTTAAAATCATTTAAAAGATTCTGACATCACTAAATAAAATATTTACTTTTTACTGTGTGGGGCCCAAAGATATCAATTACAAAATAAGGTTTTCTTCTGAGTATAAAGGATTTCCAAGGGTAATCTTCTTCCGAATGTACTCTTCTTCCAAAGCCAATTTTACTTCCGAAGGTAAATTTCTTGCTTCAGAGAGTAAAATATGCCTTCCGAATGGAGAGTTTTATATGCTTTGGAAGTAGATCTGATACGTAATCATCGATTCTTCCTAGACTAAAAACTCTTCCGAGAAGAAGATTTCTCTTGGAGAAATTTAGCTTCGAAGATACGAAAAGAATCTTCTAAAGGTTAATTTCTCTTCGGAAAACCCATACTTAGAAAAATTTAACCTAATGTAATAGGGCTAGATTGTTATGACAAAAGACATTACACATTTTGAAAAGGTTTTCAAGTGAGATAGACTAATCAATGTTTATCATCCCAATAGTTGTAATGAGATATTTAAATCTTTGTTCATCAACGCTTTAGTGAACAAATTAGCATATTATTCAGTTGAATCAACTTTGATTAGTTGATCAGGTTTTTCTCATGAATATCTCTAATGAAATTATACCTAATATCAATGTGCTTTGTCTTTGAGTGCTTCATAGGATTTTCAGTAATGGAGATAGCACTCTTGTTGTCAATGTCAATAGGAGTGCTCATGAAGTTGAATCCATAGTCTAGCATCTGATTTTGAATCTAGAGCAGCTGAGCACAACAACTTGCAGTAGCAATGTATTCAGCTTCAGCAGTAGATGAAGAAACACCAGATTGCTTCTTGCATTGCCAAGAGATGATTCTTCCACCAAGAAATTGACATCCTCCGGATTTGGATTTCTTGTTGATGTTACAGCCACCATAGTCACAATCTAAGTAGCCATAGAGATTGAAGTTGCTATTCCTAGGATACCAAAGACCTAATTTAGGTGCTCCTTTGAGGTATCTAAGAATTCTCTTGGCAGCAACTAGGTGAGACACCTTTAGAGCAGCCTGATATCTTGCACAAATGCATGTAGCAAACATGATATCAGGTCTACTTGTTGTGAGATACATCAAAGACCCAATGATTGTCCTATACTGATGTTGATCAGTATCCTCCCCCTTAGAGTCATGACAAAGGTCATGGTTTCTGGGTATAGGTGTCTTGGCTGGCTTACAATCCTTCATATCAAGTATCTCTAAGATATCAGAGACATACTTAGATTTATTGATGAAAATCCCTCTCTTCATCTGCTTCACCTGAATTCCAAGGAATAATTCCATTTTTCTCATGGAACTCATCTCAAACTTCTTCGTAATGCTCTCAAAGTCTTTGCATATTTGGTCATTTGAAGAACCAAATATGATATCATCAACATAGACTTGAACGAGCAATATGTCTTTCCCAGACTACTTTATGAAAAGAGTCTTATCAGTGGTGCCTCGAGTGTAACCATTCTTTAATAGAAATTGAGACAAAGTCTCATACCATAGCCTAGGTGCTTGGTGCAGCCCATAAAAAGCTTTATCTAGCTTGCACACATAGTTAGGGTGCTATGGGTCTTAAAATCCTGGAGCTTGGCACACATGGACCTCCCTATCTATATTTCCATATAGAAAGGCACACTTGACATCAAGTTGATAGACAGTAAAATTCTTGGATGCAGCATGAGCAAGGAAGATTCTAACTGCCTCAAGTCTTGCAACGTGCAAAAGCATCAATATATCAATTCCTTCCTCTTGGGTATATCCTTGAACAACTAGTCTAGCTTTGTTCTTGATGATTAAGCCTCTATCATCTCTCTTGTTTCTAAAAACCCATTTGGTGCCTATAGGTACTTGACCAGATGGTAGCCAAAAAAGGTTCCAAACCTTTTGTCTCTTGAATTGAAGCAACTCCTCTTGCATTGACTCAACCCATCTACTATCCTTTAAGGCTTCTTCTACTTTCTTGGGTTCCATCTTAGACAAGAAGCATGAGTACAAACAGACATTCCCATGATGAGTTTGTCCTCTTGTTCTCACACCTATAGAGACTTCTCCTATGATGTTCTCAGCTGGATGAGTGTTATGAATCCTTAGTCTAGGAATCACTTCCAATTGGAAAGATAAATCCAAATTGGACATGTTTTGCTCAGGAGCATGAACACTTGGGCCAGCTGCTATTTCAATAACATTCAATAAGGACTGATTGAATGAAAGAGAAACATCATCATCAATGATTGCCTGAGAAGCAGCATTAATAGTTGCATGTTCCTTTATAATACAACTTCTATCAATCAGGTGTTGTTCAATGTCACTTGAAGGAACACTGGTTGAAGCTTCACTATCTCTTGCAAGAGTCATGCTACTTGATCTTAAGATAGTTGGAGCTGGATCTTCAATCACTCTTGGAGAATTTGAATAGGGTCTGGGCAACTCAAACGGTTGATCATGATCAATTTGAGGACCTGTTCTAGCTGAAACATTCTCACAAGATGGATTAGAATAGTTGGGAAACAATTCTAAGTCAAAAATGTAATCACGGGCATTCCCCTAACACAAGGAGTGTGCTCATTGATAACAATGTTGGATGATTCCTCAAATTGTTGTTTTTGATGTATAAACTCTATAAGCAATAGAGTTGGAGGAATATCCAACAAAGATAGCATCATCTAACTTTTCAGCAAACTTTGCCAAATTGTCTTTTGTGTTAAGTATGGTACACCTACTGCCAAAGGACCTTAGAAAGCCAATGAATGGTGGCATCTTGTTCCATAGCTCATAAGGGGTTTTTCCAAGTGGCTTAACTACAAGAACTCTATTCTGCACATACCATTCACTGCTGAATGCCTCTGCCCAGAAAGTAAGAGGCAGTTTTGAATCAACCAACATAATCCGAGTAGCCTCAATAAGTGTCATGTTCCTCCTCTCAGCAACACCATTTTGTTGAGGAGTTCTAGGAGCATTGTATTGTCTGGCAATCCTTTTTGAGTTACAAAATGAGTCAAGAACTTGATTCTTGAACTCAGTCCCTTGATCAATTCTAATTATTTGTACCTAGTTATCAATTTGAACTTTTATATTAAGAATGAAAGATTTTAACATTTCAGTAGTTCCATCCTTAATTCTTAAAAAGAATACCCATGTAAATCTTGTTAATCATCAACTATCACAAGGCAATATGATTTCCTTCCAATGCTTATTATACTTGTTAGACCAAAGAGATCCATGTGCAATAAGTGTAATAGGGTGGGGATGGAGTTAACAACTTTGGATTTATGAGATGCTATGTGTTGCTTCCCTTTTAGGCATGCAACACAGTTATCTTTGCAGAAAAATTCTTTTTTAGGCAAACCATGTACCAAGTTATTTTTAACCAATTTATTCATGGTTTTAAAATTGACATGACACATTCGTTATGCCATAGTGTTGACTCATCACCATAAGCTTTAGAAAGAAAGCATGATACTTCTCTTAGTGGGGAAGCATAGTTCATATCCAGCTTGTACATATTTCCTTTTGTGGGAGATCTAAGAAGAACCAATTCTGGAGGAATGGTCATCCCAGGTTTGAGGATAATGCACTCATGTTCTATGAAAAGCATTCGGTGTTTTTGATCACAGAATTAAGAAACACTTAAAAGATTTTGTTCAAGCTGTTTTTCAAAGTGTACTTTGTCAACCTATAACTGTCTTTGGATACACTTCCTCTGCCAGAAATGTATCCTCCAGCCTCGCCTCCAAACTAAACAGGACCTTCATTTAAATGTTAAAATTGTTGAAGGAGAGATTTGTTCCCAGTCATGTGCCTGGAGCATCCACTATTATCAATCCACACATTATTGTTCTTGTCATATGGATGTCCCTGCACATAAGGTGAAAAAGTTAGTTTTTATTGGAAACTCAAGCTTTGTTGGTCTTGGGCTCTACCAATGAGGATTTTATTGAACCAAAATTAATGCATGGGGGTTCAATAAGTGTTTGTGAAAAGGAGGCTTGGGCTGTAGCATCTTCTTTGATCTTTCATTCCACCCCTTGGTTGATCATAAAGGATGAGTTTGTTGAGTCTTGAGCAGCATGGCATTCTTCCGAAGCTTCTTTCTTCTGGAAGAAGTCTTCACCACCTTCTCTTCCGAAGTAGTCTTCTTCTGGGATGGTTTCAAGGGGACTCTCTTGGCTTTCTAAGTCTTCATAGCTTTAGCTTCCGAAGCCATTTTCCCTTCTAAAGAAGGATTTTCTTCCGAAAGCAACCTTGCCTCAGAAACAACCTTTCTTTTTTTCATCACTTGGACCCTTTGATAGGGTCCAAATAAGAAACCTTTCTTGTCTCCTCTTTCTTAACATTATTTGCATAATGTGTGCTAGCAGGGTTGTAATAACAATCTTTTGCCATGTGGTTTTGCAGACCACACATCATGCATGCAATGTTAGTCTTCTAGGAATATGAAGGCTGTTGTTTCTTGGTCTTCTTGTCTTCTACAACAATCTTTCCATTTCCCTTTTGATCCTTTTGTTGGATAGGTGTGCTAGTACTACATACTTTTCAAGGTTCAGAAGTTCCCACCACCTGGAATCCAGCTGAGATGAACACACCTTTTTACTTTGGGTCAATTTTTAGCTTTGATCTAGCCACTTTCTTGGCAATTTTTTGGCTGCCTTAGCTTGGTTTCTTCTAGCTTTGGTGGTAAGAGGTTGGTCATCACTGGTAAGATGGGTAGGGTCTGCCTGGATCTTCCTTGTGATGGTCTCCACACTTGTATCACTCTTTGACTCATGAGAAAGTAGGTCAGCAGATGAAACCTCTTGCTTTTCAGTACCACACCTTGGTTGTCTAATAGACTCATAAGAGTGTGATGGAGCAATTTTATTGGTCCCCAACCTAACTTGTTTTGATAACAAAGTTTTAAGTGAGAGGATGATGCAAGGATGGATTAGAAGTTTTGCTCTAAAATAGCATGCTTCCTGGCTTGCGCCTCAGTTGTGACAAGCTGGGCTTGAGCCTCAGACAATTTGGATATTAAATCCATTATTTGAGTCTTGTAGTTTGTATGTTCATGTTTTAAAAGAGACACAGTTTTCTCTAACTTTTCAGTTTTTCTTTGATAGTCAGATTCAGCTCTTTTAAAGTCAGATTTTAAAATATTTAAAGACTCAATATCATATTGATTTCCATATTATAAATCTGATACAACTTTACCTTAGCAATATAAGCTAGAGTACAAAGATGTTCATATACCTTGTTGTCATTTGTTCTAGCCATGAGTGCTTGAGTAGGAGTCACATCCTGTACCATAAAGCTCCAATCAACTTTTTAAGCTACAGATGTTGTTTCGGTGACTTCCCATGGGCTTTGGGTGTAGAGGCTTGTGAGGAGGCATGAGAGGTTCCTGGATTTGACTTGGGAGCCTTGCATTCCCTAGCAAAATGACCAAGTTGGTTACAGTTGTAACACTTTGCCTTGGTTTTGTCAAACCCAAACTTGCTGTTGGCTGGGTTTTAAGGGAATTGCCTTCCAGTTCTCTTGAAAAACTTCTTTGCTTTGTAGGTAAGTGGAGCCATTGTTGAGACCTTGGAGTCTTAAGAAATATGATGTAGAGTCTCATTGAACAGGATGGCTGCTGAGAGTAAGTCAGGTACTGTTGAGGTTCGTTGGGTCTTAAGCCTTCAGCAAGCATTAAAGCATTGCAAGCAAGAAGGCTTGAGGGTCTGTTCATCGGATGGCCCCTCTTATTTTCCATCTCTACACGGTATCCATCAAGAATGTCGTATAGTTCAGTCATGATAAGGGAGTTCAAATTCTCTGTCCTTTTGATGGAGACACAGTAGAATATCCACTCATTTAGGAGTGCACTCGTGAACTTTCTTGAGAGGTATCTCAAGTCAATGGTAACTCCCACAGACTAAAGGGAAGCAATAAGATCTATGTAGCTAAAGTATTGCTGGCTGAGAGTCTCTCCAGAAATATAGGTAAAGTTCTCAAACTGTTGCTTGAGTGAATCTTTCTTGGAATCATTAAAGTTAGAGTACATCTGTGACAATACATCAAACAACCCTTTAGCTGACTTGCAATGCTCAAACCCACCATGATGGAGTTGGGTATAACAGTCATAAGAGCTGCCATAGGCATTGCTGTTTATGTTCGTCTTCTTCCGGTCTTCATCGGAATAGTCTTCAACAGCCTTCTTGATCATGGCACCATTTCCTCCAGGTGTAGCAACCTTGGGCTTGTAAGGACCATTGACGATAGACAACCACATTTTACCATCAAGGTATCTGATGAAACCTTCTATGTGTCTACTCCATTGTCTAAAGTTTTGAGGGGTGATGATATGTGCTTAAGTCATCATCCCCATCTCAACTTCAGATTTTTAAATAAGGGCCGTTTTAGAGTGTGGTAAAGAAAGGAGGGAAAGCAAGTTGATTTGGATGGTAAGATCATAATTTAAATTTAAATTTTGGCAATGAATCAAAATAAATTTTGGATATGGGCCATTTTAGAGTGTGATAAACAAAGTTATAGTTAAGTGTCTTAGATAATGTCTTATCTAAGATATGGTAGTCATGACATGTCCATAACTTACCTTTTGTCACTAACTAAAGTTAGCAACTGCACTAACAAACAAAGTTGAACAGTGGAATAAAGTATGGTCAACTATAAGGCCTTTTGGGAAAACGCCATGCAGTATCAGAGGTTTGCAGCGGAGCGTAAGAGAACCATACACTGGTCCATAACAGCATCTTTCGAACGTTAATTGGTCTCGGAAGAACAAGCCTTTTATACTTCGGAAGGGGATGCTTCTTCCGTGGCTTGAGGACTTCTTTTTCGGAAGTTATTGTCTTTGAATTCTTCTAGGTCTTCAACTTCGGAAGAGAAGACTTTGTTTTCGGAAGTTGGAGCTTTTCCTTCGGAAGATGATCTTGCACTTATCTTCGGAAGAACTTCATTTCTTTTGAAAGTCCATACTTAGCTTCTGAAGTCCTTAATAAGTTGCATCAAAAATAGTATAAGTCTTTGGTTTTGGTTGCACCAGCCTTTCCGGATCCACCAATGAAATTTATGGCATCATACTCTTTCAAATGAATAAGTTAAATAGCATAATGCTATAAAAATTAATGCAAGTAAACTCGAGTTTCCAATATATAATTTAGTGGTTCATATTTAAAATAGAATTAACTAGCAATGTCATTTTTGTAGCGCGATTGATTCAGTGTGATAGCTAAGAGTGTGATACCTAAGGATGCCATAAGAATCCTACTTTATTTTGCCACTATCAAGTTATCATGTTGCTCATCTTATGTTTATTTATCCAAAGAGACGGTGAATAAAAGACATCTTTGGTTGCATTTTAGATGGCTCTTTTCTTTAACTTCAAGGAGAAAGAGAAAGGACAATTTGGGGGAAGCATATTCTTTGGAAAAGAAAAAAAAGTGACGATTTGAGTTAATTACATAAGTAGTCCTTGTGTTTTATTGAAAGTAACAAGTGTATGTACAAAGGGTATAAAGTAATAGATTTAGGTTTTGTGATATCAAATAAAAAAGGAACCCGCAAATTACTTCTTCCCCGCCACATGCTATGAAATTGATGAAAACCTTACAAAATTCAAATATTTTTGAAAGATCTATAACAAATTTACACATTGGAGGCGTACAAACCGAGGTTTTAAAAAAACGGGTCGGGGTTTAGAACTGAACCGCTTTGGTCAATGGCAGTCAACACTGGTTTAGGGAGATATCGATATGGCTTCTGGACCAGTTTAGAGGATGAATGATCGAACCCTATACCAAACGGTTTGAGTCGATTCCCATCCGGTCAAAAATACTGATTTTTATTATTTTGTAAAATTTTTAATTTTTATTTAAGTTTTTGTTTGTATAAAAAAGTGCAAAGTTAAAACCAACAGTATAACTAAAAAATCATTTTTTTATTATAATATTTTATTTTGTTTGAAGAGGTTTTTAAGTTGTTATTCAACCAAAACACCCGCTACATATTCATACTAATATAAGGATGGTAAATTGGTAAAAAACAAAAAAAAAGTTTCCAAAAAAAGGATTTAACTGTAAAACAAAACAGTAACATTACCGTTTGTAACAACTATTGAAAACTGATCTGGTTTATAGGATCATCATTAGGAATTAATAGGAGTTTGGGTTGATTCGAAACTAATTTGTTTTAAACCATATTTATAGTCTTGAGTGATTTTTCATACACAAAGAGAAATATATATAGAGTAAAAATTGAGATCTTGGATGGAATGTGTAAGAAATAGTGTTCCAACTCCAACTCCCACAATAGCGCAACCAACCACCCTTGATGTTGCCGCCACCAAGCAACACCGTAGGTGATTTTCTTGTTTCTTGTTTTTAGTGATTTGATTGTATTTGATAAGGAACTTTAAGCTTAACTTAAACAAGCCTACAAACAAACAAACAAACAAACGAGTCAACCTTGATTTGAGCTCGACTCTTTCACAAATTGAGCCAACTCGGCTGGGTGTTAGGCTAGTTAACAAAGGAGCCATTTCAAGCTAACTTCAAGTGACACATTTTTTGAACCGGATAGGACTAGTGTCAAACAAATCTATGTTGGCCTAGCCACTCTAGGCTCATGTCCGATCTGCCTACACCAAATACACATGCCAATTGCCTGCTATATGCAAAATATAATCACTCAAAAATTCAAAAAAAAAAGAAAAGAAGTAAAATGGATGGTCACTTGCGAGGAACCAGTTGGAACCAACAGTCCTTGTTGAGTTGTTGAATTAGATCGCTTAAACCAAAACCACTCTCGATCCTAGGAGATGGTCATAGTCATGGTCATGTTGAACGTCTTTCAATAGTCTTTATTGAAAGGGAACAATCCATGATGCAAGAAGATGCTTTCATACCGGTTAACTCCCATTAATAAGAGAAATAACAATCAACGATGCCTTATTGACATTGTACCTAACTCATAAAAAGTTGCACATCACTCGAACCCAACAAACTAAGCTCTAGAGAATGGCATTCCATTATATTCCCCCAAGCATCAGATTCCACTTCCATGATCCATGGAATCTAATTCCTTGAGGACTATTACACAACTTTTTGCTAAAGTGACAGGGTGTGATCGTGACTGTGACCATGACCAACCTCCTGCTCTACATAAACAGGTTGCCAAAAAGTAATCCATCAGTTGACAAATACCAGTAGTTCAATATCAACATGGGAGCTGGATTATCACAGCAAGCAGATACACAACATCAGACTCAAGTATCACCCACACCCCAAAATCATGAAAATCACCATAATACGAAAACCGTAGGCATAACTACAAGCACACGATCGAATAACTTACCTCATAAATGTGAATCCATCTTAAAGGATGCAGATACCGCCGTCAACACATCATCAACTGACCAGCTCTATGCTGGTGTGTTTTTGAACCAAAAGAGGAAGGTAGACCTGGCCACCACCTTAAATCTTAATAGTCTTCTTCAATCTTTTTCCCTTGCTGTGTGTTTTCTGTTTGGGCTATTGTACTTTACTTTCACCCTCTTTTTGGCATGAAAACAAAGTGCAACACCCCAAGAATTAATCAGCTATAATTTTCTAATGTTTTCGATTTAACTAACATGTTATATGTTATTAACAAGTATATTATTACAATGATAATCTAATTTCACAAAGTAAAACAATTACAAGGTTTTATGCAATTTTTATGGGTGGCTTTCGACCCGATTGACTAGTTCAATGTATTTGACATATTAACCAAAGATAATATAACCTAAGTATAACTGTAAACACTTGTTCAACATATTTGATATCCCTACATGTCAATATCGTTACTTTCGATGCTTGCGGTTGTTCTTTAGCATGTGATTAGCAACTGTTACCTAAATCATGTCACATGCAATGCTATTTTGGTTGTGACAGAAATATTGGGTTGACAAGGCATCACATGGCAACTGCTTCTTGGTGTACGCCAGGGACCTCTCTACCGTTTGGGGGGAAGACAAACGTTACTGGCATTGGTCCTACATCAAAGAAACAAGGTGATTATATTCATAAGCAAAAAGATTTATAAACAAGCTAAATTTTTAGCTAAAAGAGTATTTTGGTCAATATTGTTTTCTAATTTTCTTTAATCTCATCATTCATGTCCAATTTTCAAATATTTGGTTTGTGCATTCCTGTAATTACAATAGTACCATTACACATGATTTATTTTGCTGGCATGACACTGAAATATATTTTTAGAGGCAGCAAGTTAGATTTTTCATGGGACCTTAGTTTTCCTATACTTTTGTTTGCCTTAGCCTTAGCCTTTGCATTCTCTTCGTATATAGACTATTTTCAGGAGTGTATAGGTACGTTTGAGGGGGTTAGTGCTACCTTTTCTTGCTTCTTAGCTCTTATATATTTTACTACTATAATTTAGTTTATTCACAACCTCATACTAGCGGTAGGTTACTACAATCATTTTGAGTGCCTTTTGTTTGGTTTTTCTTGGAGTCTTTTACACATATTTTATGTTACTTGGTTTGGTCAAAAAAGGTTTTTTGGAGTTGGGATCTCCTTGAGAGCAATCTCTCTACACTCTGGGTAGAGAAAAGATCTGCCCTCGTCCTACCCTACCTAGATCCTTGTTTTAGCTAACATCTCTGATTTGACCCGTTTGACATAATAAAACAAAACCCAGACAAACTCATTTGTATATTATGGAGTTGATATTGCCACCTCTTGTGCTTCTTTGTAGGAATCTCCATCATAGTGAATAAACTTCCATAAATTTAATTATATTGCTCAGATTGTATGAAGAAAACGGATGAGACAGACTAAAAAACAACTTGTTAATTGTTTATGCAGTGAAGAAGTTGTGGATGTCGCAGAAATGCTAAATGTTTGCTGGTTAGAAATTCATGGGAAATTTGAGATTTCCAAATTAACACCAGGAATGAAGTATGAGGTTGTATTTGTGGTGATGCTAAAAGATCCTGCTTACGGGTGGGAGGTTCCTATTAACGTGAGACTCATCTTACCAGATGGAAATAAACAAGAACGAAAAGAAAATTTGATGGAAAAGCCAAGATCAAAGTGGGTTGAGATCCCAGTGGGGGAGTTTATGGTAGAACCAAAAGAGGGAGGATTTGTAGAATTTTCCTTGTATGAATATGAAGGTGGGGCTTGGAAGAAGGGTTTAATGGTCAAAGCCGCAGCAATTAGACCCAAAAAGTGCATTTGAAAAAGCACAAAATCATATAAACATGTAAGATGTCATATTAGAGTTATGTATGAATAAAAAGGCTTACCTGAGGTGCTGATCAGCTTCATAATAAGATATGGTTGTGATGTCTTCTAAGTAGTTTTCTGCTTTTTAAGTCTTCAGCAGAGTCCAAACTTCCACCATGGCTTCCACCTAAAGATGCTTACTGGAGGTGTGGCAAAAAGGGCAGGATGGATGGGTTGGGCAATGGGTCAAACGAGTCAGGTTGGGCCAAAACAATTTCCCCTGAAGTATTATATTTATTTGATAAATACTTGTTCACAAATTATATTTTTGAAAATATAACCAATGTGAGTTTCAACCAGTTCGACAAAATCTTATTATGAGAAATACATTTGAGCAGAAATGTTTACATTAATGATAAACATAAATTATAAATGGAGTCAATTAATTTAAGAGGATTTGTGCATTTAAACTTTTAAATACATTTTGGATGACTTTTGAGCCATTTGGCCCACGTCCATTTTAGCTATTTTTTAGTTATGTAACATGTTTGACCTGTTAAACATAACCCAAAACAACCCATTCATAAGTGAATGACTAGAAATTGCCTCCTCTAATTGCTTGTTCCTCATGAGCAGTAACAAAATTAACAAAAAAAAAAACATCTTACATGTCATGATAATCAACTTTTCCCAAGATGATAAGATGTATGAATACCTTTTTATACAAAGAATATTATAACGATGTATGCTTGTTGTATTGATATATAGTGTAAGTCACATTAAGAAAACAAGAAGTACAAAATAGAATCTGCTCACAATATGGGTCATTATGAGTGATAAACCATAATGGTTGAAGAAAAGGAAGAAAATTAAAACGAACATGTAGCAGCCATAAGGCCAGTCATTTATAATTCTGCATTATAGTCATCTGGCTTGTACCATAAAGAGAAATCAATTCCCTTGCCTTTTAGTTCCTCTGTGGCAGGACAAATTCTCTCTAGAAGCTGCATTTCAAAAGCAACAAGATTAGCACTCAGAAGGTGTAGCAGTTAATTGCTAAAAAAACATACCTTAGAATGCAATACACCATTTGAAACCAAGAGTGATCTGTCAAATACAGTGAACTTTCCACCGTCCATACGAGAAACCGCCCCACCAGCTTCTTCAACTATCTGTTTGATTAAAAGGGAATGTTTCATTTGATAGTTCCTTTTTCCATTATTTTCCAATATATAGTTTCTTTTGTGCATTATTAATAAAAAAGCTTTTCAGAATACTTGAAATGAAGTTTTGTAAGTGTATCTTGAGGAAAAGTAGCTTTACCAGAACACCAGCAGCCATATCCCATGGTTTTAGACGATATTCCCAATATGCTTCTACAATGCCCAAAGCAACGTGGCACATGTCCACAGCAGCTGCACCTAGCCTTCGCACACCCTATGAAAAACACAAACAAATTAAATTTAAATTTTTTATCCATGTATATATGAATCAATTGATTCAAGTAATGCTACATTTCAATTCGGATTATGTTAAGACTTCTAACAGGTCAAACATGTAACAACTTTAGAAATTTGAAGGAAATGCTTTAAAATCTCCCAAAGTGTAGTGTGCAAAATATTAGATTATTACTGAAATAATACAACTCTAGCAATCGTATTTGATACACTAGTTATGTGTACAATCAATGCAGATTGTAAATATTGCAAATTTTACTCTTGATGAATTTAAGATAACAAATGACTTGAAAAACTTGCAATATTTAGTTATAAGGGTACTAAAAGTGATATAGAAAAAAAAGGAGAAATCTAAGCATCCAATTCGACAATTATATTGAGACAAAAACATTAGGCAACAAGCTTGGGACCCAGGGTGTATATTTTTAAATCACCGGTTTTGACCCATTACCCATCCTGCTTGATCCACCCATTTTGCCACCTCTAAGATAAATAATAGAAATCAAGCATCAGACCACGAAAACTACACAAATATAAATCATAGCTGTGGTTGTTACCCGACTAATGTCAGTAAATTCTTTGAATAAGTTCATGTTGGTCGCCCATGGATCGTCATGTTCATAACCAAACCCAGTCACCAGTAGAGCTCTCTCAACCTATGAAGTTGTTATATGCAGTGAAGACTATTAAAATGAAAAGTAATATGAACAAATGAATGCCCTTTTTACAAGATAATGCAGTGTAAAGAATTAAATAAGTGGTTGGGGTTCACTAATAAAATAATGTAAAGGGTTAAATGTCCTTCTTAAACAAAAGAGATTATCCACTTATGTATGAGTGTGTTAAAGATGAATTGAATCCTCACATTGTCGGTCTGACTAACATGAATTTTTTGCCCATTACAAAATGCACCTCCACCTGAAGTACATAAAGACACACTTGTTCATTATAAATTGCTGACCTATAATGGTCTCAGAGGTTCAAAATAATACAAATGCTTAGCAAACATATCCATACCAGCCACTGCAGAAAATGTGCGTGTATTCCAACACATGGCACCCCCAACAAACTCTACCTGTCAACAAAAGTGAAAACTATTTGTCCTGATGATTCAAATAAGTATTTTTCTGAAGATTTGGTAGAATATATGGATATTTTCAGAATATTATATGGATCCGTGTCCTTATAATTTAATATACAAAAAAATTCCATAAAGAACTGGACTATGTTATTTCATTGTAATATTCCAGAAAAATTTGTAGGAAGATGTAGTTGATATTGCTCATTATCTTATTGACCACATGCCATCTACTATTATATAAGTTAACTAAGTTCAATTTATTAATACGGACTTGTGAATGATCCACAGAATAACAATCTGCAGCAGACTTTAAGTATTGGTGATATTCAAAATGCTTATAAATGGTGAATTATGGTTTTGAGAACACGTATTGGTTTGCTTACACAACTACACCGATGTACAGCTGGATGGTTGATGAAATGTAACGCCACAACTGTGTTTTCAGGGCTGGAGCCAAACAATGACAAGACAAGAGCACAACATATTGGAGCAACATTTTGGTCTTAAGGGAACCGAGATTCTTGGTATTATGCATTTTCTACAGGTTATATTCTGGTCATCTGGTGTAATACATAAGTATAAGTTAATGCCAATTTGTCTTTTCACATATACTGTCAAGTGCTATACATCTTTCTTATTCAAATGCAGTTATTTTTACATTCCCAGTACATCTTTAGGCATGCTTTTATTTCATAGCTTGGTGTGAGAAACTGAAAACTCAAGATAAAAGTAGAATCCAAGACATGAAATTTGATCACTTGTGTGCCTAATCAAACCCCATCTGATTCTCACAATCATTTACTGTTTTAATGTGTCATGTTGAAACTGATGGCCAATGTAAACTGATGTTCGCAACAGCAAGCAAGAATAAAAACAACTCCATCTGGGAGGCCATTTAAAACCTAGTTGCCGTTCAATGTTTTTTTAAATCTAGCTGTTGTTTATACACATAAGAATTTATTGTTTAGGGTACAACAACAGTTTATATACCTAACTGTTGGACCCTGAAAGGATCATACATGCCAATTCAATTGGTGAGTTGATGGTTGTTCTGCTAGAAACTCCCTAAGTCCAAGAAATAATGCGGATGAAGAATCTGCTGAGAAGAACCAAGTGTTGACTAACCGCATTTGTAAATGCGGAAGACATAGAACAAATGCTGACAAGTGTTTGTTCTTCCGCATTAACAAATGCGGATAGTCAAAAAGATATGCGGACAAGACATGTTTATTCGCATTTGCAAATGCGGATGACCAGCAACAAATGCGCATAAGTATTTGCTCATCCGCATTACCCAATGTGGATGACCAACTACTAATGCGGATGACTAAGAGAAGAAATGTTGATCAAGAACAACTCATCTGCATTTGTCAATGCGGATGAAAAGAAAAAATGCTGATGAAGACTTAGACTAGTTCTGATATGTAGGTCAGGGTTAGTTTAGTCATTTTGTAAAAAGGCATCTTGTCAGCCTATAAATAGAATAGAATACCTCCTACATGAGGTGATAGTTGATAGACAATTAGAATATTTTGTATTACACATTCTCAAGGTGCATTATTACTGTTCTTGCTAAAACCCTAGCATTTATTATAATCAATCACCTTCATCAATATATACAAAGCATTTATGAGTATATTCCTGCATTGAATGTTGATTGTTTGTTTCCGCCATTCAATCTCTGACTAGATCACTATATTCGATCCTAGTGAGAATCTTAATCTCACCACCCAGTCAATTGGTATCAGAGCTTCTGCTCTCGGTTCTGTTTCAAATCTCCCAAGATCCGAATAGAACTTGAGTGATCTGGTGATCGAGTTGCTAATAGAGTGTTCTATCAACTCTATTTAGTAAACAGTAGATTATACTCTTCAACAGTTATTGTTCATACTTCCTCACCCTCAAAAACAAACCAATAGTACTCACTCTCGAAGCTGTGAACAGTCAATATAACAAAAAGCTTCAACAGAAACTAAGAAACTTAACAGATCTGATTCTGAGAGCTTGTTTTGGACGATTTGGACAAGTTGGACTAAGAGAACTTAAAAACTTAACTAATCTATAATAAACAAGCTAAAAATACTTTGTTAAAATGGATTCACACATTTTTTCAAAACTTGGCCATACACCTAAACCTCCCATGCTTAAACACAAATCTGAGTTTAAGCAATGGAAAATCAGATTCAGGAATTACATTACAGGTGTAGATCCTGACTTTTGGATCTTAATATGCAAGGGACCGCACATCCCTGTTACTCTGTCTGCAGATCAAGCTGCCATCTACAAAACATCAAGAATACCCATTGAGGATCTGAGTCTTGATGATGATGACTACAAGAAAATTAAGATTGATCTCAAAGCTTACTCCATACTCACTCAAGCACTCAAGATGGATGTGCTGAAAAGGCTGGAAAAGTATGGTACTGCTAAAGCAGTATGGGATACATTGCTAATTATGTGTGAGAGAAGCAGTGAAGTTGCAAAGATTAACAAGGATAAGCTTGTTAATCAGTATGAAACATTTCATCACTCCAAAGGGGAGTCCATATCCAAACAACTACACAGATTTGTGCAATTGGTAAATGACTTGAAAATCATGGTGTCACTTATAATAAAGTCAAAGAGTTAAACAAGAAAATGTTGCACAGTCTTCCAGAGAGCTGGAAACAAAATGTGACCATGCTGAATAACACTTGATCTTAAGAGTACTACCCTGGATATAATGATAGCCAAGATAGAAGCACTGAAGCTAGATGAAAGAAGCAGAAACTTAGGTGGACCCAAAGTGATTGAAGCATACAAGTTTCCATCAGACTCTCATTCTGTGAAAAATGCCTTCATTACTGAGGAGGATGATTTTATCTCTTCAAGATATCAACTAAAAACCACTGGATTTATTGCAACTCCACCAATTAACCATCCATTAACATCATCCCAAGCATCAGGATTCACTGCAACTCCTACAAACACTCCTGATGATACAAGATCTAAAGAACAAAAGGCAACTTACAATGCCTTTGTTGCCAGTTTTGAAGCTTATTTCGAAGGAAGACTCACCTCAGCACATCTGATACAGGAAGACTTAGAAGAAATGGATCCAGATGATGTAAAAGAAATGAATTTGCAATGGCAAATGGCCATGATTGCTATGAGAGCAAAGAAGTTTTTCAAAAAGGGTAGAAAGCTCAGCCTTAATGAAAACACAAAGTTTGGATCCGACAAATCCAAAGCGAAGTGCTTCAACTGTGGCATGACTGTCCACTTCTTCAGAGAATGCAATGCCCCCAAAAGAAACAACTTTCAAAGAAATTCTCAGAGCCAGTCATCCTCACAGCCAAACTCAAGCTTTCACTCCACTAATCAGCAGCAGTAGTATCATCATCAACAACAACATCAATCATATCAGAATCAACCTCAACTGACAAATCAAGCTCAGGGAAGCAGTCAGTCATCTACAAATGCTTTCGTGATTAAGCAAGATGGAGTATATAACTGGAGCCTATATGCAGAGGAAGTAAAGCCTCAATTTCAAAATCATGCACTCATGGCTCACATCAACGATGGTCCATCTCCCATGCCTTCTGAGGTAAAATCAAACCTGTGCAGTGATAAATGCATTACTAAACTGCAAGGTTATAAAGAGCACAACCATAAACTGCAAACAAAATAAAAGAGGAAAAGGTTAAGTCAGAGATGCTTAAGAGAGAAATAAAAGGCTTTGAAATCAAAATAAAATCTCTCATCTCTGACATTGAAAAATTACATGGTGAAAAGTATACTCTTGCAGCTGAGAATGAGCAATTGACCGAAAAGTTAACTCAATCTAAAGCTGAACATACACTTACTGAAGTGAAACTGGAAAAGTTTCAAATGTCTTCAGTCAAACTACAAGAGATGCTTGATTCTCAAAAGGATCCCAAAGACATGTCTGGGATCGGGTATAACTCTTGTCCTCCACCATATAATGACAACCACACTATCATGCCTAACTCTGATACCAATTGACTGAGTGGTGAGGCTAAGATTCTCACTAGGATCGAATATAGTGATCAAGTCAGAGATTGAATGGCGGAAACAAACAATCAATAAACATTTAATGCCAGAATATACTCATAAATGCTTTGTATATATTGATGAAGGTGATTGATTACAATAAATACTAGAGTTTTAACAAGAACAGTAATAATGCACCTTGAGAAAGTGTAATATGAAATATTCTGATTGTCTATCAACTGTCACCTCATGTACGAGGTATTCTATTCTATTTATAGGCTGACAAGATGCCTTTTTACAAAATGACTAAACTACTCCTAACCTATACATCAGAACTAGTCTAAGTCTTCAACAGCATTTCTTCTGTTCATCCGCATTGACAAATGCGGATGAGTTGTTCTTGATCAACATTTCTTTACTTGTTCATCCCCATAAGTAGTTGGCCATCCGCATTGGGTAATGCGGATGAACAAATACTTATGCGCATTTATTGTTGGTCATCCGCATTTGTAAATGTGGATGAACAAGTCTTGTCCGCGTATCTTTTTAACTATCCACATTTGTTAATGCGGAAGAACAAACACTTGTCAGCATTTGTTCTATGTCTTCCGCATTTACAAATGCGGTTAGTCAATACTTGGTTCTTCTTGACAGATTCTTCAAAACAAACACAAACAAACAAACATACCCAGTAAATCCCACTCAAGAGCAGGGCCTGGGAGGGGTAGTTGGTGGCGAGTCGTTCCTCTATCTTGGAAGATAGAGAGACCGCTTCCGAAGAGACCCCCGACTCAGTAAGGAAAAACAATAACCGTAGCAATTATAATATACGGCATACAACACACAGGTATAGATCACATAAAAGCTGAGAAATTGAGTACAACAAATAAACGTCAAGAAACGAGCGAAAGGGCAGATTGAAGAAGACAGGGGTCCCGCAACTAAGTCTACGACTACCCTTCCTACCCACAGATCCCGCTAAAAGTCCTTAATTTTAATTCTACACCTCCACGCACTCCTATCCTCGATCATGTGCTCAGAGAGGTGCAAATCTGCCATATCTCGCCTAATTAACTCGTCCCAAGTCGACCTAGGTCTACCTCTACTCCTCCTACCCTCTACGTTGATGTTCTCTAATGCTCTAACGGGTGTTACCATTGGCCTCCGCTTTACGTGCCCAAACCATCTTAATCTTCCCTCTCGGATTTTATCTGTGATACCAGCCACCTCTAGCCTCTGTCAAAACACGTCGTTTCTTATTCGATCCAATCTTGTGTGGCCACACATCCACCTCAGCATTCGCATTTCCGCGACCTCGATTTGTCTCTGGTGCGATTTCTTTATGGCCCAACAGTCTGTTCCATATAACATAGTTGGACGTACTGCCACTCTGTATAGTTTTCCCTTTAGTTTTGCTGGGAACCTCTTATCACACAGGATCCCTGATGCTGCCCTCCATTTGCACCATCCTAACTGCACACGGTGAGCTACATTGCTGTGTATCTCTCCGTCCTCCTGTACATACGAGCCCAGGTATTTGAACCTAGATGTCTGTGGTACTATCATACCCTGGATACTTATTTGGGTGTCCTCTTCATCCCCCCACTAAAGTTACAATGCATGCATTCCGTCTTAGAGCGACTTATCCTTAAGCCTCTGCTCTCTAGTGCGGCTCTCCACTATTCTAGCCTCTCGTTAAGCACCGTTTTAGATTCTGATATTAAGACAATATCATCCGCAAACAGCATACACCAAGGGACTGGCTCTTGTATAGACTTAGTCATCTCATCCAACACTATTGTGAAGAGAAATGGGCTCAATGCTGATCCTTGGTGTAGTCCCACTTCCACCGGGAAAAAGTCTGTGTCTCCGACTGGTCCTCGCACACACGTTTTTGCCCCTTCATACATATCATTATTATTTTGATATACCTCTCTGGTACCCTTCTAAGTCATAGACTTTCCAAATGAGTTGACGCGACACACTGTCATATGCTTTTTCTAGGTCAATGAAAACCATATGTAGGTCCCTTTTCTTTTCTCTATATTTCTCCATTATCCTTCTTATGACGTGTATGGCTTCTGTTGTAGAGCGTCCTGACATAAATCCAAATTGATTTACCGCTATCTGGGTTTCTTGTCTAATTCTCGTGTCAATAACTCTTTCCCATACTTTCATCGTGTAACTCAATAGCTTAATTCTCATGTAATTTGTGCAACATTGTACATCTCCTTTTTTATTATATATAGGGACTATGACACTGCTTCTCCATTGCTCTGGCATCCTCCCGGTTTTGACGATAGTGTTGAATAAGTCTGTTAGCCATTCCAGGCCCTCGTCTCCCAGGCACTTCCACACTTCAATCGGTATGTTGGCTGGCCCTACTGCCTTAGCCCTTCCCATTTTCTTCAGCGCCCTCGTAACTTCGTCAACAGTGATGCTTCTACAATAATACTTGTTTTGTTGGTTTGGTTGGGTTGTTTTATCGATGGCAGATTGTTGGTTAGGGTTCGTTATGTTGAAAAGGTTATCGAGTAAGTTTTCCATCTCGCCTTGATGTCGTTCTCCTTCACCAAGACCTTTCCATCCGTAGCCTTTATAAACTTTACCATTCTCAGGTCCTGTCTTCCACTTTCTCTTGCCCTGGAAATCTTAAACATGTCATATTCTCCTTCTTTCGTCTCTAATCGCTTATACATTTTCCCGTACGCTGTGTTCTTTGCCTCTGACACAGACTTTTTCGCCTCTCGCTTAGCCTCCTTATATTTATATTTTAGCTCTGCTCGTTCTTCGTCATTATTACATTGTAAAAGGTCTCTAAAACTTTGTTGTTTAATTTTTACCTTCTCCTGTACATTTTCGTTCCACCACCAGGATTCCTTACGACCTACTGTCCTATTTGTTGCAAGTCCAAGAGTTTCTTTAGTTGCTTGCATAACTGTAGTTGCCATATCTTCCCACATTTGATTTGCATCTTTCTGTGGCCCAGTTTGGATCATTGGTATGACCTTATCTCTAAAGGTGGTAATCTTTTCGTCTTTGAGCTGGCCCCATCTGATCGTAGGTCTAAATCTCTTAATTGGCTGGACAATTGCTCTCTTCACGCGTAGATCAGCCACCAACATATGATGTTGAGTCACTACAGTCTCTCCCGGGATTGCCTTACAGTCCTTCCACGAGTTACGGTCTTCTCCCCTCATCAGCAAATAGTCTATCTGCGTGTGTCTCCCGCCGCTGCTAAACGTGATTAGATGTGAGTCTCTCTTCTTAAAAAATCGAATTTATGATGCCTAGGTCATGCGCTAAAGCAAAGTCAAGGAGCTCCCTTCCGCCGTCATTCCTCAGACCAAACCCAAAGCCTCCATGAATCGACGGGAATTGATCATTACCCTTACCGATATGCCCATTAAAATCACCTCCTATGCATATTTTTTCTTCTCTAGGTATGTCCCCCATAACATGATCTAAAGTCTCCCAGAACTTATTTCTTTCAGTTTCCCCTAATCCAACTTGTGGTGCATACGCACTAACTACTGCCACTACCTCATCCCCTATTACTATTCTTAACAGCATAAGTCTATCATCGTATCTTCTCACCTCCACTACATTATCCTGAAGTTCTTTAGCAACTAGAAAACCTACTCCATTTTTTGTACCATCTGACCCTGAATACCACAGTTTATAACCATTGCACTCTTTTGCTCTCCCAGCCCGCCATCTAGTCTCCTGAAGGCACGCTATCTGCACCCTACGTCTATTCAGCACATCAATTAACTCTAATAACTTACTAGTAAGGGTGCCTACATTCCACGATGCCACTAGCAGTCTATAACCATTTCTCTCTGAAGAAGCACCTATCCTCCCCGAACATGATCTCAGAGCATTGTAATGACTCCTGTTATCTATTGTACCTCACTAACCCTCCGTGACCAGCACAAAAACACGAAATAAGCACTAAACACAAAACACACCTTAAAAAAGCAAAGCGGCACTAGAAATGTACAGACAATGCAACAGTCGGCGCATAAACAACTGAGGACATAGTAATATAACAAATAACGAGAAGCAGCAATCTAAAACCAGAATTGAGAAATGAAAGCCGGGATGGAACGATCTTACCAAATGATAACCCTGTAGGTTGGCGGTGGGTGGCAGGGGTGGGTGGGTAGGGTGGGGGAGGCTCCGTGATGGTGCGGATCGGAGCAGGTGTCTCTGGTGTGGTGTTGTGGGTTTGGTGGCGGGGTGGTCAGGTGGGGGGGGGTGGTCAGCCGAGTAGGTTTATTCGGTTGGTGTTTGGCGGTGATGAATGCTGGCGGTGGTGGTGGTGGTGTTCGGTGTTCGGGGTCCAACAGAACATTAATTCTTGGACTTAGGGAGTTTCCAGCAAAACAACCATCAACTCACCAATTTAATTGGCATGTATGATCCTTTCAGGGTCCAACAGAAACAGACAAAACAAGCAGAGGAAGTTGTGTTTCTAGAGCTCAAAGTGAAACCAACTGAGTCTTTGAAATGAAAGATGGTGTCTGTTACTCATTCCCCCATACCAATCTCCAATGTGTACTATGATGAAAAGACTTATGAGATGGTAATTGAAAGAAAATAGGGAGGAAAGGAGTGAGCTGAAATTCGATTGTTTAGTGGATATGAAGTAAAGCTACTTGATGAATCTTACATCCACTATATCTACACCAGACATTTCAGAGAAATAACCAACAAACTGGGAGAACAGGACATGCACTTCTTCTTAAAGTGCATCAAACTGCTAAAAATGGCATATGATCAAATCATTGCCAAGAGGGAAAAGAGAAAGAAGAAAAAGACTCCTTTGTAGTTGGGAAACATAGTGAAGCTAGAAGTTGATGTAGATGGAGCTCTACTGATTCATAGGGATAGGTTGTCCACTGTATCTATATGGGAACCAGTTTCTCTCAAGAAACTGCCATTGGAAGTCATCTACACAATGAGTCAGATGAGGATACATGTGCTGAATAGAGAAAAGATGTCAGATGCTAATGACTTTGTCAATATGATAAAGTCCATTTTGAATCCATCACAAGCAGAACCTCTAGTGCCTTCACAAGACCCAGCAGAATCCTCTCAACCTCAACCACCACCAAACCATTGAAAAACATAGGCTGTATAATCTTTAAAGGGAGTATTGTTGGACCCAGAAAGAATCATACATGCCAATTCAATTGGTGAGTTGATGGTTGTTCTGCTAGAAACTCCCTAAGTCCAAGAAATAATGCGGATGAAGAATCTGCTGAAAAGAACGAAGTGTTGACTAACCGCATTTATAAATGCAGAAGACATAGAACAAATGCTAACAAGTGTTTGTTTCTCCGAAGACTAAGGATTCATAGGGATAGCTTGAACTTCGGAAGTATACATTTGACTTCAGAAGTAGAGTTCTGTCTTCGGAAGTTAATCTTTCACTTTGTCTTCGGAAGAACTCTACAACCTTCGGAAGTTCCATGCTAAGCTTCGGAAGCCTTTGCATTCAGTACCAAAATTATCTAAGTGACTTAGTTTTGGTTGCATTAGCCTTCTTCTTGATCCAATATTGTTCTTCCGCATTAACAAATGCGGATAGTCAAAAAGATATGCGAACAAGACATGTTCATTCGCATTTGCAAATACGGATGACCAGCAACAAATGCGCGTAAGTATTTGTTCATCCGCATTACCCAATGCGAATGACCAACTACTAATGCGGATGACAAGAGAAGAAATGTTGATCAAGAACAACTCATCCGCATTTGCCAATGCGGATGAACAGAAGAAATGCTGATGAAAACTTAGACTAGTTCTGATATATAGGTCACGGGTAGTTTAGTCATTTTGTAAAAAGACATCTTGTCAGCCTATAAATAGAATAGAATACTTCATACATAAGGTGACTGTTGATAGACAATTAGAATATTTTGTATTACACATTCTCAAGATGCATTATTACTGTTCTTGCTAAAACCCTAGCATTTATTGTAATCAATCACCTTCATCAATATATACAAAGCATTTATGAGTATATTCCTGCAGAATGTTTATTTGATTGTTTGTTTCCGCTATTCAATCTCTGACTTGATCACTATATTCGATCCTAATGAGAATCTTAATCTCACCACCCAGCCACGAACTCTTGAGTGCAACATTCTTTTGAGTTTGTGCACTGAGATTAGTGGTAATTGCTTATGTTTGAACTTAATGGAACACCTAGATATCACATCCGAATATCACCAAGTCACTAACAGAAAAAGGCATAATACTATAGAATAAAGATCTGCAAAATATTTTGTTGCACATTTGACAATTAAACTGAAGTATATTATATATTTAAGCCATTAAACTTATATAATGAAATAGGCCATGCTATATATTACCACAGCAGCAGCTACCGGCTTTCCTCTGTAGAGCACTCCCACAGAGACTGCAAAGCTGGGATATCCATGTGCAAAATTTGTAGTCCCATCTACAGACACATCAAATGGGCACATCCAAATCATAGTTTTATACTATGACAAATATAAAGTAAAATTACGCTATCCAACATCAAAAGCAAATATAAAAAATGCATGTGCAGATTACAAGTTTTAAGGAAATGATTATTGATTAGATGCTTGAGATAAATAAGACATTGATCTAACTAAAAACCAACTAATCACATACCAAAGGGTCAATGCACCAAAGGTAGTCAGAAGATGAATCTCCAATAACACCTCCTTCCTCCCCTAAAATAAGGTGATCTGGAAAATTCTTTCTCACAACACTGAGGATAGCAGTCTCGCTCATTTTATCCGTGCTGTGAGTGAATACCAATTGTTATTGGAGGATTATTCTAAAAGAGAACGCATGAAACATTACATTAGAAAATTTCTCAACTCTTGACTTTTGAACACAAAACATTAAGTGCCACTCTTCCCTTATTTGGTTGACCAGCCAAAAAGTTGTCTATGAAACTTAAAAGATCAAAAGAAACTAAGCTAAAAACTATTTTACAAATCAAGAAGAAGAAAGTTAGCAGCCATACTCGGTAACCAAATCAGTGAGTCCTTTATAGCTGATATTCCTAGGCTTATTAACAGCTTCCATCACAACCTGAAAATAACAATGAAGAAATTATAAGCAATATTTCTTGAGAAACAAGCACTAAAGCAACTTCTGGCACGCACGCTCATGCACACACATAAACATATAATACAGAATAAATTTTAAGTAGATAACACAAGAACCACATAAACACTTCAGCTGTACCTATTGCTTTATTATGATAAATAAGGTCCTTTTTCAACTTTTATCTCACGATATATCTGATATGCATTACACACAGTTGTTGTTCTCTACTAAAATTAGATCCATATCGAAACAGAAACATGTATTCGTGAAATGAGCAACATAATTCACATAAAATTTGCATCAAAATTAAGAAGAGGCTAGTAACTCAAAAGAGAAACTGCACTTGTTTCTTTGAACCAAGTCAAGTATTCTACTAATGGCAGTGTGTTAGAGAATTGAGAGATATTCAAGAAATGAGCATACCTCAGCACCAGTTTTGGCAGCGAATTCAACGCTTTCGAGGAGTTGAGCAGACGAAATAGGACCAACTGATGCGGCACCAATCTTGGCGTATTTCTGATTCTGATAGGGTACTTCTGACAGCACTGCCTTTGTTGTAGTGCGGGATAATGATGTTGATTTCAAACACAAACAAGCACGATCACCACCAATACTAGTAGTGCGATGTTGTAGAGATTTGTTCAGCGGATGAATAAACGAGTGAATTGAATTGGGATTTTGATTAAATATCGACGAACAGACTCTTGATGATAATAATGATGATGAAATGGAAGCCATGTTGAGGTATGTGCTGCTGAATGCTGATGTGTTGATTCGAGCACTGGTGGAATGTTATTGGGGAAATACTAATAGGCGTCTTGTGTTCTATTATTATTATATTATAACGAGCACACATTTGACGACTCCGATAAAGCTTGCACTCCCACACAAACCAACCAAAACCATCCTAGCATATTTTAATAGCGTCGTCTTTGAAGTCAGATGGAGTATGTGCATTAAGCAAGAGTTATAAATGAAAGATGACACATATTTGCGTGTCATCTTTTTACGATACGCGGAAGATGTAGCGTTTGACAGGTAATTATTGACGCGCATCGTGTGTCAAGAAATGGATAGTCATAAATGATAAGATGACAAGTATGCGCGTGTCATCTTTGTGAATTTTATGACGTGTTCATAATGATACGCAATACTTGTCATAAATGTATATGTTTTACTATTAATATATATATGGTGTGTGTCTATATATATATATATATATATATATATTAATTTTATAAATTTTACCTGCTATTTTTATA
The DNA here is from genome assembly GCA_025506515.1 of Flaveria trinervia. Classification (NCBI taxonomy): domain Eukaryota; kingdom Viridiplantae; phylum Streptophyta; class Magnoliopsida; order Asterales; family Asteraceae; genus Flaveria; species Flaveria trinervia. The sequence goes on from CM046447.1 coordinate 39,991,824, forward strand.
AAACTATAAATCAATAATTGTCGAATAACAACAAAATAAAGTTCATTTATTTAAATAGTAACAAAAATTACAAAGTTGTTTCGAGTTCACATACAAATATAAAATGTAAAAAGTAATTCCAAGTTCATTTGATTGTCTAATATGTAGCTCTACATATATGAAATTCGAAATGTAACGCGACCACTCTTCGAGAATTCCATCCAAATCAGTATCGGCTTATTCATTAAAAGTCGTTGCCATATATGTACTATTATGATATGTTTTTTATCAGTATGCAAATCATGAACCATGTTTCAGTATTCAAATGTAATGATAAATCCTAAAAGCATAACTCAAAACTTAAATGAAAATTTACCTCAATAAACACTTGATTATGAAAAACATGATGGATTTGAAATCAAGTTAGCTACAAACACAAAAAATCAAACCCAAAGAAAGTAAATTAAATCAAACAAAATGATAATGAACAATAGGGTTTAGAGATTCAAACCTACAGGACTGTTGATGTAACATCCCAATTGGTTGGGAGGGAAAACAAAAGTCTCTTTACAAGGGGATGGATACCTTCCCTTATCAAACGCGTTTTTAACCTGTGATGGGATTATTCTTCCCAAGTAGCGAACAATATATGGTGTGGTTTCCTGCTTGATACAATTGAAGAGGGTCAATGCAATATTTTCACAATTAGCAAAGACTTAGAACCCTTAATAGATCAAATAGGGAACCGGATTTAAGTTGTTGATGCTAAAAACACAAGTAAGTATGAGAAAGAACTAAGAACAAGAACAATATAATATTTGGTTTTTATGAATGCAATATATTGCTCTTAAGTTTTATTACAAGTGTTACAAAGTATAAAGATAAATACAAGTTGAGACATTTTATACTATATCCTACAGTCGGCTATACTTTGAAAACCAGTTGCAAATACTAATCTAAACAACATGATCAATGTATAGTCAAAATGCAGATTATCTCTTTACTTGTGATTATGATATGCCATAGGTCACATCTTAATATATTACAAAAAGAATAATAGGTACAAAAGTAGAAAGTTATAGACGAATGACCTTAATCTACAGTTGACAAAAAGTATAGACTTTTCACTAATTTATCTAAGTTGGTGAGTCCTCAAAGGTGGCAGCGAAAAGTTATTCAGCTTTTATCAAAAGGTGATATGAGAATGCATGTCTTTTTTGTCTTCAGAAGAAATCAGTCTTTGGCTTTGAAAGACTTTGTCTCTAAAGCTTCGAAAGACTTCATCTTTAGCTTCGAAAGATATGGTTGCAGGACCGTTTAAGGGCTTTAACACAATTACAACACAACGACACAAAAAGAGGAGATTAACTAAACTTTAATCAAACAGTGAACTGGGTTAACCAAAGTGATACAAAGAGCACAAGTAAAGTAAGAGACAGAACAAGAGTATGGTTTTCAAGAATGCAGTATATTGCTTTCTCTATGTTCTATTATAAGTGTTTCAAAGCATGAGATAAAAGATACAAGAACATGAGATACTTATACTACATCCTACAGCTGGCTATACTTTGAAAGCCAGCTGGATACAATTGACTACACACAAACAAAATCAATTGTAGAGTCAAAAGGCAGATTGCCTTTTGACTTGTGACTATGACATGCCATAGCTCACATCCTTATCTATTACAAAAGGATAAAGTACATAAAGTAGAAAGTATACAGACTCAAGACCTCAATGTACAGTTACCAAAAGCATGGACTTTTTCACCAAACCATGTTAGTTGGTGACTTGCAGAGTTGCAATGGAAAAAGTGCTTTATGGAACAGTACATCAGATAAAGCATGTGTACTAAAAGTCTTCGGAAGAAATCTGTCTTCAAAGGATGAAGCTTCGGAAGACTTTGTCTCTGAAGCTTCGGAAGACTTCATGTTTGGCTTCGGAAGATATTGGTCTTGGCTTCGGAAGATTTTACACTTAGAGTATTTTCTAATGCATTGTGTAAAACTTCCGAAGCATTCTTCACTTCAGTACTTAGTGCATGTTGCTGAGACACTTTGGATGTTTTGGGTTGCATCAGACTTAAGGAATCCTTACAAACTCCCCCTAGGCTGATGCTACCAAAACACTTAGAAGATCTTTAGATGTTGGTAGTCTTCAGTACAATCAAGACCATTCCTTTCTTCATTAGATGGTCAGGATCATCAAGATTCTCATAGTATCTTCTCATCTCAAAGAGATCATGCAGAGGTAAGTTGATTTTATCTTGCCAGGAGTAGACATTCTCAACACCTTGATCTCTGATAACATGCCATCTTTCTGGATTGGTAGAATAAGTCCAGGACAAGATGGGTGTCTCAGTTGTTAGAGGAGCCACTTGCATAGGAGTTGATTGGGATGCCTCATCATGCACTTCCTCAGGTTGATCTGATTCAGCCTGAGGTGTAGAGGTAGATGACTTTGGCTTCTTCTTCTTAGTCTTTGGTTTAGAAGCCATTTTCTTCTTCCTCTTAGATGTCTTTAACTAAGAAGACTGGTATGCAGCACCATGTTGATCATCAGTGTCTTTCTCAGTTGGGTGTTCCTCCCTCACAGGTTCAGAAGGAGAGGGAGTTTGACCCTGTCTTGGATCAAAAGATGAAGTTTGCTGAGGCTTAGCTGGAGGTTCTAGTTGAGGTGTCTCAGGTTGTTCAAACTTGACCTCCACTTCAGGTGGGACTTGACTTGGAAGAGAGTGCAAGTCAATCAGTTCTCCACTTTTAATCTTCTGCTTGATCACCCTTATATGCTCATCCATTGTAGATAGAGACATGGGGCCAAATCTCCTTCGGAGAATCCATATAGCTTCAAGAAGCTCATCATTCTTTGTCTGTCAGCAGACTTCTTTGCATTCTTTTGAATGATGGCTCTTGACTTTGCAGCTTCTTCCCTTAGCTTCCTTTGGTTGTTTTTCTTTTTTTGACTAGCTCAAGCTCAAGTTGCTTTAGGTACTCGAACTCAATGAAGTCATAGGACAGGGGAAGAAGTGCATTTGCCTGATAGAAGCTTGTGGCACTCAGGTAGTTGATCATCTTGATCCTATCTTCTTCTTAACAACCTGAGGTTCTTGTGGAGCCACATCTTCCTGTGCAGGACTTTCTTGAACTGGAGAGAGAGTGGGAGCATGCTTGTAAAGCCTTTTCTGTCTCTTCTCCTCTTTGAATTGGAGAAGTAACCTTGCATCCTCTTTCTCCTTCATCTCTCTTGACACTTCCATGTCAGCCAGTTCATTTAACTCTTCTAAGGGAAGGGAGATGATTTCATCAATATCATAGTTCCTGGTTTGTAAATAGGTAATCCTGACTACCTTAACTCATCATCTTGAGTATTTGGTCTGGGGGCAGCCCTAATTGCAGCTTGCATGAAGGTAGATGACCCAGAAGAACTTTCTCCCCTTAGCCTCCTTTTCCTCTCTCTCTCTCTTCCTCCTCAATTTCCTCAGGAGTCATTTTCCTTTTCCCTTTATCACCAACAGACCTTTGTGACTCAGGGTGGATTGAGGCTTGGCCTTCATTGCTTGGTGTAGCTTCCATGCTCTGGCCAGAGAGAGGCTGAGAAACACCTTCACTAGCAGGTGTTTCAAATGGAGTTTGGACCTCTGCAACAGTTGTTGATGATGAGACAGGGGTCTCAGGTTCTGCCACTAGGCCTTCAATCAAGGTTTCCCCTATGAAACTAATCTTAGGGTCCACCTCAACATCCAGTTGACCGATGACATTGCCTGATTGCCTATGTCTCCTTCTTAGAGAGAACTCTGCAAGGATCTTTCTTGGATTCTTTGAGCCAGCCTGTCAGCTTGTCTTGAATTGCTGGATTGACAAGTGGCATGTTGACTAAATCCAGTCTTCATAGAAGCTCAGGCTTTGGAACTGAAAAACTTCTTGTTGGCCTTAAACTCTGTGAAGTATAAGGGCTCTTCTATCCTCATCATACCTCCACCTTATGATGTAGTTGCCAGTTCCTTGTGGTGAAGATGAGACAACCCTTGGTATACCTTCCTCAAAGAGACTCCTGATGATTGAGTCTATAGAGTCCACATTAATGTGAACTTGAGGAAGTTGCTGAGAATGCACAATAACAAGTGAGGATGGTGAGTCCTTTATGTCCATTCTCTTTGAAGAACTCCCAGGTTCTGTGATTGTAACAACTTTCTCCCCCTTTTTGGTAGCAGCACCCACTTGCATAGGTGAGCTGGAGGATAAGTCAATTACTTCCACAGGTTCTTGTGTTCCTGGTTGAGTTGTCCTTAAAGGTCTCTCAGCTAGTTTTTCCTGCAGATATGAAATCTGAAGTTGTTGATCATTGACCGTTTAAGGGCTTTAACACAATTACAACACAACGACACAAAAAGAGGAGATTAACTAAACTTTAATCAAACAGTGAACTGGGTTAACCAAAGTGATACAAAGAGCACAAGTAAAGTAAGAGACAGAACAAGAGAGTATGGTTGTCAAGAATGCAGTATATTGTTTTCTCTATGTTCTATTACAAGTGTTTCAAAGCATGAGATAAAAGATACAAGAACATGAGATACTTATACTACATCCTACAGCTGGCTATACTTTGAAAGCCAGCTGGATACAATTGACTAAACACACAAACAAAATCAATTGTAGAGTCAAAAAGCAGATTGCCTTTTGACTTGTGACTATGACATGCCATAGCTCACATCCTTATCTATTACAAAAAGGATAAAGTACATAAAGTAGAAAGTATACAGACTCAAGACCTCAATGTACAGTTACCAAAAGCATGGACTTTTTCACCAAACCATGTTAGTTGGTGACTTGCAGAGTTGCAGTGGAAAAGGTGCTTTATAGAACAGTACATCAGATAAAGCATGTGTACTAAAAGTCTTCGGAAGAAATCTGTCTTCAAAGGATGAAGCTTCGGAAGACTTTGTCTCTGAAGCTTCGGAAGACTTCATGTTTGGCTTCAGAAGATATTGGTCTTGGCTTCGGAAGATTTTACACTTAGAGTATTTTCTAATGCATTGTGTAAAACTTCCGAAGCATTCTTCACTTCAGTACTTAGTGCATGTTGCTGAGACACTTTGGATGTTTTGGGTTGCATCAGACTTAAGGAATCCTTACAATGGTCATTTGGCTTCGGAAGATTTTACACTTAGCTTATTTCCTTTGAGTTGTGGAAAACTATAAGGATTCCAATAAGTCTGATGCAGTCAAAACATATAAATCATCTAAAGTCTCTCTGCATGCATGCACTAAAGTACTGAACTAGAAATTCTTCGGAAGTTTTACATCTCACACAAGATATATTCTATGTGTAAAATCTTCCAAAGCCAAGACCAATATCTTCTGAAGCCAAATATGAAGTCTTCCGAAGCTTCAAAGACAAAGTCTTCCAAAGCCAGTTCATGAAGACAGATTTCTTCCTAAGAATTTTATGTACATGCTATTATCTAATGTACTTTTCTATAAAGCTGGACCACCTTTCTGCCGCAACTCTATTTGACTCACCAACTTTCACAAGTTGGTGAAAAGGTCCATGCTTTTGGAAAACTGTACATTGAGGTCTTGAGTCTGAGCTTTCTACTTTATGTACTTAATCCTTTTTGTAATATATTAGGATGTGAGCTATGGCATGTCATAGTCACAAAGTCAAAAGAAAATCTGTCTTTTGACTCTACATTTGATTTTGTTGTCTAGTCTTATGTATCCAGTTGGCTTTCAAAGTATGACCAGTTGTAGGATGTAGTACATGTATCTCAAGTACTTGTAACTTTTCACAAAAGGGTCCATTCATCACCTTCCCAAAGTTTCCAAGAGAAAGCTACACTCAAGGAAGTGCCTTCCATGAGACAAGTTCTTCTCAGGTTTTTGTTTCTAGTAATGAATCCACAAGCAACTTTCTCTTCACCCTTGAAGACTTGGACTATATCCATCCAGATGATCTGAAGTATATGGAGATAGTTCAGCAGATGGCTCTTCTCATTCACAGAGCCAAGAAGTTCTACAAAAGAACAGTGAGGAAGTTTCCTAGCAATGCAGCCAGTGAAAAGTTTGGGCTAGATAAAATCAAGTTAAAGTGTTACAACTGTAACCAGATGGGACACTTTGCTAGAGAGTGCAAGGCACCAAGAACAAATGGTGGTCAGACTCAAGCCAGACCAAACTATACTGAGAAAACTCTCCAGAATGAGAAGCCAAAGCAACAAGCTGCAGTTGCTGTTGAAGAAGGAGACTTTGACTGGAGCTTTCAGGTAGAAAAAGTACAGGATCATTAAAGGGTGGTCAAATACAACACAACAACACAAAGAGTAGAGTAACTAAAATTAATCAAATAGTGAACTGGATTAACCACAAGTAAAGACACTAAGAACACAAGTAAATAAGTGACAGAACACAAGAGCAAAATACACAAGGAGTTGGTTTTCAAGATTGCAGTATATTGCTTCTCAATGTTCTATTACAAGTGTTACAAAGCATATGAATAAAATTACAAGAACATGAGATACCTATACTACATCCTACAACCGACCATACTATGAAAGCCAGTTGGATACAATTGACTAGACACAAAACAAAATCAATGTAGAGTCAAAAAGACAGATTGCCTTTTTGACTTTGTCACTACGACATGCCATAGTTCACATCCTTATCTATTACAAAAAGGATAAAATACATGAAGTAGAAAGTTTACAACTCAAGACCTCAATGTACAGTACCAAAAGCATGGACCTTTTCAGCAACTCATGTAAGTTGGTGACCTTACAGAGTTGCAGCGGAAAGGGGTCCAGCTTTATGGAAAAGTGCATCAGATAAAGCATGTTGTTAAAATTCTTCGGAAGAAATCTATCTTCAAGTGTTAAGCTTTGGAAGACTTTGTCTCTGAAGCTTCGGAAGACTTCATCTTTGTCTTCGGAAGATATTGGTCTTCGCTTCGGAAGATTTCACACTTAGAATATTTTTGTTGCATGTGTTGAATGAACTGGTTGACATAGATAGTGTCATTTCTCTTCCCTTGGATGAGTTGAATGAACTGGTTGACCTGGAAAGATCAAGAGAGAAGAAGGAGGCAGAAGATGCAGAACTCCTAGTACAAGTCAAAGAAGAGAGAAGAAGAAAAAGACTGTACAAAGGTATGCCTACCCTCTCCCCAGTTCAAGAAAGTCCTAAACAAGAGGATGTGGTTCAATAAGAACCTCAGGTAGATAAAGAAGAAGATAGAATCAAGATGATTAACTACCTGAGTGTCACAGGATTCTATCAGGCAGATGCACTCCTTCCCTTGCCTTATGACTATATTGAGTTTGAGTACTTAAAACAACTTGAGCTTGAGTAGTCAATGAAAGAAAGACAACAAATATGAAGCTAAGGGAAGAAGCTACAAAGTCAAGAGTCATCATCCAAAAGAGCATGAAGAAGTCTACTGACAGGCAGAGGATGATGAGCTTCTTGAAGCTGTATGGATTCTCCGGAAGGAGACTTGGACCCATGTCTCTATCCACTATGGATGAGCATATCAGGGTAATCAAGCAGAAGATTAAGAGTGGAGAGCTCATTGACTTACACTCCACTCCAAGTCAGGCTCCACTTGAAGTGGAGGTTAAGGTTGAACAACCAGAGACAACACAACCCGAACCTCCTGCTAATGCTCAGCAAGCTTCATCTTCTGATCCACAGCAGGGTCAACCTCCCTCTCCTTCTGAACCTAAGAGAGAGAGAGAGAAGTCCCAACTAAGAAAGACAACATAGATCAATCTGGTATTGCAGGCCAGTCTTCTCAGTTAAAATCTGGAAAGAGAATGAAGAGGATGGCTTCTAGACCAAAGCCTAAGAAGAAGAAGAAGTCTGCACCCTCTTCTAAACCTTAGAATGAATCAGAACAGCCTGAGGATGTGCAGCCAGAGGAAGCTACACCAACTCCAATTCAAATAGCTCCTCTAGCAATAGGAAGACCCATCTTGTCTTGGACATACACCATAAATCCAGAAAGATGGCATGTTATTAGAGATCAAGGCATTAAAGACATTTATACATGGCAAGATATGTTTCAGTTGCCTCTGCATGACCTCTTTGACATGAGAAGACACTTTAACAGCCTGAAGGATCCTGATCATCTTATGAAGAAAGGAATGGTGATCATCCTAATGAGGACTGTTAATATCTGAAGTTTTCTAAGTGGTTTGGTAGCATCAGCCTAGGGGGAGTTTGTAGAGATTAATGAAGAGGCTGATGCAACCTAAACATCTTAAGTCTATCCTGCATGCTGCACAAGTATATTAAAGAAGAAGATTAGGAAGTTTCACACATGAAACAGAAAAATACTTCCGAAGCCAAGACCAATATCTTCCGAAGCCAAACATGAAGTCTTCCGAAGCCTCAGAGACAAAGTCTTCTGAAGCTTCAACTCATGAAGATAGATTTCTTCCGAAGACTTTTGGTAACATGCTTTATCTGATGTACTGTTCCATATAGCTGGACACCTTTCCGCTGCACCTCTGCAAGTCACCAACTTACATGAGTTGGTGAAAAGGTCCATGCTTTTGGTAACTGTACATTAAGATCTTGAGTCTGTAACTTTCTACTTTATGTACTTTATCCTTTTTTGTAATAGATAAGGATGTGAGCTATGACATGTCATAGTCACAAGTCAAAAGGAAATCCGCCTTTTGACTCTACAATTGATTTTGTTTGTGTCTAGTCAATTGTATCTAGCTGGCTTTCAAAGTATAGCCGGCTGTAGGATGTAGTATAAGTATCACATGTTCTTGTATCTTTTAAATATGCTTTGTAACACTTGTAATAGAACATAAAGAAAGCAATATACTGCATTCTTGAAAACCATACACTTGTGTTCTTTATGTTCTGTCTCTCTTGCGTTACTTGTGTTCTTAGTATCTCAACTTGGTTAATCCAGTTTACTATTTGATTAAAGTTTAGTTAATCTCCTCTTTGTGTTGTTGTGTTGTAACTTTCACCCTTTAACGATCCTGCAGTCTTTCTGATGCTAGAGGAGCTATTGGAATGGGAGATGATGGAGCATCCTCTGGCTGCATATCCTTAGGATGTTCTGACTCATCTTGAGGTTTAGAAAAGGATGCAAACTTCTTCGTCTTCTTTGTCTTTGAAGCCATCCTTTTCTTTCTCTTTACTACTTTTAACTGAGAAGACTGGCTTGCAGCACCTGATTGATCTTTATTGTCTTTCTCAGTTGGGTCTTCCACTCTCACAGGTTCAGATTAAGAGTGAGTCTGACCCTGCTGTGGATCAGAAGATGAAGCTTGCTGAGATTCAGCAGGAGGTCCAGGTTGTGTTGTTTTTGGTTGTTCAACCTTAACCTCCACTTCAGGTGGGGCTTTACTTGGAGAGGAATGTAAGTCAACTAGCTCTCCACTTTTTATCTTCTGCTTGATCACCCTGATATGCTCATCCATAGTGGATAGAGACATGGGGCCAAGTCTCCGTCTGGAGAATCCATACAGCTTCAAGAAGCTCATCATCCTCTACCTGTCAGCAGATTTCTTCATGCTTTTCTGGATGATGGCTCTTGACTTAGCAGCTTCTTCCCTTAGCTTTCTTTTGGTTGTCTTTCTCTCATTGACTATCTTAAGTTTGAGTTGTTTAAGATACTCAAACTCGATATAGTCAAAGGATAAGGGAAGAAGAGCTTCTGCTTGATAGACCCCTGTGGCACTCAAGTAGTTGATCATCTTGATCTGTTCTTCTTCTTTATCTACCTGAGGTTCTTGTTGAACCACATCCTCATATGCAGGGCTTTCTTGAACTGGGGAGAGAGTAGGCACATGCTTGTATAATCTTTTCTTTCTTCTGTCTTCTTTGATTCGTACCAGTAGCTCTGCATCTTCTACTTCTTTCTTCTCCCTTGACCTTTCCAGGTCAACCATCTCATTTAGTTCTGTCACACCCCAACCTTGACGGCAGAAACGTCAAGATATGAGGGTTAAGATTGTTCACAACCACATAACGCTATAATTAAATGTAAATATTTAAATTATAAGTTTCAAAAGGAAGTACAAACATAAGTATCAAACTTGAAATAAGTTCGAACATAAATCAAAACATAACATAACATTTTAATTATTAAACTAGGTCCAAGTCCTAGTTTTATTGTAAGCTTCAAAAGTCCACTTTAAACTTGGGGATTTCCTGAAACATGATAAAAATAAAAAGGTCAACTATAAATAGTTGGTGAGTTTCCAAGGTTTCATACATAATATGATAAGATTACAAGTAGCAATTCATGTCATAGGTCATAAGCAAGTAAGGTTATAGAACACATATTGTTACAACCAAACCTCGACTTGATTACAAGTATAAAAGATTGGCTAAGTGTATTTGGTTCCCATGATGAACAAGCATACGTCATCAGGATTCAGCAATACCTCGACTTTAGCACCAAATAGGCTTGTCAGGCCCAAAGATCTAAGATGTCGCCAGGCTAGCAATAGTTAATGATTGTGAACAAACTATGTATCTCATATAATCACTTACAACACACAAATAACCATGACAAAATATAAAGATGAATTGCAAGTGCATTACAAGTCTCAAATGTTTATAAGTGTACGAGGTATAAGTATCATGTTTCACCCCAAAATAGTGTGAAAAATGTAAAAAGGGGCAAGGAAAACTCACTTGTTAATAAGTATATAATGAAGATCAATAAGATAATATATGTCGTTCCAAGATAAAACGTCACAAGGCACCTAAATATATAAATATTACAAGATTTAGGTTAATATAAGATTAACGAGTTACATGAACTAGGGTATTAGAATTTTGGGGATTTTTATAAAGTTAATAAATTCTTATAACAATACCATTTACGAAATTTATAAAATTTTTATTTTTAAGGAAATTGATCCTTTGTAAATAACTTGTGATTTTATAAAATTATATTAAATTCTATAATTATCGTGATAAAGTCTAATATTAATTTAATACCTTTAAGTATTATATAACAATCTAATTTTTATAAAAGTTTTTAATTATAACATTTGTAAATAATTTTATATTAAAATATTAAAAATGTTTTACAAGAATAAATTTTTAAGAAATATTTAGTGGACTTCAAAACTATTTGAGGTTTATAAAAGTCATTTTTATAATTATTATAAATTTTCTATAATTAATTTAAGGCCAAAAAGGCTTTAAAAAATATATATGAGGGTGCCCGGGTTCGAACTCGGGACCTCATGTATGTGGGGGCATTGTCTTAACCAGTGAACCAGGCTTCCAGCCGCGTTAGATTTCGCGTTTTAATTATTAAATACAAACTTATACAAATCCCCAAATTTCACATAAACCCTAGAAACATATTCGATCAAATTGAACCCCATATGAACGTTGTAATCGATCGAAAAGTTAGGACTTTTGATCTCCATATGAAATCGAGTAAGCAGTTGCGTTTAATTACCCTGTTTGAAGTGGACTTGAAGGTGAACAAGATGGATGAAAGTCGCGACCGAGGTTGAATCAATAAATGAGAAATAGATGAAAACAATCAAATTAACTCAGTGGATAGCTTCGAATGATGTTCCTGATGTAAAGCCCCTTGTCAATTTCAGTTTAAAACACTCGGAAGGTGGGTTTCGACTATGTTGCAGCCTCGTGATGAAGGTGATGATTGAATTTGATGTTTGCGTTTGATTCAGGTGAAATTGATGATTGTAATCGATTAGTGATGGATAGATGATTGTTTATGTTGAATTAATTGGATTATTATTGTGCTTTAACGTTCGAACGGCTTGGAGATTTAATGTGAATCGGTTACCGAGTGATTCGATGGTAACACGAATGTTTTAGGTGATAATATCGGCGGTTACAAGTTCGATTCAGGTCCAGACTTGATTTGTAATGGTTGATTCACGATTCGAAGGATTAATCGTGTTTGGCCTGCCGGAGCCGTAGCCGGCAGTGGCCGCGGCGGTCGCCGGATTTGCGGGGAAAGAGAAGAAAGAAAAAAAACTTTAAAAATGTTGCAATTTTGGCCCTTGCACTTTTAGGTTTTAACATTTTATGAATAAACTTTCTATTTTAGGTTTATAAATTGACAATAAGACCCCCAAACTTAATTTAAGTTTATGTTTTAAACATGGTTAAGTTTAATAACCCTTAATAATTATAAGTAACCTTATTAAAAATAATCTTATTATTACTAATACTATTATTCATTATTATTACTTATTATTATTGTTACTTTTATTAATATTAACATTTATTATTTAATATTTATATTATTAACATAATGACAATAATGAATAAGCACAAACAACACATGAGTTTCAAAATTGACAATAATAACCCTTGTAAGAGTAAACGAAGTTAACTTTTAGTTAACAAAAATACGAGATGTTACAAGTTCTTCCAAGGGGAGAGAGATTACACTATCTATGTCATAGTTACTTGTCTATAGGTAGTTTATCCTGACTATCTGGTCTTGTTGAACCACATCCTCATATGCAGGGCTTTCTTGAACTGGGGAGAGAGTAGCCACATGCTTGTATAATCTTTTCTTTCTTCTATCTTCTTTGATTCGTACCAGTAGTTCTGCATCTTCTGCCTCTTTCTTCTCCCTTGACCTTTCCAAGTCAACCATCTCATTTAGTTCTTCCAAGGGGAGAGAGATGATATTATCTATGTCAAAGTTCCTTGTCTACAGGTATTTTATCCTGACTACCTTTAACTCAAATTCTGAGTATCTGGTCTGGGGACAGCCCTGATAGCACACTCCATGAGTCTTGCAGACATAGAGGGGGAACTTTCTCCCTTCAGCTTCCTTTTCCTCTCTCTCTCTTCTCCTCCTCAATCTCCTCAAAAGTCATTTTTCTTTTCCTTTTCTCACTCACAGACCTTTGTGACTTAGGGTGGAGAGAGTTTTGGCCTTCATTGCTTGGTGTAGCTTCCAAGCTCCGGCCAGAGAGAGGTTGAGAAGCACCTTCACCAGCAGGTGTCTCAAAAAGGGCATTGACCTTTGCTGTAGTTGTTGGTGATAAGATAGGGTTCTCAGGTTCTGCCACTGGGCCTTTAGTCAAGGGGTCCCCTATGAAACTAATCTTAGGTTCTGCCTCAACATCCAGTTGACCGATGACATTGCCTGATTGCCTAAGCTTCTTCTAAGGCTGAACTCTGTAGTGATCCGGTCTTGGATTCTTTGAGCCAACTATCAGCTTGTCTTGATTGGCTTGGGTTGACAAGTGGCAGGTTGACTAAATCCAGACCTTCATAGAAGTTCAAGGTCTGAAAGTTGAAGATCTTTTGTTGCCCTTGAACTCTAATGATGATTAGGGCTCTTCTGTTGCTGTCATACCTCCACCTAATGATATGATTTGAAGATGGTGGAGATAACATGGCCCTTGGTATCCCTTCCTCAAATAGACTCTGTATTAAGGAGTCTATGTAGTCCACATCAGTATGAACTTGAGGAAGTTGCTGAGTATGCACAATTGCAAGTGAGGATGGTGAGTCCTCAGTGTCCATACTCTCTGAAGAACTCCTATGTTTCGTGATTGTAATGACTTTCTCCCCCTTTTGGTAGCATCACCCATTTGCATAGGTGAGCCAGGAGTTAGGTCAATCACATCCATAGGTTCTTGTGTTCCTGGTTGAGCTCCTCTTAAAGGTCTCCCAACTAGTTTGTCCTTAAGATATGAATCTCAAGTTGCTGATCATTGACCCTGTTTTGCAAGGTAGTCACTTGAGATTCAAGGTGACTGACCTTGGAGACTAAATAGGTGCATGTTTGAGACAGTTTTTGCACCTTTAGTCTTAAATTCCCCTCATCTTCATCAGAAGAATCATTGGAGGATGAGATGATTGGACTAGAGTCCTCACTCTCACCACCAGCTTCAGGTTCTTGGCTGCTGGATTTCCTCTGCTCACTGGCAATCTTAGTTGAGATGTCAGTGGGCTGAGTTGCCATGGTTGAGATCTTAATGATGTAATCACTTTCAAAAGTAAGAGCCTATTCCATATGGACATCCTGAACATGTTCAGAAGTGTCCACCTCAGTAGTAGGTGACTGATGGGGGCTAGAAATAGGAGCCTCAAAAGCACTCATCTCTCTTTGAGTAGGGGAAAAGAAGAGAGAATCATGGTACTCACTAAAACCTAGATCTTCATCAGTGTAGAAGTCAAGGTTGGGGATTGGTTGGTTGAGATCTAAAGGCTGGGGATGGTAACTGTCCCCTGAAAGTTGATCACTTGAGTGTTGAGACTCAGAGTGATGGCTTAAGGCAGTTTGGCTTATGAGCTCATCAGGCTGAGCATGAGGAACCTCAACACTGATCCTTGAAGAGATGGGAGTGGTCTGCTCCTCAGGAGAAGTGGGAGCTTTAGTGTCCACATCTTCTTATATGGGTGAGTGTATAGGGGCCTGCACAGACTGAATAGCCTGAGTAGGGGTTCGTTGGATTTTCTTTGGTAGGTGAGGGTGATTTGTGGCTGTTTAGGTGGTTGGGATGTAGAAGGTGTGGGTTCAACACTAACTGGTGTTGCTAGGTTGTCACCTTGAGCAATAAGCTCTAACATTTTTAGGACCAGGGTTGTTTCTACCCCAGAGAAGCCAACACTGAGCTTTCTTAGTATTTTAAAGATGTCGGGCTTCATCTGTCCCAGTTTAAGAATGTTACCTGTTCCCTTTAACTGTGAGTTCAGTTCACAGTTAAGAATGTACTGGACATATCTAGGGAACATGTAATATTCTAAGGAGTCTAAGTTTGCAAGCAGATTAGTATAAACAAATTAAGAATACCTAAACTTGACCCCTTGAATCATTCCATTGACAATGAAGAAGAGATCCTTAGGAATCTGCTCCCATCCACCATGCTTGTTTGATAAGCTGTGGATAACCACATGGAGCAGGAATTCCACTAGGATGAGACCTTCCCTTTCCTGAAGGTCTTGACAGAGTAGGCTCCCTCATAACCCATCTGCTCAAAAGAATGATTTACAGCTTCCTTTGGGAAGAACACCTCACCTTCTTCATCATCCAGCTGAAGATGCATGTTGATGATCGCTAGAGTGATGAAAACTATTCTCCCCTACACTGTGGCAGACAGTGACTTCTCCCCATCCATTACGACCTCTTAGCAGGTCTTCCAGAATTCTAGCAGATGATCCTCATAGAGTGGAGGATCAATGGTTAGGGAGGTGAAGTAGTTTGACAGAGCTAAGAAAACGGCAAACCTCTGAGAAATGAGGATCTTTCTCAGAGCTTAACAGAGCAACCTGATTATGTTGCATGTGTAACTACATGGTAAAGTTCAGGTCATTTCTTTGTAGAGGGTTGGCCATTTTGAGAAGCTTAAGGATGAAGAAAGATGAAAGAAAGTAATTTCAGATAGAAATTTTGGGGTTTTAGGTTTGGAGGAAGAAGCAGATGATAGAAAGAGGGGGAAACCGTTGGGTTTATATTGAAAAGGATTTCAGATTAAGTTTAATGAAAGGGGATAAACTTTGAAATCCGGATGTCGGTCCCACCTCTGAAAAACTAGTTTACTTTTGCTCATAAAGTAGTTATCTTTGGAAGTTATAATGAAAAATCTTCCGAAACTAAAAGACTTTGGAAGATTTTCCTAAGAGTTGTGAAAATTTTGACTTCGGAAGAAAATCAAGACTTGAGAGTTTTGTTCAAGAACAAAACTTCTGAGAGTTAATTTGCTTCGGAAGAAAAAGGTCCTTGAAAACATATAAGTGCCAAAGAGAATTTTAAACTTCAGAAGATATTTCAAAATTTTCTTCCGAAGGTAAAATACTTGGACAGTTAGTTGTTTTAAAAGCATAAGTTTCTTCCGAAGTTAAAAATATAACTTTCGAAGGATAAAATTTTTCATAATTCTAAGGAAAGTCTTTAAAAAGTTTTTTATCCAAAGAAAACAAGAGCTTATTATAGTGATGAACTAGATAACTTAGGACACACATGTTCTAAGAAATAATAAGAATTAGTTTTAAGAAAAAAACCTACTCAAAGTTGATCATCCCAATAGCTGATACAAGATATTTAAATCTCTGTTCATCAAAAGCCTTTGTAAACAGATCAACATATTGTTCATTGGTGTGAACTTTGACTAGTTTAATTAATCCCTTTTCATAATTATCTCTTATTAATGATACCTGATGTTGATATGTTTGGTCCTTGAGTGCTGCACAGGATTCTCTGTGATTGAGATAGCACTATTGTTGTCTATGTGAATGGGAGTCTCCTTGAAGTTGAACCCATAGTCCAACATCTGATTCTGAATCCAAAGCACTTGAGCATATCATCATGCAGCAGTAATGTATTCAGCTTCAGCAATTGATACAGAGACATAGGATTGTTTCTTGCATTGCCATGAGACAACCCTTCCACCAAGAAACTGACATCCCCCAGATGTAGACTTTGCAGTCAGTTACCAAATCATTCTTAATCAGTTTATTCATGTTTATAAAGTTTACATGGCACATTATTTTATGCCATAAGAAAGACACTATTTGCTTTAGATAGAAAGCATGAAACTTCTCCAGAGGGAGATGTTTCTTGCAGATCCATCTTGTACATGTTCCCTTTCCTGGGGGCTCTAAGCAGAATATGCTCATGAGGAATGACCACTACGGGCTTGAGAACAATGCACTCATGCTCAGTAAAGAGCATGTTATGACCATATCACAAAATTGGGATACACTCAGAAGATTGTACCCAAGCTCCTTGACAAAGTTTACCTTCTCAATGCTGAGCTTACCATTTATGACCATGCCCCGTCCAGAAATGTAACCACCTTCATCTCCTCCAAAAGCAACTGGCCCTCCATCAATCCTTTCAAAGTTCTAGAGTAGTGACCTATTGCCTGTCATGTGCCTGGAACAGCCACTGTCAATGATCCAGACATTCTTGTTTGTCTTGAGTTGTCCCTGCACAAAGACAATGATTAGTTACATTGGAAGCCCAAGCCTTACTTGTCTTGGGCTCATTAAGAGAAACAGAAGGTAATGCAACCGTAATAGATCCTATTGTTGTGCTAGTAGGATTTTGAGTTGTTTTTGATGGAAAGTTCTCAGTCACTTGGTCTTTCCTAGACTTCCACACACCTTTGGAAGCTTAGACTTGACCTTCAACACTTCGGAAGCTTTTGATACTTCGGAAGTTTTGATGACTGAACCTTCGGAAGATTCTGCAAACACTGCAGTAGACTTCAGTGCTTCGGAAGTATTCCTTGCTTCCGAGACCAACTTTTCTTCCGAAGGCAATTTTCCACTTGTCGTCTAGTTTTTGGAGCTTCCAAAGGAAATAGATTTTCCTTCCGAAGCTTGAATCTTCTTACAACTCTTGGAAGTCTTTGGTTTGATCATATAAAGAGTACCCTTAGGATTGTATGGACAATCCTAAGCAAGATGAGCAGTACTTTCACACATAACACGCTCCACTTTCTTCTTCCTAAGAGCCTTCTGGGAACAAGATTGACTTTGGTCACATCCTTTCTCCACCCTTATCTTTGCAGATGCTGAGACAGTCCTTTTGGGATGAGGGTTGTTCTTGGAGTTTGATGATCTAGGTTGTGTAGCAGTGGTACACAGTAGATTAGTCTTCTTCATGGTACTGAGATGATTTGAACATTAACAAGAACTCTTAGCAGAAGAGTTGAGGATGATGTTTTCAGTCTTTACCACTTCAAACCCTAAAGAGGTAAAAACTTGTTTCTGCTTGGAGTCAAAAGTAGCCTTGATCTCTTGAGCCTTCTTAGCTTCTCTTTTGCTCTTTCTGATCAAGTTCTTCCTCATTGACTTGGTCATCACAGTCTTCTTTTTCTCCTCAGAAGGATAGTGGCCCTTCTTAGAATCCTCCTCTTCACTCTTCTCAAAGGAATTCTTCACTATCACTTCTTCATCCTCTTCACTACAGACAAGATTTTGTGTGGAGGAGCTATCTCATTTGATACTAGTCCCTGCTGTTTTGATAGCACACTTTGTTGTGCAGGGATGAGGATATCATGTTCTTGAAGGTCTCTTCTTCAAGAACACACTTGTCTACCCTGGCTTTGCTGATCACAAGCTCAGTCTGGCACTCAGTCAGCTTGGTTATGAGATCCTTGATCTGAGTCCTAAAGTTTGTATGCTCATGTTTTAGAACTGAAATAGTTTTCTCTAAGTCCTCTATCTTCAGTTTATAATCATTTTCAGACTTTTCTAAAATCAGCTTTTAAAATGTTAAGGACTCAAGATCAGATCTCATTTTCAAGTTGTAGGACCTGTATCTATTTACTTTAGCAATGCATTTAGGGGTATAGAGATGTTCCAATACCTTGGCTTCATCATGACCTGCCATTAGTGCTTGGTTTGTAGATGCATCCTCCACCTGAAAGCTCTAGTCAAAGCCTCCATCTTCAACAGCAACAGCAACCTACTGCTTTGGCTTCCCATTCTAGGGAGCTTTGTTAGTGTAGTTGGGTCTGGACTGTGTTTGGCCACCATTTGTTCTAGGTGCCTTACATTCCCTGGCAAAGTGGCCCATCAAGTTACAGTTGTAACACTTGACTTTGCCTTTGTCCAGGCCAAACTTTCCACTAGTTGCATTGCTTGGAAACTTCCTTCCAGTCCGCTTGTAGAACTTCTTGGCTCTATGAGTGAGAAGAGTCATGTGCTGGACTATCTCCATGTACTCTAGATCATCTGGATGGATATAGTCCAGGTCTTCAAGGGTGAAAAGAAAGCTGGCACAACTTTCATCAAAAAACCAAAGGCTTGAGAATAACTTGTCTTTTGGAATGGGCTTCCTTGAGTGTAGTTCTCCTTTGGTGTTTCTAGGAAGGTGATGAAAGGGCCCTTTGGTGAGTTGTCAGGGTAGCATATGAGATGATGTTGGGGTTCTATACTATCCCTTTCAACCACATGCAAGGTTGAACCCATTGATTGTTAGAGTTGCAAGATGAACCTTGCATGTTCATCTCCATCTGGTAGCCACTGAGAATCTCATATAACTCTGTCAAAGTGAGAGTATTGAGATTCTCAGTCCTCTTAATCACCATACAATAGTGTGTCCACTGCCTAGGAAGTGAGAACATGAACTTCCTTACAATGTCCCTGTTCTCAAGAGGAACTCTTCCATCCACAAGGGTATCCATAATCTCAACATACCTTAAGTATTACTGAGTCATGGTTTCACCTACTTTGAAGGTGAAGTTTTTAACTGGTGCCTTAGGAGATCCTTCTTGTTCTCCTTAGCTTCAAAGGAACCCTCATACATCAGTTTCAATGCATCCCATAACTATTTAGCTGTTTTGCATTTCTTGAAACCTATTATACAGAGTTTGGAAGAGCAGTCTGAAGGGCTGTCATGGCTTTTCTATCAATCTCTACTCTCTCTTTAGCATCTAGTTTGATCGATTCGAATGATTTCAGCAGCGGAATAGAGTACCAACTAGCACAATTCGAGCAAGAATACCAAAGATATAGCAATGAACAGAATTAGTTATAGAGAGAGAAAGTTTCTGCAAAAGGAATATTTCATTCAATCACACGCTTTGGCATGGCTTTCGCAAAATTACAATTAGGTCATTCTTCCTTATATAAGGAAAGATGACGTAGGTTGATGTCACTTGATAGTGACATCTAACCGTTATTTAACAAACTACTGAAACACTAAAACTACTGAAGATGTCAAGCAGCTGACATCTTCTTACAAGAAGCTAAGTGTTTACTTATTACAAAACTACTGATAAGAAACTACTGAAACTACAACGACTGAAGAACAAGCTCTTCAGTTGTTTTACAAAACTACTGAAAGTAAAAACATAAAACTACTGATAAACACAACTACTGAAGAAGTACTCTTCAGCTGTTGTGACAAACTACTGAAACTTCAGCACTTGGTCTTCAGACTTGAACTTCAGACGTTTCATCAGCTGATGACTTCAGTAGATGTCATCGGCTGATGTCTTCAGTCTTTGTCTTCAGACTTTGTACATCAGTTGTTGATCTTCAGCACTTGTGGACTCTTCAGCTGTTGAACTTCAGTACTTTGGTCTTCAGCTTCCATTTGTATTCTTCAGCTGTTGGACTTCAGCACTTTAGTCTTCAGCTTCAGCACTTGTGTTCTTCAGCTGTTGAGCTTCAGCACTTTAGTCGTCAGCTGTTGAAGTCTTCAGTACTTGATCTTCAGCTGTTGAAGTCTTCAGCACTTGTCGACTGCTGATGAAGCCTTCAGCAGTTGTTGTGATATCATGTGGGACTTAGAGGTTTTCTGATCTTGGC
The DNA here is from genome assembly GCA_025506515.1 of Flaveria trinervia. NCBI lineage: Eukaryota > Viridiplantae > Streptophyta > Magnoliopsida > Asterales > Asteraceae > Flaveria > Flaveria trinervia. Next base: position 40,012,050 of record CM046447.1, read on the forward strand.
TCATTGGTTCTTTTGGTCCAACAAACTCCCCCTGAACCAATGCAGCCAAAACCTCTAATTGATTTATTTTCCCACTTATTGTTGGCAGAATGGTTGGTCTTTTTCCTTCTTGATCAGTTGAGAAGATGACCCATATAAGCCTGGCCTAGGAATGAGTCTTGATGATTTGGTTGGCAATGTATGGATGGGAGCTCTGTATTGGGAATTGGACACTGAGCTGTTCCCCCATCCATGAGACTCACTTCCCAACTATGAGCTTGTAGGATTCCCTGGTGTAGGTCTCCAAAAATACAATTTGTTCCTCCATGGTGAGCTCCTCTGCCTCACCATCGAAGAATCCTTCTGGCCCATAGTACTCAAACAGGAATTTGACCTGTTTTCCATTTTTGAGTACCACAGTTGTAATCTGTCTGTAAGCAAATTCATCAGGATGATGACCTTCTAACAGTAGTGGTAACTCATCCTTTGTGATCTCATTCAGCCTCTTATACACCAGCCCCTTTTTGATCATTCTGTTCTCCAGCATCTTTTGTGGGGGCATGTTTGAGGTGTAGGCCTTTTTGAAATCTTCCAGGATTTCCCAGGGTGAGACTACAAGGGCTAAGGAGATTACTTCATCTACAATCTTTTTCACTTGCCCATTGTATCTCTGAGGGATATTTTTCTTTTGTATTCTATGAGCCACCCTGGGATCAGGCCAAATTCTTACTCTTTCTTTCACATACTGAAAGTATGTCTAAGAGTATAAATCCTCTGAGCTTGTTTTTTCATATTAATGATGGAGGAAGTGGCTGCATATGCTTTATCTACTCTCCTTAATAACTCTTCATCGTGCAATCTGTGTTGTTGTTTCTTCTAATTTCACTTTGATTGCATCTCTTTGTTGCTCAGGAGTTATTGCAAGAGAGAGATATTTGGCCTTAGGCAACTGCAGAACAGTTGAGATCGGCAGCCTGTCTTCATCATCATCTTCTTCTTCTTCCAGCCTCAACACCTTTCTCTTCTTCTGCTTAGGTGCATCATCGACTGTTGGTTTTGAGGGTAAGGGAGTTGGTTTTGTGGGTTGTGGTTGTGGTTGTTTTGGAGAGGGAATGTTGACAGGCTGAGTTAGCATTTTGGAGGTGAGTGTGGCTTTTGAGTGTTTGGCTAGCTCAGTCCTGCTCCCTGCTCCTGCTTCATTCAAAGCTTCTATTACTAATCCCTTAGTATATGCCTCAGACGAACAGATCTTGGAGGTTATGGCCAAGATGCTGTCCCTGGTCCATGATTTTATTTCGATCAATGATCTCCCAAGGTATTTGCTGATAAATCTGATCATGATCTCAAGTCTTTCTCTATCCATTGTGTTGTAGCTGGCCCATCTTTGTTGAATCTCTTCGATCTCTAATCTTCTTATTTCAGAGTCCAGCTTTTCAGTATTGAAACTTGCCTAAACAGCTGATCAATGATATTGTCCATTGATCTGTTGTGTTCAGCATCAGCCTCTTTAACCATTTCATTCAAGTTTTTCTCTTTTTCAGCACTTTTCTTTTTCTTATATGTGACATGAAAGTCCTTTTGACTTTCATGTACTTTCTCCTTTTCAGCTCCCTTCTCATTCTCATTCTCCTTCTCTTTCTCGGTCTCATACACACAGGCCTTCTCTATTTCCACTTCTTTGTCCTTCTCTTTCTCTTTCTCCTTCTCCATCCTCTTTCTTTTAGCTTTCACTGCTGGAATCTCCCCCTTTTGGGTGCATTGGTTTTAAGGGTTTGATCAGCAGAAAACTTTTGGCTCAGTACATCCTCCACCATAGGTTGTAAGACAGAAGAAAGTCTCTCATCAACAGTTTTAATGACAAGTTCAGTTATCTGCGGTGTGATGAGAGATAGGGGATTTTGAGGGATAGCATCCATTTGCTCAGGGGGTTTTGGTCCTGAGAAATGGTACCAGAAACAGAGGCAGGTGGCTGAGATTCTTTGAGTGGCTGTGTGTTTAAGTGACCTTCAGAGGAAGGTGCCATCTGTTGGGTTGATGTGGTGGCAGATGGTCTTTCTCCCTGAGAGAGTTGGTCAGTAGTTTTTTGCAGCCTACTGACTTCCTCCTCTAGGATTATGTTCTGGTCAAGAACATCATAAAAGAGCCCAGGTCATCATCAGCAGATGCTGATCACCTGACCTCCTGCTTGTAGCAGGATGTACATGCACTGGGTGTAGACCAGATGTAGCATGTGCCCCTTTGTCTTGGAACTGGGGACTTCCAGCCTCAGGACTTTTTCCTTCATAAGCTATTGCCTTTGGTGAGGTCTTAGTTATGTTACCAACCTCAGTCTGATCATATGCTGATTCAGAAGAGGTGGCAGCCTCACCAGATGTTCTGATTTCCATATCCACACCAGGAGATAGAACATTTAAACCCCGGTGCTGTGGGTTGTCAGAAGCATGTGTATCCTCTCCTCAATTGTTGTTGTTCTCCCCTTTGTTGGCGGTTGTAGGGGAGGAGGAGAGGCATGCAGCTGAGTCAGCACATTAGCAATTATAATGGTTGGACTTTGGGGGTATTTGCATGGGGAGAGGGATAGAAGCTGATTGCATCCGGGGAAAGGGATGCTCTTCAATGATAACCTCCTCAAGTGAGAGAGGTCTCAGTAATGTGGTTTCCCCTGAAATGGTTACAACAGGATCCTTTTGAGAGGATACCTGTGCGGCTGTTGCTGGTTGAGTCTTTAACACTACTAGAGGGTTGAACCAGTAGTTTTATCCTGTTTGGGTGGTACAGGAGCATCATCAGGGGACTCATCTCCCTGATTAGCTTGTTGGGTTTGGATTTTGACTTGGTGGGGACTTTGGATCTGGCAGTTGAAGCTGTGGGTTCCCTTTGCTTGGGTTTGAGCAAACGGACAGCTTCTTTGAGAGATTGGTCGGAGTTATGCCTGGAGTATACCTCAGCTAGAACAGCTGGTGCAGGGACTCCAAGGCAACAAGGCCATCAGTTTGTAATTCATTTAAAATTATGGCCATCAGAAACCTGGGATATAATAGCCATCTGTTTCCCACAGGTTTCTGTGCCAGATCTTTGATTTCTAGAAACACAATTTGTGAAAAATTTAAAGGTTGGTGTTCTAGAATTGAATATAATACCTGTTGCCACCAGGAAGACATTTGATCCCATGAGGATGTCTTCGAGGCTAAGCAAACATTCACCATATGAAATATCAGTCTTTCAGCATCAGGGAAGTTCTTCTTCAGTATGGTAGCAGCTCGAAGATTTCCGTCGTACCCATTGTTGATGAAGGACATATCAGTTGTGCCCTTCGGGTACTCAGTCACAGCAGTAGCATCTTGTAAATTTAGCACTCGACGAATGCTATCAGGTGTAACCTCTACTTGTTTTTGGTTGACCAATGACCGAACAGAAATTTGGCCGGAAGGCACATCAGTGTGAACGTAGGCATTGGACCAAAACTGACTTAGTGACTCTGGGTAGATGGTCGAGTTTAAGAGCAGAGCAGTACTATACTGAGAATCAGCCATTAGGTCTATGGCGTGATCAAACTTTGTCTAGAAGGCCGATTTCGTGAGGTAGGCGACGTAATTATGTCTGGGTTTTAGACTCATGGTTGCCATTTTTGAGAGTATGAAGGTCAGAAGAACGGCTAATGGAACGTTTGAGAAGAAGACAGGTATTTATAGAGTTGGATAGGAATAGGAAAGGCTGAAAGAAAACTACTGAAGGTTTTGGTGTGGTCATCAGCTGTTTGAAACTACTGATGACGTGGTATTAACCTTCAGAGGTTTAAAACGACTGACAGTGGTGGTGTTGTCATCAGGTGTTATAAAACAACTGAAGACTTGGTTTTGACCATCAGACGTTGAAACAGCTGAAGTCTTGGTGTTAACCATCAGTATTTATGAAACTACTGAAGGTCGTGGTTTTGACTTCAGATGTAAACAACTGAGGACTTGGTGTTGTCATCAGTAGTTGTGAAACTACTGAAGACAGTGGTTTTGCCATCAGTTGTTGTAAACAACTGAAGACTTGGTATTAGTTATCAGTAGTTGTGAAACTACTGAAGACTGTGGTCTTGCTTCAGTTGTTTAGAAACAGCAGTTGTAGAAACAACTGAAGAGAAATTACTCATCAGTGTTTTCGTCAATTCTTAGCTTTTCAGCTGTTTCATACTGTCCTCAACACCTACTCATCAGACTTTCATGCTTTTCAGGTGTTTCATAGGACGTCAGTACTTATCTGTTTTTTATGATTCAGTAGTTGTAACTACATCAGTAGTTGTAACTACATCAGTAGTTTAGAACAGATAAAGTACTTCAGTACTTGCGAGGCATTTAGCCTTCAGTAGTTATAAAACTACTGAGGGTAAAAGAACTCATCAGTACTTATATGTGACATGGTTACCAATGATCATCAGTACTTATTACTGAGATCATCAGTAGTTGTCACTTATTCTAGCTGCAGCATACCAAGCCTTAACACCAGGTATGGAAAGTTGAACTATCCAAAGGCTTAGTAAAAATGTCTGCAAGCTCATCAACACTAGGCACAAACATAGGATTAATTAGACCCTTTTCAAAACAATCTCTTATAAAATGATGTCTAATTTCTATATGTTTGGTCCTAGAGTGCTGGACTGGATTTTTGACAATGCAAAGAGCTGAAGCACTATCCATTAATAACGGAGTCTTAGTCTCTGTAATGCCATAATCCAAAAGTTGATTCTGAAGCCAGAGTACTTGGGATGTACAACTTGCAGCAGCAATGTACTCGGCTTCAGCAGTGGATGTAGCAACAGATGTTTGTTTCTTACTCTGTCAAGAAATCAAACAGTTGCCTAGGAATTGACATCCACCAGAAGTTGATTTCTGGTTAACTTACACCCTGCATAGTCACTATCAGAGAAAGCAACTAATTTGCAAGAGTGCCCAGTGGAATACCATAAACCTAGAGATTGTGTACCTTGTAAATATCTAAAGATCCTCTTGACTGCAATCAGATGAGACTCTTTAGGTGCAGCTTGAAATCTAGCACAAACACATGTAGCAAACATAATATCTGGTCTAGAAGCTGTAAATACATCAAGGACCCAATCATACATCTGTAAAGCGTTTCATCAACAGCTTTACCTTTCTGATCAATATCCAATTGTGTGGTGTTGCACATGGGAGTAGAACAGGGCTTACAGTTTTGTAAATCAAACTTATTTAAAAGATCTTTTGTATATTTAGACTGATGAATGAAAATTCCATCAGCTTTTTGTTTGATTTGCAAGCCTAGAAAGAACTGTAATTCTCCCATTGCACTCATTTCAAACTTCCTTTGCATTAATTTTGTAAATCATCACACAACTGGGGATCAGAGGATGCAAATATAATATCATCAACATAAATTTGAACAAGTAGCTTATGCTGATCCACCTTCTTAATAAATAAGGTTTTATCTATGGAGCCTCTAGTGAAATTATTTTGCAGAAGAAAGTTAGATAATGTCTCATACCATGCTCTAGGAGCTTGTTTCAACCCATAAAGAGCCTTATCAAGCTTGTATACCCATTCTGGGTTTTATTATCCTCAAAACCTGGTGTTGACACATAAACTTTTTTTTTTACCATATAAAAATGCACTTTTAACATCCATTTGAAAAACTTTAAGATTGTGGAGTGCAGCATAGGCTAAGAATAATCTAATTGCCTCCAGTCTGGCTACAGGGGCAAAGGTTTCATCATAATCAATACCTTCTTCTTGTGCAAAGCCCTGAACAACCAGTCTGGCCTTGTTCTTAACAATAAGCCCATTTTCATCTATTTTATTCCTAAACACCCATTTAGTGCCTATTGCACACTTACCTGGGAAGAGGAACAAGCTCCCACACTTGCTGCTTTTTGAACTGAAGAAGCTCAAGCTGCATTGCTTCAACCCAGCCATTGTTTCTAAGTGCAACATGATAATTCTTTGGCTCTAGCTGACTGATGAAGAGAGCATAGAAGCAGAAATTGGACAATTGACTTCTGGTTGAAACTCCAGCATTGATATCACCAATGATTTGAGACATTGGGTGATTCTTCAGCTCTTGATAAACAATGAGATCAGTGCAAGTGTTTGTAGAACCTTCAGCAGCAACAGATGTTGATATAGACTCTTGAAACCATGTAGATGGTGGCAACTCAAATGAAGTTGAAGATGCAGAATCTCATCAGCACTTGTTGTGGATGAGCTACTGAAGCTACAGGAGCATCAGGTTTAGAGGACACAGGCAGTTGGTCACTAAACTTGAAGAGGTGAGTACTGCTATCATCATCATCATCAGCACCAGCAGTACCATCAGGTGGTGAACTGTTGACAGGAGCAACAGCAGGAGTTTGATAAGGAACATATTGCAGTATGTCCAAATCAAATAGCTCCACAGGGCTTTGTGGAATCTTGTCCTTTGGAGATTCATTAAACTTAACATGTAGAGTCTCTTCAACCATCTTTGTTCTGCAGTTGAAGACTCTGTATGCTTTGCAAGTTGATGAATAACAACAAAGTACCCTGCATCCACCTTAGGATCAAATTTTTGGAGTTGATCTCGTGTGTTGAGAATGAACAAGGACACCAAAAGCTCTGAAGAATGAAATTAGAGGGGCCAAATGATGAAGAACTTCATATGGAGTCTTCATCACCCTGATTTACTAGAACTCTATTCTGTACATAGCAAGCTGTATTGTAGCTTCAGCCCAAAAAGTCATTGGCAGTCCAGAATCAGCCAACATGGACCTTGCAGCTTCAATAAGGGTCCTGTTCTTTCTCTCCACTACTCCATTTTGTTCAGGAGTTCTTGGAATGCTAAACTGCCTCTTGATTCCCTTTGAGAGGTAGAACTCATCAAGTGTATTGTTTCTGAATTCTGTTCCATTATCACTTCTAATACACTTGACTGAGAGGGAATACTGCTTCTCAACATACAACACAAAGTTGATAATTTTCTGAGCTGCCTCATCCTTTGAATGCAAGAAGAAAGTCCATACAAATCTGGAGTAATCATCCATAATTACCAGACAGTATTTCTTCTTAGCCATACTCATCACTCTCACAGGACCAAAGAGATCCATGTGAAGAAGCTGTAAGCAGGCAGTGGACTTAGGTTCTTCTATGGAGGGAAATGAAGCTTTGTGTTGTTTTCCTTTTAAACAAGCAGTGCAGTTATCTTCACATTTGAACTCCTTCATAGGCAGTCCCCTTACTAAACCATGGTTTTCAGCTGATTTATGTTTTTGAGATTAACATGACCCAGCCTTCTATGTCATAGAGTAGATTCTTGAGGGGAAGCCTTGGAAAATAGGCAAAGATGGCCTTTGAGATCTATTTTCTTGGAAAGATCTAAGGCATACACTCTTCCTGTCCTGTTGGCCTTCAGGAGAGTGTATTCCTTATCAATCAAACTTAGAACTTTGGATGACAGAATCCGACAGTTCTGACTGGTGAAAAGAGCAACATGGTCTTTGTCACACATTTGACTGACACTCAAGAGGTTGTACTTGAGATTTTCCACATGGTTAACATCATCAAACTTTATTTCCCCATTGGAAACAAAGCCTTTGCCGATGATGTAACCCTTTGCATCATTGCCAAATGACACAAACCCCTTCCTCCTTGAGAGTAGTCATTAAGAAGTGATCTGTTTCCTGTCATATGCATGGATCCTCCACTGTCTACATACCAGATACCTCTGTGGCATGTTGAAGAACCCTGCAAAACACAACAATTAGTTAGATTTTGAGACCCAAACCTTTTTGGTTTTTGGGCCTGTTCTCATCAACAGATGGTAAACTAACAGGTTTGTTAGAAACAACAGCCTGAGAGGAAGAAGATGGTGAAGAAGAGGAATCCTTTGGCTTGGACCTCCTTTTTTGTGTGTTTCAACATAGGAACATCTAATTGGTTAACTCTTCCCAATAGATGTTGAACCATCATAACCAGCTGTGTCTGATTTTGTGATAAAGCTTTCAGCTCTCCAGACACATTGGCATTGGAGTTTGATAAGTTCCTATGTTGCACCTTCTTCTTTTGAGCAATCTCAGCTGTTACCTGTTTAACCCCTTCCTTTTTGGATTTCTTTTTGGACTTAAGGGTTACAGGATTTGATGTTGCTGGTACAAATGTGGCTTCAAACTCAGTTTTCATTTTAACCATTTTTCTTTAATTTCCTCTTTATGTTTGAGTTTGATCCTCTTTTGTACCAACAATCATCTGTAAGATGATTGAACAACCACATATTTCACATGGTTTCTTCTTCATCTTATGTTGATCATCAACTAAAGAGAATGAAACTACTGAAGACTTGTTCTTCAGTACTTTGGAAGCACTATTTGCTTTCTTGACTTCCTCTTTAGTAGTCTTCAAACCCTTCCTACTGACAGTTTTCTTCTCTTCAGTGCTGACAGTAGTTGGAGTTTGAACTTCAGGTGTTAAATCTTGCTCTCCAGTCCTTTCAGGACTTCCAGAAATAACTCCTGAGTTGATCAACTCTTTGATCATGTGAGTGTTAGTATTTGAACCATCAAGATCAGCTGATAGGTTCAACGAGGGAATAATACTAACTTCAACTTCTGATGGTGCTCTATCAGAAAGTGAATCACATGATGAGGTGGATTGGTTATTGCTTTCTCCATCAGATTTCACTTCTGCTCTTGAAACAAAATCTGTAGGAGGAGCAGTGTGATTATAACCAATGCCAAACTTCACATTGGAAGCTGATTGCTTACTAAGAAGCATTTCAAAACCTTTGCATGATTGTACCCATCGATCACACTCTACTTGGGTGACTGCAAGGGTTTCTTTGAGGTCTTTGTACTTTTCTAAAAGTACCTCTTCCCTAGCCTTACCATCAGTGATTTGGCATTTAAGTTTATAAATCTCGTCATTTTCTCTTTAAGCATAGACTCAAACTCAGCTTTTCTTTTGGAAATGATCTTTTCTAGCTCTATGTTCTTATTAATTAAAGCTACATTTGCTTCTCTAATAGAGGCAAATGCTGCTATGCATGTTTTAGAACATAATTTGGCCTTAGCCTCAGAGGATACCTGTGATACCTGTGATGAAGAGGCATTTGAGGATGATCCATCTGCAGACTCCAGAGCCATAAGTGCCAGATTCCCAAAAGGACTGTCACCACCATGTTGACCAGCACCTGTGAACAGTTGTTCATGACCAGACATGTCATCTGGTAAACTGCTCCAGTCAACAACTCCAGGGGTGAAGAAGCTGTGTTGTTGAGGTTGAGGAGGTTGATGAGATTGAGATGGTTGAGGCTCAGGAAGAGCATGTGGTTGTTGAGCAATGGGTGCTTGAACCTGACTGGTTTGTGGCATGTAATAACAAGGGTAAGGATATGGCATTGGACCCTGAGGAACAAAATATGCAGGAGATTGTGGTTGAGAATGATGACCAGAATTGACAGGATGTTGCCCTCTGTGTTGTTGACTATTGCCAGGAAAGTCACAAAGGGTGCAGAAGAATTAGATCCAGATGATCTACATTCTCTAGCAAAGTGTCCAAGCCTGTGGCATTTGTGACACCTCAACTTACTCTTGTCAAAACCAACTTTGGTTTTGCCAGAGAGTCCTGGGAACTTTCTTCTAGTTCTTTTGTAGAACTTCTGAGATCTGATATTATCAAGGTCATTTGGCTCAAAATATCCATCTCTTCTAAGTCATCATCAGCAATCCCCTTGAGATCATCCATGATGAAGCATAGATTGTCATTATTACACCCAGTAAACTGACTATCAACACTCACAAATGCAGAATCAGAAGTGTTTGAAGAGAAATCAATATGCTCTCATACTGGCATTCAGATGAGCATATTCTGACTCATGACCAACCAAGGCAGTGTTGCCTGGTACAAAGTCTTCAGTGAGCTTACCAGATGAAGCCAGTTTCCTTTTTCTGCTCTATCTCTCTTTTGAATGTAAGCAGTTTCCCATGAAGTTGGGTGAGAGATAGACTATCCAGATTTGTACTGGAGCGTAGGACAATAGTGTATGTGTCCCATCTCTCAGGCAGTGATCTGAGGACCTGTTATTCATCTGGCTATTGGTGTATTCTTGTTTCACCATTTTCAGCTCAGATATCAAGCAGGAAAAGCTCTCAAACTGTTGAGTCAGAGTCTCACCCTTTCTATGAGCAAAAGTCTCATACTGTTGGGCGAGAATTTCCCTGTTGTTTGCTAAGACCTCATCAGTGCCACCAAATTGTTCTTTCAGTGCATTCCAAAGGTCATGAGCAGTTTCATGATGCATAAGCCCGGAATAGATTTCATTAGGCAGTGCCATGGCCAGAATCCATGGGCTTTAGCATCAATCTCAAACAACTTCTTGTCCTCATCAGAGTATTGTTCCTTCTTCTTCAGAATCAACTGATTTGTTTCCGGATGATTCACCATTGCTTATGTGGTCCATGTACCACGATGTCCAACAACCTGAACTATTGACAGACAGGCGATGGAGCATTCTTCGTTGCCAAATGTTATACTCGTTCCTAACCAGCATTGGAGGCTTGGTTGAGGAACCAGTATTGTGTGGATCATTAGAAGGTGTAGTCATTTTCGAAAATTCAAACAAATTCAAGATAAGCAAAACAAATTTAGCTCAAAACCGAAAACCTCAATTAAAATAGCCAAAAGCGACAGAACTTCAATCTCTATAACAGATTCGTGCGAATTTGCTAGTTCGATCAAAACTTAGAGCAAATGAGCAGTTTCAATGATAATTGTTAGATCGATCAATGATTAACCAGCTCTGATACCATTTGATAGGATCTCAGCATCTAGTTTGATCGATTCGAATGATTTCAGCAGCGGAATAGAGTACCACTAGCACAATTCGAGCAAGAATACCAAGATATAGCAATGAACAGAATTAGTTATAGAGAGAGAAAGTTTCTGCAAAAGGAATATTTCATTCAATCACACGCTTGGCATGGCTTTCGCAAAATTACAATTTAGGTCATTCTTCCTTATATAAGGAAAGATGACGTAGGTTGATGTCACTTGATAGTGACATCTAACCGTTATTTAACAACTACTGAAACACTAAAACTAATGAAGATGTCAAGCAGCTGACATCTTCTTACAAGAAGCTGTTTAATTTTACTACAAAACTACTGATAAGAAACTACTGAAACTACAACGACTGAAGAACAAGCTCTTCAGTTGTTTTACAAAACTACTGAAAGTAAAAACATAAAACTACTGATAAACACAACTACTGAAGAAGTACTCTTCAGCTGTTGTGACAAACTACTGAAACTTCAGCACTTGGTCTTCAGACTTGAACTTCAGACGTTTCATCAGCTGATGACTTCAGTAGATGTCATCGGCTGATGTCTTCAGTCTTTGTCTTCAGACTTTGTACATCAGTTGTTGATCTTCAGCACTTGTGGACTCTTCAGCTGTTGAACTTCAGTACTTTGGTCTTCAGCTTCAGCATTTGTATTCTTCAGCTGTTGGACTTCAGCACTTTAGTCTTCAGCTTTAGCACTTGTGTTCTTCAGCTGTTGAGCTTCAGCACTTTAGTCGTCAGCTGTTGAAGTCTTCAGTACTTGATCTTCAGCTGTTGAAGTCTTCAGCACTTGTCGACCTGCTGATGAAGCCTTCAGCAGTTGTTGTGATATCATGTGGGACTTAGAGGTTTTCTGATCTTGGCTCATTGGTTCTTTTGGTCCACAGTTTTACACAGCCTTGGGGATCATACCACAGCACCAGTAGTAGAAGGGTGCTGGTATAAGGTCCATTCTAACAGACTCCCACATTCTTGAGTCTAGAGACCTGATGAAGCCTTTCATTCTCAGGCACCTGGTCAAAGTTATCAAGAGTGATCAGTGGGGACTAGTTCATGGTTCCAATTTCCATATCAGTCTTGGAAATGTTGCCATTTGAAAAGTTTATTATTTGGTGTGTGAGGGATCTTAATATGGTGAGATCTTATATCAGAGCCTAGAATGCTCTGATACCAAATGCAGGACCGTTGAGGGTGGTCAATACAACACAACAACACAAGAGGAGAGTAACTAAACTTAATCAAACAGTGAACTGAATTAACCACAAGTAAAGACACTAAGAACACAAGTAATTAAGAGACATAACACAAGAGCAAGATACACAAGGAGTTTGTTTTCAAGATTGCAGTATATTGCTTTCTCAATATTCTATTACAAGTGTTACAAAGCATATGAATAAAGTTACAAGAACATGAGATACTTATACTACATCCTATAGCCGGCCAACTATGAAAGCCAGTTGGATACAATTGATTAGACACAAAACAAAATCAATTGTAGAGTCAAAAAGACACATTGCCTTTTTGACATTGTGACTATGACATGTCATAGCTCACATTCTTATCTATTACAAAAAAGATAAAGTACATGAAGCAGAAAGTTTACAGACTCAAGACCTCAATGTACAGTTACCAAAAGCATAGACCTTTTCAGTAACTCATGTAAGTTTGTGACATTACAGAGTTGCAGCGAAAAGGAGGAGTGCATCAGATAAAGCATGTTGTTAAAAGTCTTCGGAAGAAATCTGTCTTCAAGTGTTGAGCTTCGGAAGACTTTGTCTCTGAAGCTTCGGAAGACTTCATCTTTGGCTTCGGAAGATATTGGTCTTGGCTTCGGAAGATTTCACACTTAGAATATTTCTGTTGCATGTGTGAAACTTCCGAAGCATTCTTCTTCAGTACTTGTGCAACATGCATGCAGAAAAACTTTGGTTGCTTCAGCCTCTTCAAATATTCTCTACAAGAAGCATCTCCAAACCAAGCACTCATGGTTGACCATGATGAAGCCAAGGTATTGGAACATCTTTGCACTTCTGAATGTATTGCTAAGTTAATAGATATAGGTCCCACAACTTAGAGATGAGATTTGATCTTGAGTCCTTGAATATCTTAAAATCTGATTTCAAAAAGGCTGAAATTGATTATAAGTTAAAGATAGAGGACTTAGAGAAAACTATTTCAGTTCTTAAACATGAGCACACCAGTTATAGGACTCAGATCAATGATCTCAAAACCAAGTTGAAAAGAATTTCTTACTTAAAGAAAGTAATGGATGGAAAGACGTGGGGGTCGAAATTTTCAATATATGATATTATATTAAAAATAAAAAATATGTTAATTATATTAAAAATAAAAATAACTAAATTCATATATCGTTCCACATTATAAAAAGAAAAACATATTCTCTAATTTAAACCAAAAGAAAAACATGCTAAGAACATATTATAACTTATAATTAAATAAAAAATGAAAGTCGAGTGACAAAATTAAAACACTTTCTAAACTTGCATTACATAACTGAAATACTTTTAAAACTTGTTTACTATTTTACAAAGTTACCCTTATTAACAATTGACATAGTGAAATCTTGTGATCCAGGTGAAAACTAATTTTTTAAACCACTAAACCTATAAACTCAGACATATTTGTTAACTTTTAAGCATGTTATTCTCATAAAATTGGTACATCAAGTTCATCCTTTGATAAGTATTGCTCGAAGTTGCATGCATACTAAGAGTTTTTTTGGAGTTTTCCTTTTATAGCCTATTTTGTAGGCAACAATTGTAAAACTCCTGAATTTGTGAAACAATTTATATTGTCATTTTTTTGATGGAAAAGATAATCCATTAATAATGTTTTGTCAAGTTACATCAAAATAGAAGGTAGACGGGCAACAAGCTGCGCCGCCACCCCTTTCTGAATAGCAAATCCTAACCTTCCAAAACAAATCCTTGCCTCCCCGGGGTTGAGCAATGGTTGTCTATGACCCGTTGGACCCTAGTCAAAAAGTTGATAGCTTCTGGCGCTAGGGAGCCAAATGTATCAAAGGCAAAGGGAACAAAAGCGTGCTGGTTCTCTGAGCAAGCTTTAGCATGTTTATCCACTTTCTTTGATTCTGCCTTTCTTGCCGCTTGACCATCTACAAAACCGTTTCCCCCGTAAACCAACCAAAGAGGAAACCCCTGTGAGGTCCACACAAGCATGTTTGCCCCCAGCCCAGCCAAGACGAGCAGATCCGCTGGTCGCAAAGTAGACCTCCCCTCCATAGGGTCCGTGAGGAAATTCACAAGGGCTTCTTTCTTAGCAGAAATCCCAGCTCTTCTTAGGATGTCCCCCAAAACATCTTGTACCCAGTCATGCCGATATTTGAACCCAGGTAGCTCTTTACAGTGAAGGGCGTGCTCCCCATATTTATCCATACAAGCTTTACGACATATCGGACATGTTTCATCTTCCGGGTACATAGGGATCATCAACCGGTATTTGAGAATTGCTCTATATTCTACTGGAGACATGCACTGTCCCAACCCTTCAATCGGGATAACGGTCAAAAAGTCTTGAGCATGGGGGCCCTTCAGGCACTCAGACACCGGGGCGGTGTCCTTATTAGAGAAACCGCCAATATCCAAGTCTGGGAGAAGGACATATAAGCGTTCAAGCGCCTGCTGATATCCAAGTGCGCAACCCAAAAAGTAACTTAGCAACTCCCATGCACGACCTTAGCAAAAGTAGTTCACATTGGGGATTCCTAAGGCAGGGCAAGAGTTTCATGAGGTCAACCGCTCCCGAGGCCCGCCGCCCAGCCAACTCCTCAATAAAGCTAGGATCACGGCTAACAGCTCCACCAAGGAGCTTAACCCCCCTCTCTGGTCTACTAATCCCTCTCGGGAAAAGTCCGTCCTGAACTTTACGCCCATCACATGTCGGCCAAAAAACCTCTGTTTTCTTAATGTTGAGATAAAGCCCCAGAGATGGCCCTTCCACGTTGATGATGTCTACGGCCTTAGCAACCTCAGACGCGTTGCCGATAATCGTTCCATCATCCAAATACCAAGCATGAAACAAAAGGTTACAACGGTCCTGGACCGAAGAATAAGGGGGTGTAAGGCAAGGGCAAAGAGAAAGGGCCCTAAGGGATCTCCTTGTTGTACTCCGGTAGTAGCCCCAATACAATCATTACCAACATACAACTTAGCAGGCTGAGCATAAAGAAATTGGACCCACCGATAGATTGATGGGCAATGCTGATGAACCTCTTGAAGGAAGGTTGTGCGGTCGACCGTGTTAAAAGCATTAGCGTGACACAATCAATGGAATGGATTTTGTTTATTTATGCGTTAAATAAACAACGTTTCAGGCCATATTTTGGAGTTGTTACAATCAAAACCTTTACGATTGACGAGAGGAGAAACATACACAAACCCAAACTGATTTGGGAGGAGAGAATTAGAAATTTTTTGTTAGAGTTGCATCTCTAAGTACATGGTCTACTAGATAGGTAATTTGAGACGTAGGATTAAGATTAAAAACGTTTAAGGGAAGGTCCAGAGATGTCTTATATGGGTCCATAGGCGAAGTTCTTCAAGGGCCGGGAGGGGCCCCACCCCCACTCTTTTTTCATCAGTGGTGTTAATTTTTTGTCCAATAAAGTAATTTTTAACTTAAGAATGTAAATATTTTCATATATAACAAGTTCGTCCCCTCCTCCCTCATCGAACAACCCTAAAGTACGCCATGGCTCATACTTCAGATGGACCAAGACAAAATAGGACACAACCGGATGCTATGACAAATATCACTTTGCAAACCTAAGCTCTTAGTCAAAAGTATGGTTAAAGCATGAATAAGAGTACAGCTCAACCATGAACACCATGAGCAAAAATGTGTAAAATGTCCCTAAACGAATTCAGGTGAAATCGACGAGCAGGCACGGATACATGTAACGAAACTAATCATTGAGGCGTTACTTATGAAAATATTCCATATATACACAAAGGCATCAGTCATTGATGCCTGATGATTACATACAAAGCAATGATCTAGTACCTACAAGTTGTTCTCCAAGAAGGCTTGAATTGCCAAACCAGCCACCCAAACATCGTCTTCTAATACATGTTCTTCAGGGGAATGACTAATTCCTCCACGGCATCGAACAAATAGCATACCAATCTTCGTCAAATGAGACATGGCCATTGCATCATGTCCTGCACCACTCATGAGTACCGGCACATCACCACTATCCACACCTGTCATTCGTTTTAAAGCACTATATGCTGCAGATTTAAGCTGAGAATTCAATTCACCATCACAGGTTACCGCATTGGCATCATGCTGCACAGCAAATTGACAACATAGTGAGCAAAGGAGAATCTAGAAATGTTAAATGGGTTGTGTTAGCAGGTTGGTAGGTCGAACGACCTGAAACAAGTTTTCATGGTTTGACACAAAATCACCCATGTGTTGTAAGGGGGAAATATAGAAAAAACAAGGTGAGACAATGCACCTTACGCTCCATTAAACAAGAAACAGATCGACGGTCGCATATACTATGCATCTGATTTGATAGTTCATATATGACAGCCTCCCTTCCTACGTCATCTATGGTACGAATATCTACCGTAAATACTACCTGAAAATATTTTTAATAAAAAGTAAGTGAACAATGAATATTATACTTAAACCAAGTGGAGTTGGGTACTTGCCTGGCCAGGAATGACATTACTTGCACTGGGCCAGGTTGATATCTCGCCAACGGTACAAACAAGTGATCTGGAAAGGGATTTAATAGAGAAGGCATTACAGTGTCCGTCAGAACGATCATTTGATATATAATCCTGAGGATTTTACATAGGCTTTCTAAAGATACAATTAATTCAGCTGCAGCAGCCAAAGGATCTCGACGCATATACATGGGAACTGTTCCAGCATGTCCTTGTGATCCTCTCACTGTTACCTGCAACACAGAAACCGTGCAAACAATCTATTAGTAGAACTTCATATTTTACTAGACAAACCACAATAACTAATATGGGTCAAATAGGGCTGACTCAAAACGGACAAGGTCAGATGAGGTAATCCACCAAAATTTTGTCCGTTTCTCAATGTAATATAATTTGAAGTTATACAACTACAGAAACAAAAGTTAATACGATAATTTAAGTATAACAAAATTAAGCGGATGTAAACATTTCAATACCTTCAAACGTGTCTGTCCAGCAATGCCTTTTACCACAGCAAGAGGAAGACCAACGGATTCCAGTACAGGTCCTTGCTCAATGTGAACCTGCAGATATAACACGATTATATAATGTATTAGCTTAGAAGAAGAAAACTTTCCTCATACTTTCAGAATCCAATTTCAACATTCAGTGGGGGACTTATGAATCCAACGCATCCACAACTGAAAACCCATTAATCAGATGTGGTTCCCATTTTTGGTTCTACTTGCATCAAGATAGTTCATAGTTAGACCCAATATAACATCTTCATCAATTATTATCCTCGCTCAACACAAACACGGCCTAAAGGTGTCAATATTGACCCATATACTTATGAATGGGCGATTTTGAATACATTTAATTTCAAATGTGTCAAATAGCTTTAAACTTTATTTTTTTGTTGCGAAAACAGAAAAGAGTTAAATGGTCAAAAGGGTAGATTATTATTGTAATAATTTACTTTGTATTATTAATGCAACGAACCTCCTAAGTCATTTTGTTCAAGAATGTAGACTATAATTGTAATAATTTACTCTTCGTGATTATATATAATGCCTTATATATTTCTAAATAAATTAGAAATGACAAAAAATGTTTGTCAGTTAACCCTACCCAACTAAAAATTGCTATCTTTAACTGGATTCATGTGACCCGTTAGTCAAACAGCGCATTGCAAACTTTAATAGAGCCATAAAAAGAAGATGATAAATCATCAACTCAATTTACGTCTGTAGCATAATCTCACCAATACAGATGCAAATACAAATGTAGAGCTGGCAGGAATTACAGGTTATACGGGCTATCCTGGAAGGTGTTTTTAAGTCTGAGATAATCCAGCAGGCTTCACAAACAAACCTCAGGTTATAACTGCTACATCTAGCAAATATTCTCCAAAACTCATGGATAACAATAGAGATTGAAATAATACCATGCCCAATTTGTAGTTTCGAAATCTAAAGCTGGTCTATCACAAAACGGAACATTACGTAAGAATTTAATGTTTTTTACTGAATTCTCTTACCTCTACATAGCCCAAGACAGACTCGGGTTCATATTTGAGCAGACTGAGGTTTTCTTCAGTAGTATCTATCAGGTTATCCTTCAAAACATTTTGCACTGTCAAACCACTGTTTGATAAACTTTCTGTAAGTTTCACTGGGACTTGTAAATTCACATGAACTGATCATAAGACAGTGTTTTAATCATGTTACCTTTTGTCAGGTATCTGCAATGTTGAAACAGGTAGTACACCTGCAATAGCTGCACTTCCTAGAAATGTAGATTGAAATCTAACTCCTTCTTCATCACTAAATGCAATTACCTGCAGTTTGACAAGTGCAAGAACAACAAGCAAGAAAGACTTGCTGTTTTCAAGATATCATAATTCCAAATGTCAAATGCAAAAAAAAAATTGAACTTACTTCTACTGGATGCCTTAATGCCTTAATTTTCCAGTGACGTTCAACACTTTTAATGCGGATATAGCAGATACGATACCAAGTGCACCGTCAAACATACCAGCATCAACAACAGTATCCTGTCAATAACGGAAAAATAACAACTAAGTGCAAAGAGTACATAAATATTTGAAATAGAAGAACATGAATCTTGCTAATTACAAGTAAAAAGTGAGCGGTTTACCAGATGAGAGCCGATTAAAAGAGCCTTTTTGCTAGCAGTAGGTGGTTGAACTCGACCATGCACATTTCCCAATCCATCTACCCACCTGGAAATGAATGGCAGCCTCAGTTGAGATTTCTCAAAAGACAAAAAAAACATTAACCAATATACAGAATAGCCAACAACTCACGTCGTCAAACCCGCATCCTCCATCCATGTACGAATGAGATTCCCAGCTCTGATAGAAGCTGGGCTTAAGAAAGTCCTCTCAAGGTAGCCATCTACATCACTTACCTGTGTTATTCAACGCAATATCGGAATTCAGTTGAGTTTATAACTACTAAGCATCTCCAAATTTGCTGCAATGGACCAGTACAAACGAAAATCATAGAAGATGTATAGCTTAAGGGTGAGTGACTTTGATGCATACATGTTGAGCTGAGAGCAGTCAATATGCACAGATATTCAAATCATAATACTATTTGATACAAGATCTATGAGGTGACCGAAAAACAGAAGTATTTGATACATGATTGGTGTAGGATAAAAAGTAAAAATGCAATATCATGGTTGAGGATACATACACATATATATGAATATGAATATGAATAGCAGAATATGAATATGAATAGCAGAATATGATATGAATATACATATATATACCTTTCCAAGCTGATAGAGTCTTGCTACTGCCTCTTCCCTTAAGATTTCAGGAAACAGATCATTCTTCAAACCTTCAACATATAAACTCAAAAGAAAGGGCACAAATCAAAATCAGAAATAATAATAATAAGCAGATAAAACAGAAACAGGGGTGGTTCAGATTTTACAGATGAAGATCTGAATGAAATGGATTAATCACGTAGAATGAGTTTTTATAAAGAAGGATAACATAAGATCGTCAAAGAGAAAAGGGATTTGAAAAAAGAAGAAGCGATGAATAATAATATCCGTTTGAAATAAACCCAATGCAAGGGATGAGAAACGGACCGTGGGTAGAGGGGGCGGTTGATATGGCTATGGCTGTGGGTGAAAGCAGGAGGAAAAGAGAGATGATGATGATGAAGAAGTTGAATGATTTGCAGAGTTGCTTGTTTGTAGAGTGAGAGGCCATGGATATGTCTATGTCTATGGTTATGGTTATGGTTATGGCTGCAAACTCACGAGCAAGAAAGCAAGCCAAGCAACTCTCTCTCTGATGAGTGAAATGTCAAATGGGTGTGGTGCCTTTCCCCTGGATTCCTATTATAAATTTATTATTCATTATCATTCATTATTATTCATTCCAGCTTGCCCACCACCTCTACCTTTTTAGGCCAACTTGTTCAATTTTCAATACATCCCCATCAACTTTACAACCATTTATTTTAATCACTATAATTAATTAATCTTTTTTTTACCACCCTTCTTTTCTTTATTTTGACACTAACCAACGTTACTAGACTATAAACATGAGTATAACAAACAATACTACACCCTACTAATCCAATACACATTCACTCAAGATGACTAAGTTATATTATACCATGCCTAATAGGGACATAAGTTTTGAAATCCCAAACTTCAATGATGTTCTTCACTATCTCCAGCTAATTTACCACATAATTTATATATGCTCCCTTATATATACACTTGCTCCACCGTATCACAAGTACTTCATCATCCGATATATTCCCTATAGGAATGTTTCAAGGTGTTTTAAAGGTTTTCTTTATTTTAAGTTGGTAAATGTACCCTTGTTGGTAGAGCATCTTTCAAAGCCATCAACCTCAAATCACAAATTTTCGACGTAGCAAAGGTATAAATATGTGTTTCATAGCAAAGTTGTATGAAAAAGTTGTAACATATTACATATGTGCCTCATAGGGTATATAGAAAAGATAGAAGCTAAATTAAAAAAAAGAAAAATATTAGGAGGGCCAAAAGTGGTATTTTCGCGTCATATCTCATGTGTTTGTATGTGGATGCCTTTGCTGCTGAATCCCGAGTGTTCTACACGTACCCAAGATCAGGTGGGATCCACGAAGATGCATGCTTTAAAACCACATGAATATTCAATCTTTGAATTAATTGCATATATTATACTATATCAAATTGAAGTAGGATTCCAATTTTGCTTCCACCAAAATATATATATATATATATATATATATATATATATATATATATATATTATATATATATATATATATATATTATATGAAAGAGTTATGCTAAAAAGAGTTTGTTGCATAAAAAATATAGAAAGCATTTCTAGTTATTGGATGTGTTTGATAAATGGATGAGATTTAATATGTCGTAATTTTGTTAATTGTGTTCTAAGGATGTTAGGTTTCTTTGAATTCAAGGGGCAAATCTGTCATTTAGTTAAAAACTATAGAAGGTAATTAACCGTCGAACCATTAAGGGTTTTGACAACTGAAACCCAAGATTACAGGGGATATTGGAGAAGAAATATGACGAACAAAATCAATGGACCGTGATAAATACTTAAACACAATATGAACCGTGTGTGTTAAGCTATTCATATGTTTTATAAGGATATCAATGTTGAGTATTTAGCGGGCAACTGTGCATATTTAGTTGTTAACTATGCGTATTAAGTATTATAACTATGCGTATTAAGTATTATAACTGTGCGTATGTAGTGGTCAAGTGTGTGTATTATAACTATGCGTATGTAGTGGCCAACTGTCCAATTCTTCTCACAGTCGTTGCCTCACGATTTAGATAAAATATGTTTATCAGGATTAATCGATTGAAATATGTTTACCGTATTCAAATCAATGGATCCCCTAAAAATCGGCTTATAAATATAACTGAATATAACTTCATTTTTAAAACACAAAGGCTAATTACAAATATACCCTTTCATTTAATATATATATATATATATATATATATATATATATATATATATATATATATAAATCCATTTGTCACTACAACAAGTCTTCCTAGACTTTTTAAGTGAAATTGATTTTTTAGTAGAACCCATACCCATATATATACATATATTATATATATATATATATATTATATATATATATATATATATTACAAACGTACAAAAAAGTTTCATGTGTTTTTAAGATGTGAACAAAGCCAGAATGTTTCGTTTTCACTTCAAATAACTTAAATTCGACTTAATTCATTTTTCATGCCTGAGGTTTAAATTCATTAAAACTTGGGTTATTTATCATTTAATTATTTGTATATATTATTCTAGACACATATATAAAATAATTCAGAGTAGGTTTTTTATATATTTGTAAGTATGTTTCTTATATTATATTAAATGGTTATGTGTATCTTTAAGTAGATAAAAAATAAAATATTACTGTTAAGTTGTATATTTATTGGAACACTCTAGACACATATATAAGAGACTTAGGAGTAGATTTTTTATATATCTATAAGTGTGTTTCTTATATTATATGAAATAGTTGTGTGTATCTGTAAGTAGATAAAAAATAAAATATTATTGTTAATCTGTATATTTATTAAAACACTATGCATCCTTATAATTTGTTAATAATTTTTAAAAGTGGTTGTTAGTAGAGTAGAGATAAAATGTAATGATAAATGAGAGTATTATTTAATTAAAAAATAAAGATAAAATAATAATTTTTAGTATAATTATAAGATTAAAGATAAAAGGATCAATTGCCTATATACCATTGTAAACATCCCATAAAGCATATATACCCTTGTAATGACAATATTACCCTTCGAAATAATTAATAAGAACTTACACATGGGTATATATGCTATTAAAGAATTTTAGAGGGGATAATATGCTTTTAATCTATTTGTCATTTATAAGGTTGGTAAGAGAAAATTTGTCAATTATAAAGTTTTAGTAAGAATAAGAGCAAATTAATCATTATATAAACCACTTTTAATGAAAATAAGTAAATTTGCTAATTAGGTTTTGTAAGAGGATATATACAATTAAATTTTTTGCTTAGGTATATATGCAATTAAAGAGTTTTAGAGAAAAAAAATATGCTTTTAAATCAAGATAAAAAAACTAATGGTGTGAATGATATAAGTAGAGAGAGAAAGAGAGAGACAATATTTTTTACACATAAAATTAGGAGTAAAATTATGAAAGCAAAGTTTAATCTTTCTCTCCGTGATAACTTTGTGCATCTTTTTACGTAAAATGGACTTTGTAAAACAACATTTCCATTTATATATATAATATTTTTAAATTCTTATATTGTAACTATATGTATAATAATATTTATATTAAACCATATATTATACAAACAAGACAACCATTTAGACAAGCGACTTTAATCAACCTTGATACGTAGAGCTAGATCTTAAACTTGTTTCAAGTTCAAACTGATTCAAGTTTTAATACATTTGTCTAGAATCACTTACAAATTGCTTGACTCCTTTATATGATCATTCAATACATTTACCACTATTTAATGTGAACTTAAGGTTTACTGTAAATATTTTGTGACCGGCGGTAAAAGAACATGACGAAAGTTGAAAAATATATAATTCAATGGCTGGTTTTGTTCAAAGTTATTATTACGAACGCAAATATTCGTATTACGTATTAGCTAACTAAAATTTAGGTAGTTTTGTCATAAATTATCATTTTATCTGATTCATAGAGAATAAGCATATCACGCAATTACTTTGTAAACAAAATTGTCAAAAAAAATTATGAGTTGTGTAGTACGCTATTTATCATATTTTACTTAATATAAATCACAATTAATTTACATCAATGAGGAGGCCTATAGACCATGTTATTCACCCACTACCTTTAAATAACTTTGTCATTCATCCAATCCCACCAAACAAATCACCATAATTTCCAAAATTAATTTAAATAAATAAACACTAATCCAACAACCCCTAATAACAGCTTTAAAGGGTAACTGTTATTTTAATTGTTTTCTAACTGGACATCATCCGAAGGAAACACACAATTGAAAAAGACCATCTCACTCAACCTATGTATTTTTAATCGAACTGAGAGTTGGACCCATGATGTCTCGTATTTATAAAGGACTAGAAGGATGTCCGTGCAATGTGGCGGGATTTCATTTTACATTTGACACGTGCATTTAATATTTTGTTATTCTTGTAGTAGTTTTACAAAAGTTTCTTATATTTTTCTAAGCTAAAATTTAAACACCAAATAAATGAGTTTTACATGACGACTTGTATATAAGCATTAATTTATTGTACCTCATAAAATAAAGATCGTTTCAACAAAATGTTTACATCAAAACGTTTTAAAATAAACACAGGTTAAGTTGTAGTCTCAAAACGCTTTTAAATGTGATTAATTAAAAAATATAGTTGAAATCTTAAAACATATTAAGTTTGTTTGGTTTATGAGTAGATAATATAAATTTTATGCAAGTGTTAGTAAGTGTAATGTTATTATATAAGTTATTATAAGAGGTAATGTGTAAATAATGTAATAAATACTATTTTATCCTTAAAAATAATTAAATATTTTTAGTTTTATGATATTTAATAGTACTTTTTTTATATATTTTATATACAGTATAAATATCTTTTCATAGCACCGACGATGAAAATTTAGTTTAGCAATATAATTGGACGATGAAAATTAACTTAGCACCAAGATTCCTACGTGTAATCCCATCCCCCTAGAAAAAAGCAACAAGAATTTTTTATGGCGATATATAGGAAAGGGACACTAGCGTCCATTTAGATCATGTACGAAGCCAATAAACTAGTGTATTTTGGGAACCTTTTTCAATACTTATAAAAAATCATAAACCTATAAATATTTAATATTTTATTCTCAATGTATAAACTAAACTTAATTTTATAGGAACACTCAAATGGTCAAACCCTAAGAAGTATATTAGACTGGTATTTCCCAGTTAATCATGATATTTGTTATTTCTTAGTCAATCGTGAACTAGATTATATTTCTTTCGGATTTCAAAATTTCAATTTATATAAAAAAATTTTATTAATTAATGATATCCCCCAAAAATTGTTTCTTACCGGCCTTTTCAACTTTTGTTATGTGAGATTTTTGGTTTGTCTCGCGCGAATAGAGAGATCTCATTGTCATCATGAAAATCGGAAAAGTTGTTTGGAGATCCTCACCACTTACTCCGATGAGCAATCGATCCTTTCAGATCGAGCAACACATTTTCTAGTTTTCTAAACACACCAAACTTATATCCTTGCCGCCCTCACATACTAAACCTGATCCCGCCAATTTCATGCATCCTTCGTCTTATACATATAAGATCCGTTCACCAAAGCCGAACATTGCCATATTTGACGGGTCCAATTAACTCATTGGATTGGCTATTCCAAGCTAACCGATATATACTTCACATTCTATATATAAAGATCCAACTAGCTCAAAATTTGTCCATGGTTGCTTCCAACCACTATGGATATTCACTCATCTTATGACAACATTTTTATGGTTGCTTTCTCAAGGCATTACTATTGTGGGTACTTTCACGAGTCAACCGATGATAATCCATATAGAATCGGATAGCACAGATAACAGTATATACCCACGAGGCATTCATTACTCATACCAATGGTACCAAGATGTTTTGTTTTCCCCTTATGTGGTAAGGATCAAACCCCTGCTATAAAACATATATATGTAGTATAAGACAATTATTGCGTGTGCGCTCCCCGTTAAAAAATGAAAACATCCAACTTTATGTAACACAATCAAAATATGTACAACTAATAAACAATATACTAATAACATGCTCTAGTAACTTACATGGCTTCTTCCATTGTTACGACCTCTTTTTATTATAACTATTATTCCTATGTGCATCTCTATATAATCAACTATCTAATTAAATTATTATTTGTATCGTATATTGTTACAAAACAATAATAAAAACACATCACGATTGATCAAATAGATTTGTTCTATTAGGCAAGCGAAATAAGTACTATGTACATTGAAAAACAACTTACTAATGTAGAACAAGATATATAACATTCAACCCCTATAATATTTAATAGCTTCAATAAATAAAAGATTACAACTTAATGTGATTATCTCTCAATTTGCAAACAACATGAGTTGGTGAATATTTATAAAAGCTAAAATAACTGTCTAATCTATAGTTTGTTCTATCAAGCATCGTGTTTGCTTTAAACGCCAAGACCAAAATTGACTAAATATAACAGTTCGATCCATGCAACTAGAAAACAATAATAATCCAAAATATCCTTTTCATTGAACTACATCTTTATCTTCAATTAAGTCATTATCCACATCCTCAGTAATAAGTAGTTGCTTACCTTGGCATCGTCTTTCTTCTACTTAACTATCACATCGGTATTAAAATCACTACAAGAAATGTCTCCATTAACGGCGACACATTTAACGGCGACTAAAACCAATAGCGGCGACTAGAACCAATAGCGGCAACAACCATTAGCAGTGACACCTTTAGCAGCGACTGTCGTCGCTATTGATCAACGATCCGTCTGGGTTTCTAAACTTAGATCTGGCCGTTGAACGTGCGGCAGATCTGACTGTTGATGTTTAATCGTACAATAGAGCTTTAGCGGCGACACCTTAAGCGGCGACATGTCGCCGCTAAAACACTACTAGAAAACTATACTTTTTGCAACTGTTTTTTTGCGACAAGAGTATTTTGGTCGCAAATACAAACAAGGTTGCGACACATTTGTAACAAATTGGAAAACACGTAATTAGCAACTAGGTTGTGACAGATTTGTAACAAACAAAGAAATTGTTGCAAATTTGTCCAAATAATAAGCGGGAAATTAAATTCTTGTCCCGAATTATGACAAATTTGAGACAAAATGGAGGGAAAACACAAAAGTTAAGAGGGAAACTATATATTGTCACAAACTTGTCGTAAGTTGCGACATATTTGTAACAAATAGTATTATTAATCATCAAAATATACCTTTATAATTATTTTTTTATATTAGTAATCATAAATAAGCACTACACCCAAGGAAGCTTATTTCAAGAGATAAGTTCTTCTCAAGCCTTTGTGTCATCTGATAAAAGTTGTGGCAGCTTTCTCTTCACCTTTGAAGACCTGGATTGTATCCATCCAGATGATCTGGAGTACATGGAGATAGTCCAGTAGATGTCTTTTCTTACTCACAGAGCCAAGAAGTTCAATAAGCGGACTGGAAGGAAGTTCCCCAACAATGCAACCAGTGGAAAGTTTGGACTAGATAAAAGCAAAGTCAAGTGTTACAACTGTAATGGTACAACTGTAGCTTGATGGGCCACTTTGCCAGCAAGTGCAAGACACCAAGAACAAATGGTGGCCATGCACAATCCAGACCAAACTACACTAACAAAGCCACCTAGAATGAGAACCCAAAGCAGCAAGCTGCAGTTTCTGTTGAAGAGGGAGGCTTTGACTAGAGCTTTCAGGTGAAGATGCTTCTCCAAACCAAGCACTGATGGCAGATCATGATGAAGCCAAGGTATTGGAACATCTCTGTACCCCTGAATGTATTGCTAAAATAACAATACAGGTCCTATAACTTAGAAAGAAGATCTGATATTGAGTCCTTAAATATCCTAAAAGCTGATTTTAGAAAGACTGAAAGTGGTTATAAACTAAAGATAGAAGACTTAGAGAAAACAATTTCAGTTCTAGAATATGAGCACACCAATTATAGGACTCAGATCAAGGATCTCATAACTAAGTTGACTGAATGCCTGGCTGAGCTTGTGATCAGCAAAGTCAGGGCAGAAAAATGTGTTCTTGAATAAGAGACCTTCAAGAACATGATATCCTCATCCCTGCACAACAAGGTGTGTTATCAAAACAAGCAGGGACTGGGATCTAATAAGATAGCTCCTCCACACACAATCTTTTCTATAAGATCACCCAGGTGTGAAACTTGTGAAGATAAGCTTCCCTTCATAGACCCTTGAGTGAAGAGGATGAAGAAGTGATAGTGAAGAATTCCATTGAGAAGAGTGAAGAGGAGGATTCTAAGAAGGGTCACTATCCTTTTGAGGAGAAGAAGGAGATTGTGATAACCAAGTCTATGAGGAAGAACTTGATCAAAAAGAGCAAGAGAAAAGCTAAGAAGCTCAAAAGATCAAGGACACATTTGATTCTAGGCATAAGCAAATTTTTATCTCTACAAGGTTTGAAGTGGTAAAGACTGAAGACATCAACCTAAACTCTTCTTCAAGAGTTTTGGTTTATGTTCAAATCATCTCAGCACCAAGAATAAGGCTAATCTATTGTGTACCACTGCCACATAGCCTGGACCATCCAACTCCAAGAAAAGTTTTCAACCCAAAAGGACTGTCTCAGCATCTGCAAAGATGAAGGTGGAGAAGGGATGCAATCAAAATCAATCTTGTTCTTAGCAGAAGACTCTTGGAAAGAAGAATATGGAATGTGTTATGTGTGAAAGTATCTCTCATCTTGCTAAGGATTGTCCATACAATCCAAGAGGTACTCTCCATATGACCAAGAAAAAGGCTTCCAAGAGTTCTAAGAAAATTTCAGCTTCGGAAGGAAAATCTATTTCCTTCGAAAGCTTTAATCAAAGAAGAAGGCAAGTGGAAAATTGCCTTCAGAAGAAAATTTGGTCTCGGAAGAAAGGAATACTTCCAAAGCACTAAAGTCTGCTGCAGTGTTTGCAGAATCTTTCGAAGGTCCAGTCATCAAAACTTCCAAAGTCTCAAATGCTTTCGAAGTGTTGAAGGTCAAGTCCAAACTTCCAAAGGCGGTGTGGAAGTCAAAGAAAGACCAAGTTATTGAATGTTCTCCATCAACAACAGCTCAAGATCCTCAAAACATAACTATAGAATCTATTACTGTTGCATTACCTTCTACTTTGTTAGGATCAGTGATCTATGTTTGATTGATTAGAGAGTATAGCAGTGGAATTCTAACAATGAATTAGCCAATTCACAAGAACGAAACGATATTCAATGAAGAACGAAGACGGTTATAGAAAGAGAGAATTCTGCAAATATATTTCATTCAATATTCGCATTCGTGGTAACGGAATGTCACACTTACAATTAGGTCGACACCTCTTATATAAGAGATGTGACGTCTGCTGATGTCACTTGATAGTGACATCTAACAGAATTATTCCAACTGAAACACAACTACTGAAGATGTCAAAACAGCTGACATCTCCTTACAAAAATACTAAGTGTTATAAGTTATTATAACTACTGAAAGACATAAAACTACTGAAACTACAACGACTGAAGAACAAGCTCTTTAGTCGTTTTACAAAACTACTGAAAGTAAAAACATAAAACTACTGATATCACAACTACTGAAGAAGTACTCTTCAGCTGTTGTGACAAACTACTGAAACTTCAGTACTTGGTCTTCAGACTTGAACTTCAGATGTTTCATCAGCTGATGACTTCAGTAGATATCATCAGCTGATGTCTTCAGTCTTTGTCTTTAGACTTTGTACACCAGTTGTTGATCTTCAGCACTTGTAAACTCTTTAGCTGTTGTACTTTAGTACTTTGGTCTTCAGCTTCAGAACTTGTGTTCTTCAGCTGTTCAGCTTCAGCACTTGTGTTCTTCAGCTGTTGAACTTCAGCACTTTAGTCTTCAGCTGTTGAAGTCTTCAGCACTTGATCTTCAGCTGTTGGAATTTTCAGCACTTGTCGAACTGCTGATGAAGCTTTCAGCAGTTGTTGTGATATCATGTGGGACTTAGAGGTTTTCTGATCTTGGCTCATTGGTTCTTTTGGTCCAACAAACTCCCCCTGAACCAATGCAGCCAAAACCTCTAATTTATTTATTTTCCCACTTGTTGTTGGCAAAAAGGTTGGTCTTTTTCCTTCTTGATCAGTAGAGAAGATGACCCATATAAGCTCCGGCCTAGGAAGAAATCTCAGATATTTGTTTGGCAAGATATGAATGGGAACTCTGTTTTGGGGAACTGGACACAGAGTTGTTATCCCATTCATGAGATCTACTTCCCGTGTATAAGCCTGTAGGATTCTCTAGTGTATGCTCTGAGAAACATGATTTGTTCTTCCATGGTTAGGTTCTCGGCTTCACCATCAAACAATCCTTCTTGCCCATACAGCTTGAGATGTACTTGGCCTGTTTACCATTTTTGAGCTCAACTGTTGTAATCTGTCTGTATGCAAACTCATCAGGATGAGTCCCTTCAAGTAACAGACTGAGCTCATTTTGTTTGAAGTTCTCAAGCCTCTTGTAGACTAACCCCTTTTTAATGATTCTGTTCTCTAACATCTTTTGGGGTGGTTGTTTAGTCTCATAGGCCTTTTTGAAGTCTTCGACAATCTCCCAGGGTGATACTACAAGGGCCACTGTGATCTCTTCATCTACGATCCTTTTGACTTGGCCCTTGTATCTCGAAGGAATGTCTTTCTTTACAATCCTGTGAGCCACCCTAGGATCAGGCCATACTCTCACCTTTTCCTTCTGATATTGAAATGTGTTGGCGAGAGTGTACAACCTCAGAGCTTCTTTCTTCATACTAATAATTGATGACGAAGCAGCATAAGTTTTGTCAATGCTTTTCAGCATTTCATCATCATGAAGCTTTTGCTGCTGTTCTTCTTCAATCTTTACTCTCACAGCATCCATCTGTGAGGTGGGAGTGATGGGCATGGGTTTGACTTTCGCCAATGTTAGAACTGCAGACAGAGGCAGCCTATCTTCTTCCACATCATCCTCTTCTTCTTCTTCTTCTAACCTCAACACCCTTCTCTTCTTCTTCTTAGGTGCATCATCGGCTGTTGGTTTAGATGGTAAGGGAGTTGGTTTTGTGGGTTGAGGAAGTTTGGATTTGGGCTTTGAGATTGGTTTGGAGATTTGAGGGGTAGGCTGTTTTTGAGTGGGTGAAAGGGAAGGTTGTTCCGGCATTTTGGTTGTGAGTTTAGCTTTTGTAAGTCTTGCCATTTCAAACCTTTTTCTAGCCCCAGCCTCATCAAGGGCTTCAATGATAATCCCCTTATGGAATTGCTCAGACAGACAGATTCTGGTGGCTATAGCAGAATACTGTCTCTGGTCCATGCACAAATCTCCATCAAAGATCTTCCTAAGTATTTGGCAATGAAACGAATCATGATCTCCAATCTCTCCTTTTCCAGTACATCATACCCAGCCCATCTGGTTTGAATCTCCTCCTCTTCCAACTTCCTGATCTCACTATCTAATGTGGCTGTATCAAAACCTTGCTTGAAGAGTTGCTCAATGATTTTGTCCATGGATCGGCTGTGTGTGTCATCTGCATCTTTTACCAGCTCTTCCAAGGATTTTTCTTCAGCAGTAGGTTGATCATCAGCACTTTTCTTTCTTTTGTAGGTGATCAGTTGGTGTTGCTTTTCTTTTTCCAACTCCTGGATTTGTTCTTTTGCCTTCTCATCCTCAGTTCTTTCCTCTTCTTTTCTTTCACTGCAGTACTCTCCCCCTTTTTGGATGCATTGGTGGTAGGGGTTTGTACCGCAGAAAGTTTCTTTTGCACAGCATCATCAATAAGTGGTTGTAGAGTTGAGGAAATCCTCTCATCAATGGATTTAGTAACAATTTCATTGATGATGGGAGTGATGAGAGGTATGGATTGTTTGAATACAGCAACTATCTGCTCTGGGGGGTTCTGTCCCGGAGAGATAGTGCCAAAAGCAGAAGCTGGAGGCTCAGTGGAGTGAGAGGGTGAAGTGTTTGGGGAACCTTCAACTGAAGGTGCCATCTATGGGTTGGTGGAGGCAGATGGTCTTTGTTCCTTAGAAGTTTTGGCAAGCAGCTCTTTGAGTCTGCTCACCTCCTCCTCCAGGATGGTGTTTTGGGCGATTACATCGTAAAAGAAGCCCAGGTCATCATCAGTAGATACTGAATCACCTGATAGGATCAGGATGAACATGCACTGAGTGTAGCTCAGTTGTAGCATGTGCCCCTTTGTCTTGGAACTGGGGACTTCCTGCCTCAGGACTGTGTCCGTCATCAGCAGTTGCCTCTTGTAAGGTCTTAGTAATGGTACCAACTACAACCTGATCATATGCTGACGCAGGAGAAGTGGCAGCCTCACCAGAAGTTCCAATCTCCATTGCTACACTAGGAGAAGGAACATTGTAACCCCTATGCTGTGGGTTCTCAGCTGCACTTTGGTCCTCCCCCTCAATGGTAGAGGTGTTCCCAGTAGTAATTGGTATCTGGGGAGGGGGTGAGGAGTGCAATTGAGTCAGCACTTGTGCAACAAGCAATGTAGGACTTTGGGGGGCGGTTGCATGGGGAGATAGGGTAAAAGCAGTCTGCACCTGGGGAGGAAGGTGCTCTTCAATGGCAATCTCCTCAAGTGAGGAAGATCCCAGATGTGTGGGTACCCCTTGTGTGGTTGCTGCAGGCTCCTTTTGAGAGGAATCCTGAGCGGCTATGGCTGGAAGAGTCCTTATATCCACTAGGGGGTTATAACCAGTGGATATAGCCTGCGTTTGTGTTACAGGGGCATCCTCAGGGGACTCATTTCCCTGAGTAGCCTTTTTGGTTTTCTTTTTAGTGGGTTTGGTGGGGACTTTTGATTTGGAGGTGGTGGTTGTGGGTTCCAGCTGCGTGGATTTGCGCAGCTTGGCAGCCATTTTGAGTGATTGGTCAGAGTTGTGCCGGAGTATACTTCAGGCAAAACAGCCATAGCAGGGACTCCCAGGTCAACAAGTCCCTCAGCTTGAAGCTGGTTTGTAATTGTGGCCATTATGAACCGCGGATATAATATCCAACGGTTAGCAGTTTGTTTTTGGGCCATATCCTTGAGCTCTGAAAATATTATTTCTGAAAAATTTAAAGGTTGTTGCTCAAGAATGGAGTACATTACCTGCTGCCACTTTGTAGACATTTGATCCCAAGACGAAGTCTTAGGAGCCAAACAGACATTACCATGTGAAAGATTAGACTTCAACATCATGGAAATGTTTCTTCAGTATGGTGGAGGCACTAAGGTTTCCCTGATATCCATGGTGGGCAAAGGATAAATCAGTTTGCCCTTTGGATATCCAGCAGGAGAAGTGGCATCATCCAGGTGTAGAGTTTGACGAAGTATATCGGGAGTGATGACCACTTCGTGGTTGTTAACGACCGACCGGAGAGACGCTATGTTGTTCTCCCCAGTGGTGAGGGTGACGTTCATCCAAAACTGATTAAGGGATTCGGCATGAAGGATTGGATTGAGAAGAAAGGCCGTTTTGTATTGTGACTGGACCATAAGATCAATAGCATTATCGAACTTAGCCCAGAATGGCGATTTGGTGAGGTAAGCTACACAGTTGTGTCGCGGTTTGAGTTGCATGGACGCCATTTAGGAGAGAGAAGTTTTGGAGAGATGAACGTTAGGTTTGAAGAAGATGAAGCTCTGAAGGATTAGGTTAGGGATATTTATAGGGTACGGGTTAGAAAACGACTGAAGGATTTGGTGTTAGTCATCAGTAGTTTTAAACGACTGTTGACATGGTATTACCCTTTCAGACGTTGAAACAGCTGAAGTCGTGGGTTTAGGCATCAGTAGTTAGAAAACTACTGAAAGCCATGGTTTTGACTTCAGATGATGAAACAACTGAGGACTTGGTGTTTGTCATCAGTAGTTGTGAAAACTACTGAAGACAGTGGTTTTGTCATCAGTTGTTGTAAACAACTGAAGACTTGGTGTTAGTCATCAGTAGTTATAAAACTACTGAAGACATGGTTTTGTTTCAGTTGTTTAGAATGAAACAGCAGTTGTAGAAACAACTGAAGAGAAAGTTCTCTTCAGTAGTTTTCGTCAATTCATAGCCTTTCAGCTGTTTCATACTGTCCTCAACACTTACTCATCAGACTTTGCATCTGCTTTTCAGGTGTTTCATAGGACGTCAGTACTTATCTGTTTGTACTGATTTCAGTAGTTGTAACTACATCAGTAGTTGTAACTACATCAGTAGTTTGGAACAGATAAAGTACTTCAGTACTTGTGAGGCATTTAGCCGTCAGTAGTTATAAAAACTACTGAAGGTGAAAGGACTCATCAGTACTTATATGTGACATGGTTACCAATGATCACCAGTAATTATTACTGAAATCATCAGTAGTTGTCACTTATTGTAGCTGCAGCATACCAAGCCTTAACACAAGGTTTTGGAAGTAGAACTATCCAAAAGCTTAGTAAAAATATCTGCAAGCTCATCAGCACTAGGCACAAACTTAGGATCAATCAGACCTTTTTCAAAGCAATCCCGAATAAAATGATGTCTGATCTCTATATGTTTGGTCCTAGAGTGCTGGACTGGATTTTTGACAATACACAGAGCTGAAGCACTATCCATTAATAATGGAGTCTTAGTCTCTGTAATGCCATAATCCGAAGTTGGTTCTGAAGCCAGAGTACCTGAGAAGTACAACTTGCAGCAGCAATGTACTCGGCCTCAGCAGTTTGTAGCAACAGATGTTTGTTCTTACTCTGCCAAGAAATCAAACAGTTGCCTAGGAATTGACAACCACCAGAAGTTGACTTTCTAGTTAACTTGCACCCTGCATAGTCACTATCTGAAAAAGAAACTAATTTGCAAGAGTGTCCAGTGGAGTACCATAAACCCAGAGATTGTGTACCTTGCAAATATCTAAAGATTCTCTTGACTGCAATCAAATGAGACTCTTTAGGAGCAGCCTAAAATCTAGGACAACACATGTAGCAATATAATATCTGGTCTAGAAGCTGTTAAATACATCGAGGACCCAATCATACATCTGTAAAGTGTTTCATCAACAGCTTTACCTTTCTGATCAACATCCAGTTGTGTGGTGTTGCACATGGGAGTAGAACAGGGCTTACAGTTTTGTAAATCAAACTTATTCAAAAGATCTTTGGTATATTTTGACTGATGAATAAGTTCCATCAGCCTTTTGTTTAATTTGCAAGCCTAGAAAGAACTGTAATTCTCCCATTGCACTCATTTCAAACCTCTTTTTCATTAATGTTGTAAAATCATCACACAACTGGGGATCAGAGGATGAAAAAATGATATCATCACATAAATCTGAACAAGTAGCTTATGCTGATCCACCTTCTTAATAAACAAAGTTTTATCAATGGAGCCTCTGGTGAAATTATTCTTAAGAAGAAAAGTAGAAAGTGTCTCATACCAGGCTCTAGGAGCTTGTTTCAACCCATAAAGAGCCTTATCAAGTTTATACACCCATTCAGGATGTTTATTATCCTCAAAGCCTGGTGGTTGACACACATAGACTTCTTCCTTTATTTTACCATATAAAAATGCACTTTTGACATGCATTTGAAAAACTTTAAGATTGTGGAATGCAGCATAGGCTAAAAAAATCTGATTGCCTCTAGTCTGGCTACAGGGGCAAAGGTTTCATCATAGTCAATACCTTCTTCTTGTGAAAACCCCTGTACAACCAGTCTAGCCTTGTTCTTAACAATAAGCCCATTTTCATCAGTTTTATTCCTAAACACCCATTTAGTGCCTATTGCACACTTACCTGGGGGAAGAGGAACAGTTTCCCACACTTGCTGTTTCTTGAACTGAAGTAGCTCAAGCTGCATAGCTTCAACACATCCATTGTCTCTCAAAGCAACATGGTAGTTCTTTGGCTCTAGCTGACTGATAAAGAGAGCATAGAAGCAGAAGTTAGACAATTGACTTCTTGTTGAAACACCAGCATTGATATCACCAATAATCTGAGACATGGGGTGATTCTTTAGTTCTTGATAAACAATGAGATCTGGGCAAGTGTTTGTAGAACCTTCAGCAGCAGCAGATGTTGATGCAAACTCTTGAAACCAAGAATTAGATGGTAACTCAAAAGATGTAGAGGAAACAAGATCTCATCAGCATTTGTTGTGGATGGAACTGCTGAAGCTACAGGAACATCAAATTTAGCAGACACAGGTAGTTGGTCGCTAAACTTGAATAGGTGATTATTGATATTATCATCATCATCATCAATACCACCAGGTGGAAGACATGCTGCAGAAGATGATTTCCACAGGATCTGCAACAACTGGAGGTTGATAAAGAACATATTGCAGTATGTCCAAATCAAACAACTCCATAGGGTTTTGTGGAATCTTGTCCAAAGGAGATTCATTAAACTTCACATGCAAAGTCTCTTCAACTATCTTTGTTCTGCAGTTGAAGACTCTGTATGCCTTGCAAGTAGATGAATAACCAACAAAATACCCTGCATCCACCTTAGGATCAAATTTATGGAGTTGATCCTTTGTGTTAAGAATAAATAGGGACACCCAAATGCTTTGAAAAATGAAATTAGAGGAGCCAAGTGATGGAGAACTTCATATGGAGTCTTCATCAACCTCTGATTTACTAAGACTCTATTCTGCACATAGCAAGCTGTGTTAACAGCTTCAGCCCAAAAGGTCAGTGGCAAACCAGAGTCAGCCAGCATGGACCTTGCAGCTTCAATTAGGGTCCTGTTCTTTCTCTCCACTACTCCATTTTGTTCTGGAGTCCTTGGGATGCTAAACTGCCTTTTGATTCCCTTTGAAAGATAGAAGTCATCAAGTGTATGGTTTCTGAATTCAGTTCCATTGTCACTCCTAATACACTTGACTGGAAGGGAATACTGCTTCTCAATATACAACACAAAGTGAATAATCTTCTGAGCAACCTCATCCTTTGAATGTAGAAAGAAAGTCCATACAAATCTGGAGTAATCATCCACAATTACCAGACAGTATTTCTTCTTTGCCATGCTCATTACTCTCACAGGACCAAATAGATCCATATGCAGTAATTGCAAGCAGGCAGTGGACTTAGGCTCTTCAATAGGAGGGAATGAGACTTTGTGCTGTTTTCCTTTTAAACAAGCAGTGCAAGTTTCATCACAGTGGAACTCCTTTATTGGTAAGCCTCTAACTAAACTATTATGGATAAGCTGATTCATGTTTTTGAAATTAACATGACCCAGCCTTCTGTGCCACAGTTTAGATTCTTGAGAAGAGGCTTTGGAAAATAGACAAGGATTGCCTCTCAGATCTATTTTCTTGGAAAGATCTAAGGCATACACTCTTCCAGTCCTGTTGGCTCTCAGGAGAGTGTGATCATCCAACACCTTATCAATCAAATGCAGAACTTTGGATGACAGAATCCTACAGTTCTGACTGGTGAAAAGAGCAACATGGCCTTTATCACACATTTGACTGACACTCAAGAGATTGTACTTGAGATTTTCCACATGATTAACATCATCAAACTTGATTTCTCCATTGGAGACAAAGCCATTTCCAATGATGTAACCCCTAGCATCATTGCCAAAAGAAACAAAGCCCTTCTTTCCTTGAGAGTAGTCATGAAGAAGAGAGCTGTTCCCAGTCATGTGCGTAGATCCCCCACTGTCTACATACCAGATGCTACTTTGGCATGTTGGAGAACCCTACAAAAATAAACAATCAGTTAGTTTTGGAGACCCAACCTTTTTGGTTTTAGGCCTGGTCTCATCAATAGATGGTAAACTAACAGTTTATTTGAAACAACAGCCTGAGAGGAAGAAGATGGTGAAGAAGAGGAATCCTTTGGCTTGGATCTCCTTTTCTGTGGTTTCAACATAGGAGCATCTAATTGGTTAACTCTACCCAATAGATGTTTAACCATCATAACCAGCTGTGTCTGATTTTGTGATAAAGCTTTCAGCTCATCAGACATATTGCCAGTGGAGTTTGATAAGTTCCTATGTTGCAACCGTCTTCTTCTGAGCAGTCTCAGCTGTCACCTGTTAACCCCTTCCTTTTTGGATTTCTTTGAGGACTTAAGGGTTACAGGATTTGATGTTGCTGATACAAATGTGGTCTCAAACTCAGTTTTCATTTTTACCATTTTCTCTTTAATTTCTTCTTTATGTTTGAGTTTGGAACCTCTTTTGTACCAGCAATCATCTGTAAGATGATTGAACAAACCACATACTTCACATGTTTCTTCTTCATCTTAGGTTGATCATCAACTAAAGAGGGTGAAGCAACTGAAGACTTGCTCTTTAGTGTTTTGGAAGCATTGTTTGCTTTCTTGACTTCCTCTTTAGTAGTCTTCAAACTCTTTCTAATGACAGTTTTCTTCTTTTTAGTACTGACAGTAGTTGGAGTTTGAACTTCAGGTGTTAAATCCTACTCTCTAGTCCTTTCAGGACTTTCAGAATTAACTCCTGAGTTGATCAACTCATTGATCATGTGAGTGTCAGCAGTGGAACCATCAACATCAGCTGATAGGTTCTGAGAGGGCTTGGTGCTGACTTCTACTTCTGATTGTGCTGTATCAGAAAGTAGATCACATGATGAGATGGATTGGTTATTACTCTCACCATCAGATTCTACCTCTGCTCTGGGAGTAAAATCTGTAGGTGGAGCAGTGTGATTGTAACCAATGCCAAACTTCACATTGGAAGCAGATTGCTTACTAAGAAGCATTTCAAAACCTTTGCATGATTGTACCCATCTATCACACTCTACCTGGGTGACTGCAAGGGTTTCTTTGAGATCTTTATACTTCTCTAGAAGTATCTCTTCCCTAGCCTTATCATCAGTTATTTGGCATTTAAGTTTGTAAATCTCATCATTCTTATCATTAAGCACAGACTCAAATTCAGCTTTGCTTTTGGAAATTATTTGTTCTAGCTTAATGTTCTTGTTGATTAAAGCTACATTTGCTTCTCTAATAGATGCAAATGCTGCTATGCATGTTTCAGTACATAATTTGGCTTTTGCCTCAGAGGATACCTGTGATACCTTTGGTGTAGAGGCATTAGTGGATGAAGTATCAGCAGAATCCAAAGCCATAAGAGCTAGATTTCCAAAGGGACTTTCACCACCATGTTGACCAGCACCTGAGAACAGTTGTTCATGACCAGACAAGTCATCTGGTAAAGTGCTCCAGTCAACAACTCCTCGGGTGAAGAAGCTGTGTTGTTGAGGTTGAGTTTGTTGATGAGATTGGGAAGGTTGTGGTTCAGGCAATGCTTGTGGTTGTTGTGCAATTGGAGCTTGAACAGGATTTGGTTGAGGCATATAATAGCAGGGATAAGAATATGACATTTGACCCTGGGGAACAAAGTATGCAGGAGATCTAGGATGTGAATGATGACTAGAACCAGCAGGATGTTGCCCTTTGTTTTGTGGACTAGTACTAGGAAAAGTCACAAAGGGTGCAGAAGAATTAGATCCAGTTGATCTACACTCTCTTGCAAAGTGTCCCAGCCTTTGGCCTTTGTGACACCTCAACTTACTCTTGTCAAAACCAACTTTGGTTTTGCCAGAGAGTCCAGGAAATTTCCTGCCAGTTCTCTTATAGAACTTCTGAGATCTGATATTAATCAATGCCATTTGGCTCAGAATATCCATCTCTTCTAGATCATCATCAGCTATTCCTTTCAGATCATCCATAATGAAGCATAAATTGTCACTATTACTGCCAGAATGACTCTCAATACCAACAAATGCATGATCAGAACTATTTGTAGAGAAATCAATATGCTCATCATAATTGCTTTCAGATGCAGCATATTCTGACTCATGACCAACCAAGGCAGTATTCCTTGGTACAAAGTCATCAGTGAGCTTTCCTGATGAGGACAGTTTCCTCTTCTGCTCTATCTCTCTTTCAAATGTAAGCAGTTTCCCATGAAGTTGGGTGAGAGATAGGCCATCCAGATTTGCACTGGAGCGTAGGACAATAGTGTATGTGTCCCATCTCTCAGGCAGTGATCTGAGGAACCTGTTGTTCATCTGGCTATTGGTGTATTCCTGTTTCACCATTTTCAGCTCAGATATCAAGCAGGAAAAGCTCTCAAACTGTTGAGTCAGTGTCTCACCCTTTCTATGAGAGAATGTCTCATATTGTTGGGCAAGGATTTCTCTATTGTTTGCTAAGACCTCATCTGTGCCACCGAATTGTTCCTTCAGGGCATTCCAGAGATCATGAGCAGTTTCATGATGCATAAGCCCTGAATAGATTTCATTAGGCAGTGCCATGGCCAGAATTCCATGGGCTTTAGCATCAATCTCAAACAGTTTCCGATCTTCATCAGAGTATTGTTCCTTCTTCTTCGGAACCATTTGATTGGTTTCCGGATTGTTCACCATAGGCTTATGTGGTCCATGTACCACAGATGTCCAACAACCTGAACTGTTAACAGCCAGGTGATGAAGCATTCTTCGTTGCCATAT
Source organism: Flaveria trinervia (assembly GCA_025506515.1). NCBI lineage: Eukaryota > Viridiplantae > Streptophyta > Magnoliopsida > Asterales > Asteraceae > Flaveria > Flaveria trinervia. The sequence continues at coordinate 40,051,868 of CM046447.1, forward strand.
GTTATACTCGGTCCTAACCAGCATCGGAGGCTTGGTTGAGGAACCGGTATTGTGAGGATCATTAGAAGGAGTAGTCATCTCTGATTCAATCAAATTCGATTAAGCTAAAATAGATTTAGAACAAAACGCAACAACCAATTGAACCAAGAGAGATCTCAAAATAAATGAACGAAAGCGACAGAAATTCAATAATCTATAACCAGTTCTTGCGAATACGCTAATTCAATCAAACACAAATATCAATTAGCAGTTTCAATGATCAATTGTTAGATCGATCAATGATTAACCTGCTCTGATACCACTTGTTAGGATCTGTGATCTATGTTTGATTGATTAGAGAGTATAGCAGCGAAATTCTAACAATGAATTAGCCAATTCACAAGAATGAAACGATATTCAATGAAGAACGAAGACGGTTATAGAAAGAGAGAATTCTGCAAATATATTTCATTCAATATTCGCATTCGTGGTAACGGAATGTCACACTTACAATTAGGTCGACACCTCTTATATAAGAGATGTGACGTCTGCTGATGTCACTTGATAGTGACATCTAACAGAATTATTCCAACTGAAACACAACTACTGAAGATGTCAAAACAGCTGACATCTCCTTACAAAAATACTAAGTGTTATAAGTTATTATAACTACTGAAAGACATAAAACTACTGAAACTACAACGACTGAAGAACAAGCTCTTTAGTCGTTTTACAAAACTACTGAAAGTAAAAACATAAAACTACTGATATCACAACTACTAAAGAAGTACTCTTCAGCTGTTGTGACAAACTACTGAAACTTCAGTACTTGGTCTTCAGACTTGAACTTCAGATGTTTCATCAGCTGATGACTTCAGTAGATATCATCAGCTGATGTCTTCAGTCTTTGTCTTCAGACTTTGTACACCAGTTGTTGATCTTCAGCACTTGTAAACTCTTTAGCTGTTGTACTTCAGTACTTTGGTCTTCAGCTTCAGCACTTGTGTTCTTCAGCTGTTCAGCTTCAGCACTTGTGTTCTTCAGCTGTTGAACTTCAGCACTTTAGTCTTCAGCTGTTGAAGTCTTCAACACTTGATCTTCAGCTGTTGGAGTTTTCAGCACTTGTCGAACTGCTAATGAAGCTTTCAGCAGTTGTTGTGATATCATGTGGGACTTAGAGGTTTTCTGATCTTGGCTCATTGGTTCTTTTGGTCCACATACTTCTTTTAATGAGTCCAAGACCAGTAAGGCTTGGGTTTCTAAATGTAACTAATCATATTCTTTGTGCAGGAACAACTAAAGACAAATAAGAATGTCTAGATCATTGATAGTTGCTGTTCCAAGCACATGACATGCAGTAGGTCACTACTCCAGAACTTTGAAAGAACTGATGGAGGGCCAGTTGTTTCTGGAGGAGATGAAGGTGGTTATATTTCTAGAAGGGGCAAGGTCATAAATGGTAAGCTCAGCACTGAGAAAGTCAATTTTGTCAAGGAGCTTGGGTACAATCTTCTGAGTGTATCCCAATTTTGTGATCAGAGTCATAACATGCTCTTTACTAAGCATGAGTGCATTGTTCTCAAGCCCAGGGTGGTCATTCCTCATGAGCATACTCTACTTAGAGCCCCTAGGAAAGGGAACATATACAAGATGGATTTGCAATAGACATCTTCCTCTGGAGAAGTCTCATGCTTTCTATCCAAAGCCAATAGTGATGAGTCTTTCCTATGGCAAAAAAGAATGTGACATGTAAACTTTAAGAACATGAATAAACTGATTAAGAATGATTTGGTAATTGGAATGCCAAAAAAGAGTTTACAAGTGATGATCATTGTGTTGCATGTCTAAAAGGGAAGCAACATAAGGTATGTCATAAGCCTAAGGAAAGAAACTCCATCACTACACCTCTACACTTGTTACATATGGATCTCTTTGGCCCCACCAGTGTAATGAGTCTAGGAAGGACCTCTTATTGTTTGGTGATCACAAATGACTTTACAAGATTCACTTGGGTTTTCTTCCTTAGAACTAAGGATGAGACCCCTGATATTTTGAAGAATTTTATCTTAAAGATTGAGAATCAATGTGATCACAAGGTCAAAACGATAAGATGTGATCAAGGAACTGATTTCAAGAACCAAATCCTTGATACATTTTGTGATGAAAAGAGTATTACAAGACAATACAATGCTCCCAGGACTCCTCAGTACAATGGTGTTGCTGAGAGGAGAAACATGACATTAATTGAAGCTGCAAGAACCATGTTGTCTGACTCTAAGCTGTCCATCACCTTCTGGGCAGAGGCAGTCAATACTATCTGCTATGTGCAGAATAGAGTTTTAGTGGTTAAGACTCATAGTAAGACTCCTTACGAACTTTGGCACAAGAGGAAACCTTTTATTATTTTTCTCAGGTCATTTGGATGTCCTTGTATCATCTTGAATACCAAAGATCAAATTACCAAATTTGCTGAGAAACCAAATGATGGACACTTCATTGGATACTCTTCCCAAGCTAAGGCTCAAATCTCAAAACTAGAATTATTAAGGAGTCAGCGAATGTTACTTTCAATGAACACACACCCTGTGTGGCTGGTTCTGGTCTTGATTGGCTATTTGATCATGATTTAGTTACCAACTATTTTAACAAATCTTGTGAGACTGTTTTAGGATCTATAGAAATCTTACCTACAGGTGATCTTGACCCAAGATTCGAGCTAAGAAGACCTTCAAGTAACACATCTTCAGCTCCCGTTGTAACTACTTCTGCAAATGAAGTCTCTATCAGCACTATAATGACAAATTCAACTGATACATCTGAGATGCCTTCAAATTCCAGCTCAGAAACTCAACAACCAGATAAAAAAGCTTCAAATGCAGAAGATATAGAGGTGGTAATAGTGATCAAGAATTTCTTGATGCTGATAACCACTCAAAAGATGACAACATCAATGATGTCACACACTTATTGGATCAAGTCTCTCTTGATAAGTGTGCTGATGTGGTGGGAGAAGCATCAATGGAAGATCTAAAATTTTCTAATTTAGATTTAACTCAGCAACTTGCTGTGATCCCTTAGCTAATGATCCACAAGTCTCATCCCACTACAAACATCATTGGAGATGTTGACACAGGGGTAAGAACAAGAGGACAAACCCATGAAGAAAATGTTTGTCTTCTCTTGTTTCTTGTCCGGATAGAGCCAAAGAAAATTGATGAGGCTCTGAAGGATGGAAGTTGGGTTGAAGCTATGCAAGAGGAGCTGCTTCAATTCAAAAGGCAGAAAGTTTGGAACCTTTGTCCTCTTCCTCATGGGAAGACTACTATAGGAACCAAATGGGTGTTTAGGAATAAGAAAGATGATAGAGGCATTGTCATAAAAACAAAGCTAGACTAGTTGTTCAAGGATACACACAAGAAGAAGGAATTGACTACACTGATCTCTTTGCTCCTGCAGCAAAACTGGAAGCTTTTAGGATATTCTTGGCATTTGCTGCATCCAAGAACTTCAAGGTCTATTAACTTGATGTCAAGTGTGCTTTTCTTTATGGGGTGATTGATGAAGAGGTGTATGTCAAAAACCACCTGGTTTTGCAGATCCTAATCATCCTGATTATGTCTGCAAGCTTGACAAAGCTATTTATGGGCTGCATCAGGCACCAAGGAAGTGGTATGAGACTCTATCTCAGTATCTCTGCAAGCATGGATATAGAAGGGGTACTATAGATGGAACTCTCTTCACCAAAGGATAGGGAGATGACTTAATGCTAGTCTAAGTGTATGTAGATGACATCATCTTTGGTTCAACTAATCCAAAGCTCTGCAAAGACTTTGAGAAGCTGATGAAGGACAGATTTGAAATGAGTGCCATAGGGGAACTCAATTTCTTTCTGGGAATTCAAGTGAAGCAAGTTGAAGATGGCATCTTCATTAGTCAGTCAAACTATGTTCAAAACATACTCAAGAGGTTCAACAAGACTGATTGTAAGATTGCTAAGACACCCATAACTAGAAACCACTCCCCTGGACCTGATCTTGAGGGGGAGTGTGTAGATGAACACTCATATAGGGCTATGATTGGGTCTCTTATGTATCTTACTGCTAGCAGGCCTGATATTATGTTTGCTACTTGAGTCTGTGCAAGATATCAAGCCAACCCTAATATGTCTTATCTTATCACTGTCAAAAGGATTCTAAGATACCAGATAGGTGCTTCAACACTTGGTCTATGGTATCCTAAGAATCTTGACTTCAATCTATACGCTTATACAGATAGTGATTATGGTGATTACAAGATGACTGCAAAGTCTACATCTGTGGGATGTCAGTTTCTTGGTGGAAGGGTTGTCTCATGGCAATACAAGAAACAATCCTGTGTCTCTGCATCAACTGCTGAAGCTGAATACATTGCTGCTGCAAGCTGCTGTGCTCAAGTGCTATGGATTCAGAATCAGATGCTTGATTATGGATTAAACTTCAAGGAGACTCCCATTCACATAGACAACAACAGTGCTATCTCTATCACAAAGAATCCAGTGCAACATTCAAGGACAAAACACATCAATATCAGGTATCATTTAATTAGAGATAACTTTGAAAATGGATTAATTAAACTAGTCAAAGTTAACATAAATGAACAATATGCTGATCTAGTTACAAAAGCTTTTGATGAACAGAGATTTAAGTATTGTATATCAGCTATTGGGATGATTAACTTTGAGTGAGTTTTTCTTAAAACTAATTCATATTATTTATTAAAATCTATGTGTCCTAAGTTGTCTAGTTCATCACCTTCATAAGCTCTTGTTTTCTTTGGATAAAACTTTTTGAAGACTTTCCTTAGAATTTTGAAAAATTTTGATCCTTCGGAAGATATGCTTTTATCTTTGGAAGAAACTCATGCCTTCAAAACAAATAACTGTCTCCGTAATTTGCCTTCGGAAGAAATTTCTAAAATATCTTTCAAAGCTTAACACTTGTAAAAGAAAAAGCAATATCTTGCTTGAATGATCAAACAATTTTTTCAGACACTTATATATTTTCAAGGACCATTTTCTTCCGAAACAAATTAACTCTCAGAAGCTTTGCTCTTCTGAACAAAGTATCCAAGTTTTAATTCTCTTCCAAAGAAAAATTTTTCACAACTCTTAGGAAATTCTTCCGAAGTCATTTTAGCTTTGGAAATTTTTTTTATTAAAACTTTCGAAGACAATTTACATTCAGAAGCTTTTTGACTTCCAAGAAAACTACTTTTTGAGCAAAAGCAAACTACTTTTTTAGAGGTGGGACCGACATCCGGATTTCAGAGTTTATCATATTTCATTAACTTTGCCTTAAATCATTTTCACATATCAACCCAACGGTTCCCCCTCTTTCTATCATCTTCATCTTTCATCCAAACCTAAACCCCATTTCTCTTTGAAATTTCTTTCGTTCATCTTTCTTCATCCTTAAGCTTTCTCAAAATGGCTAACCTAAACCGTAGAAATGACCCAGATTTCTCCATGCAGTTACACAGGCAACATAACCAAGTTGCTTTGTTACACTGTGAGAAAGATCCACATTTCTCAGAGGTTTGCTGTTTCTTAGCTCTATCCAACTACTTCACCTCCTTTACCATTGATCCTACTCTATATGAGGATCATCTGCTCGAATTTTGGAAGATCTACCAAGAGGTTGTCATGGATGGGGAGAAGGCACAGTCTGTCACAGTGCAGGGGAGAACAATCTTCATCACTTCGGCCATCATCAACACTCATCTTCAGCTGGATGATGAAGAAGGTGAGGTGTTATTCTCCAAATATGTTGTTAATCACTCCTTTGAGTAGATGGGCTATGAGGGAGACTTTTCTATAAAGACCTTTAGGAAAAGGAAGGTCTCATCCCAATGAAAATTCCTGCTCCATGTGGTTATCCACAGCTTGTCAAACAAGCATGGAGGATGGGACCAGATTCCTGAAGATCTCTCCTTCATTGTCCATAGGATGATTCAGGGAGTCAAGTTCAGGTACTCTCAGTTTGTTTATACAAATTTGCTTGCAAACTTGGACTCCTTAGAATACTACATGTTCTCTAGATATGTTCAATATGTTCTTAACTGTGAACTAGGCTCACAGTTAAGGGGAACATGTAATATTCTTAAACTGGGACAGATAAAGCCCGCCATATTTAAAATCTTGAGAAATCCCACTATTTGCTTCTCTGGGGTAGAAACTGTAACATCTTGTATTTTTGTTTAATTAAAAGTTAGCATCGTTAAAATCTTGTAAGGGCTATTGATGGTATTTATGAAAATTGTGAGTTATTTATGCTTATTTGTAATTTGTCTTTAACTCTTAATATAAAATCTAATAATATAACTATTAACTTAAATAATAATAATTATGATAATAGTAACAAAGATAATAACTAGAATAATAATAATGATACTAATAATGAAAGCATTATTAAAAAAATTAATAAAGATAACTGTCAAAATAATAAAACTAATAATAAGATTGTTACTAATAATAATAATTTGTGAAAATATTAAACTTGTAAGAGTTAAAAACTTAAAATAATTAAGTTAGGGGGTTAATTTGTTAAATTTTAAACTTTCAATGAAAGTTTTAGCATGAAATAATAACATTTTAAAATTGAGGGACCATTTGTGTAAATAACCAAAACTTCAATATGTTCCCTCTCAACCCCCGTTTTTCTGGCGGGTCTCTGGCCAACTCGCCGGCGACTCTCCGGCCACATTAAAACTTCGAAATCCGACGTTTTTAACCCCAAAAATCGACCCAAATCATTTCATTTACATGTTTCAAACTTAAATGCATGATTTAATTGGGTTTAATCATTAGTTATTACTCGAATCATCAAGTAACAGAAACCATTAAACGCAAAGAGTCGTTCGAACGTTTAAGGCTAATAATAATCGAATTAACTAAACCTAATCGAACGTTTATTTAATACTAAATCATTGCAACTCTCAATTTCTCCCGAAACAAACACAATCAGAGAATTTGATTAGCATCTTTGTCGTGACCTGCCATCCACTCATAGACCACATTCCAAGCCTGCTAACCATAAATTGATAGAGGGCTTTGCATCAAAAACCTCATTCGAAGCTGTCCTCGAGCTTAATTCGATCAACATCAACGTTTGTCCATCGATTTGATTCAAGACAAACCGCGACTTGTTCTTCATTCTGTTTATCTTCAATCTATCGTCAAACATGTATTATATTAGGCTTAATACTCGATCAATCATGGGGAATAAAAGCCCTATGATTGTGGATGTTAACCGAATCGAATTGCACTTCAATTTGAATTCACCCAATTCTAGGGTTCTTGATTTGTGGGAATTCATTGAGGTTGTGTTTTAAGGTTTTAAAACCAAGTTAAACCAAGGCATCGGCCCTTTGGTTCACTGGTTAAGTCATTGTCCCCTTAAACATGAGGTCCCGGGTTCGAACCCGGGCACCCTCATGTTTTGTTTTTAAAGGCTTTTTAGCCTAAAACTAATTCCAGGAAAATTTTAATATATATATAAATTACTTTTATAAATTTCAAATATTTTCAAAAGTTTTCAAAGATTTTCTATAATTTTTCTAAGTTTAAATAAAAATGTTTTTATTGATAAAATATTTTAGCAAAGCTTGTTTGAATAATTTTTAATAAAATGGATTGAAAATAATAATTAATAAATTATTATTGGTTCAAATATCCCTTTTCAATTAATTTTGTAATAAAATTTTTAGTTATAAAAATTTATTTAAACTTTATATATAACCTTTTAAATTATTATAATTGTTTCTTTTTACAATTTTGCATAAAATATAAATATATATTTTTCCAAGAAAATATAAATTTATTCCATTTGTTTAAGTATAATCATTTGACGAATACCAAATTGAAACCCTAGTTCTCGTTAACTTGTTGAACTTAGTATTAAACTTAAGTCTTGTAATTATATAATTAAGTGACTCGTGATGGTTTACGTTGGAGCGACGCTTATCATTAGTCTTATTAATCATCAATTATATATTTATTGACCAAGTGAGTATTTCTATACCCCTTTTCATATTCTCACACTTTGGGGTGAAACATGTTACCTTATAATCATTGCACTTGTAAATTTGTTTGATTCTTGTGAACTCTTGGCAATTCAGTTATATGTTGTGGTTAGTTGATCTTTGTAATTACCATGTATTGACGATTATATGTACAATCATTAACTATTGCTAGCCTGGCAACGTCATAAATCTACGGGCTTGACAAGCCGGCTTGGTTAATCCAAGTACACTTAGCTAATCGTATAAACTTGTAAACGTGGAAAACTTGTAAACTGTCAAGGTTTGATTGTGCATCTGTCTTACATCTCTAGTTACTTTGTTCACTAATTTATAACATGAATTGCCATCTTTTATGTCACACCCCAACATTGACGGCGGAAACGTCGAGGAGTGAGAGTTAATATCGTTCACAACCACATAACGCTATTATTAAATACAAATATATTATTCAAAAGTTTGAAAGGTACATTACAAGCATAAGTCTCAATAAGAACACAATATAAGAATATAACAAGCTCAATCATTAAGTTAACTAGGTCCATTCCTAGATGTAAACAACTCCGAAAAAGGCGATCAAGCTTGAGTATTTCCTGAAACATGTTAAAAATAAAAGGGTCAACATAATGTTGGTGAGATTTCCATAGTTTTCGATACATAAGTATATAAAAGATGGCAATTCATGTTGTAAGTTAGAGAACAAAGTAAACTAGGGATGTAAGACATAATGCACAATCAAACCTCGACAAAGTTTTACAAGTCTCAAACGTTTAAAAGTATATACGATTAGCTAAGTTTACTTGGATCAACCAAGCAGGCTTGTCTGGCCCATGATCTATGACTTCGCTTGGCTAGCAATAGTTAATGATTGTACATATATTCGACATTACATGGTAGCTACAAAGTTCAACTAACCACAATACACAAGTAAATTGCCATAAGTTTACAAGTATCAAACGTTTACAAGTGCAATGGTTATAGTAACATGTTTCACCCCAAAGTGTGAAAATATGAAAAAGGGGCATAGAAATACCCACTTGATCAAATGTATAAAAATGACGATTAATAAGAAATGTAATAAGCAACGATCCAATGTAGTTCTTCACAAGACACCTAAAATTATATATATATTTACAAGGTTAAGGTTTAATTCTAATAAGTTTAACGTTTTGGTTTAATCAATTAAGACTAAAAATGATAAAGTAAGATTCAATAATTTATTTTATCGAATTAATAAAGATTAAATATAATATGTGAAAGATATAATTAATTTATAAATTAATTATTTAAAATTTGGTGAAGATGATTTATTGAATTTATATAGCTTGCAAAACAATATCGAATTATTTAAAGTTACTTTAATCGTTTTAACTAATCCTTCTAATGCCTTAAAACAATGATAATCAATAATAAAACTTCTATTGTTTTATAAGTTCTAAAGACTTAAATAAAGTTTAAGAAATAACGTTATTAACTAATTATATATGACATGATTAAATGAATAAATAAATAATTATTTAAATAACTATTTGAATAATTGTACATTTAACATATAGATTTATAATGTTTTAGAATAATCTCTGTTGAAAATAACGTGATTTAAACGATGAATGTTTAAAGAAAATGTTTGGACCACTAATAATTTATTAATTATTAAAATCCATTTTAATATTAACAACCCAAAAATAATCTTTAAAATGTTTTATTTAAAAGATTTTTAGTTATTTAAATTTAGAAAAATTACAGAAAATTATTTGGTGTCTTTAAAATACTTAAAGTTTACAAAACTATTTTTTTATTTATTAGACATTTTTTATAATTAATTTAAGGGCTAAAAATCCTAAAAAAATGTTTGAGGGTGCCCGGGTTCGAACCCGGGACCTCAAGGTTTGCTAGTGAGTGTGTAACCAGTTAGACCAGGGCCGCAACCGTGGTTTATCCCGGTTCTAAATCCTTTTAAACCAAATTAATAAAGTGCCCTAAAATCCAAGAACCCTAGATTGTTCCCGAATCAAATTGAACACCAATTCGATGTTGTTAACCAAATTAAAGATAAGGCTTTTATTCCTTATGCCTAGACGAACATAATCATGTTTTGCTTACTTGATTACAATTGAATTGAAGTTTTGTGCTCGGGTTGTGTCTCGGTTCACTCGCGAAGAACAAGGAGCTTGAAACCGATGTTTGAGTGATGATTTAGAGAAATTGAGGTTGTAGGGAGTTGAGGGATCAAAAAAATCAATTGCCCTCTGTTATATAGTCTCAATTCGACGTGTTTCGTTCTATTCGGTTTTGATTGGGATACAAACGTAAAATGTTCATTTTTGGTCTTTAATTCACAATTAAACTTGAAATTAAGATCATTAGCAGGTATGAATTGATTAGCCGACGGTATGAACCTGATTAATTGCGTTATTATGGATTCATTATAGTCCAACAGTTCGAAATTGTTGGCTTATAGTTACCGAACTCAAAAGCCCCTTCATAACCAACTTAGTACTCAATTTAATGTGCATTTCAAGTTCGAAACGGTTCCAGGAAAGGTTTGTGAACGATTTTGGATCAATAAACGGTCGAGTTTGGTAGATTTGGGTGTCGCCTGAGCTTACCGGAGGTTCCACCGGCGGTTCACCGGATATACGAGTTGAAGAGGGGAAGTTGGGTTTGGTTTTAAAGATTTACATAAATGGTCCCTGTAGATTTCAATCTTTATTATTTTATGCCCCAAAACTTCCATTTTAAGTTTTCAAAATGAAAATCTAACCCCTTAACTTTCTGAATTAAAATTTTTTAAATAATTTTTAAGTTTAATAACTCCTATAAATTATTATTATTGATAGAAATATTATTATTTTTTCTATTATTCTTAGTTATTGTTATTATTGTTATAATTTTATTATTATTACTACTATTATCAACTTTATCATCACTATTATTATCATTGATATGATTAGTTTTATTATTATTTTTGTCATTATTGTTATTTTGATTATTAATTATCATTATTATTATACAATTTAATACTTTAATTATTAACTTTTATAAATTAAAATTTAATAATGATTAACGAACAAACATAGATAGCCCCTAAGTTTCATAGATGCAACAACAACACTTACAAGAAATAACGACGTTAACTTTTAATTAATCAAAAATTCATGATGTTACATTTTATATACTTATGTATTGAAAACTATGCAAATCTCACCAACATTATGTTGACCTTTTATTTTTAACATGTTTCAGGAAACACGCAAGTATGATAGCCATCTTTGAAGCTATTCACACCTAGGAATAGACCTAGTCAAATAAATGGATGAACTTGAAATATTACTTTTTTTGCATGTTGTTTTCCTTGTTTGAGACTTATGGTTGTAATGTTACATTTGGAACTTATAATTATTATATTTGGGTTTATTAATAGCATTATGTGGTTGTGAACGATCTTAACCCTCACATCTCGATGTTTCCGCCGTTAAGGTTGGGGTGTGACAGATTGGTATCAGAGCCTATAACTATAAGGATTTAGGTTATTAGAAATGGTGACCTTGACTATAGCGTGTGCATGAACCTTATAGAATCATATTTCTATTCTTGTAAAGTATATGGTTTGCATGCTACATAATTCTATGTCTTCTTATGTGCAATTTGATGCCTTAGCATAGGATTGCTTAAACATTGTTACCTGTATCCCTTAAACTTATCTTTGACTCTTCGATTATCCCCGAACATGAAGCCTCTTAATCTTATTCTCGACGACACGTGGGATCGCATACTTATTGTTTATGACTTGGATCTTTAGACGTATTTCTAATCTATACAAATCTCATCAAGGTTTTGATTTCATGAACCTAAGGAATATTGTATGACACATAGACACTTGTATTCTGGATTTCCTGGCAAAAGGCCTTCGGGCTAAGGTAAATATTTTGCATAAATCCTACGGGACTAGTTATGCTTATCTGGGGATTTCTGGGATGAGTGATAAACTATGGTCGATATACACAAGTTTCTAAGACAAATAGGTCAATTCACCTTGGCGTGTCAACGTTTAATGTGTTACCAAATGAAACCATTCGATGTACCTCACAACTCTTAGCTTAATCTTGTTTAAATTAGTATCCTTTGTTATCCTTTTTTCCGTGTCTTTGGAGTTCGAGCCTATGCTTTCTAAGCCGCCTGTCAGTCTAGAAAGACCCTTTACGGTTGAAGTTGCCGATGGAAAATCGATCCACACTGACGTCATAATACACGATTGTACTTTAAGCCTGAACGAACACGAGTCCTTCATCGACCTTATTCTTATGCAACTGGGAAGCTTTGATGTTATTATCGGCATGGATTGGTTAGCTAAGCAACATGCGGAAATTCTATGCTTTGAGAAGTGCATTCGAATTCCCTTACCGTCGGGTGATACTTTGAAAGTCTTTGGGGAGAAGTCATCCCAAGGACTCAAACTTATGTCTTGCATCAAGGCCCGGAAGTGCTTAAGTAAGAACTACATAGCTTTCATGGCGTATGTAGTTAATACGAAAGCCAAGGATAAGGAACTAAGAGACATTCCTGTCGTGCGAGATTTTCCCGAGGTGTTTCCCGAGGATCTTAAGGGATTACCTCCCATGCGATAAGTTGGGTTCAAGATTGACTTGATCCCTAGTGCAAATCCTGTGGCAAAATCACCTAATTGTTTTGCACGGTCTGAAATGCAAGAACTAGCTAGTCAACTGCAAGAGTTGACCGATAAGGATTCATTCATCCTAGTTCTTCATCGTGGGGTGCACCTCTGTTGTTCGTGAAGAAGAAAGATGGTTCATTCCGTATGTGCATTGACTACCGGGAACTCAACAAGCTTACCATAAAAAACCGATACCCTCTTCCTCGAATTGATGATCTCTTCGATCAACTTCAAGGAGCAACCCAATTCTCGAAGATTGATCTACATTCTGGGTATCATCAATTACGTGTCTATGATGACGACATTTCAAAGACCGTTTTTCGTACTTGTTATGGACAGTACGAGTTCATGGTTATGCCTTTTGGCTTGACCAATGCACCTGCCATGTTCATGGATCTCATGAATCGAGTATGTAAACCGTATTTGGATAAGTTTCGTGTTCATTGATGACATTCTTATTTATTCAAGACGAAAATTGATCATGACACTTGTGACAAGTTATCGAACTTTTAAAGAAGGAGCAACTATACGTCAAGTTCTCCAAGTGTGATTTCTGGCTAGAAGAAGTTTAATTCTTAGGGCATGTGGTGAATAGCCAAGGAATTCACGTTGATCCTGTTAAACTAGAAGCCATGAAAAAATTAGTGTGTTCCCACAACCCCAATCGAGGTCTGTTCTTTTCTAGGCTTAGCGGGATATTACTGTAGGTTCATAGCAATTTTTTCGAAGATTGCTAAACCATTAACGGTGCTAACCCAAAAGAATCGACTTTTTGAATGGGGACCCGAACAAGAGGAGGCTTTCGAGACACTGAAACGCAAGCTGTGTAACGCTCCTATTCTCACACTCCCTGATGTAAACGATGACTTTTATCATGTACTGTTATGCCTCTAATCAAGGTCTTGGATGTGTTCTCATGCAATGAGGCAAAGTCATAGCATATGCGTCGAGGCAATTGAAGGTTCATGAAGTGAACTACACAACTCACGATCTTGAACTTGGTGATGTGGTTTTCGCTTCGAAGATCTGGCGACACTTTTTTTATGGGACGCAATGCATAGTCTACACCGATCATAAGAGTCTCCAACATGTGTTCAACCAAAAGGATCTCAACATGAGACAAAGTCATTGGATTGAGTTGATTAGTGACTACGACTATGACATTCACTATCAACCTGGAAAGGAGAATGTTGTAAACTCCTGGCAATTCACTTATATGTTGTGGTTAGTTGATCTTTGTAATTACCATGTATTGACGATTACATGTACAATCATTAACTATTGCTAGCTTAGCGACGTCATAGATCTATGGGCTTGACAAGCCTGCTTGGTTAATCCAAGTACACTTAGCTAATCGTATAAACTTGTAAACATGGAAAACTTGTAAACTGTCAAGGTTTAATTGTGCATCTATCTTACATCCCTAGTTACTTTGTTCACTAATTTCAAAACACCCATGTTATTTGCTGTAGGGTCCATCTTTTTTTTCACCATAGGGGGGTCACTGGAATAGTTCCGGCAAATTCTAGGCTAGACATTGCTCTACATGATACTTATTATGTGGTTGGAAAATTGCCATCTTTTATATACTTATGTATTGAAAACTATGGAAATCTCACCAACATTATGTTGACCTTTTATTTTTAACATGTTTCAGGAAACACGCAAGTATGATAGTCATCTTTGAAGCTATTCACACCTAGGAATGGGTCTAGTCAAATAAATGGATGAACTTGAAATATTACTTTTTATGCATGTTGTTTTCCTTGTTTGAGACTTATGGTTGTAATGTTACATTTGAAACTTATAATTATTATATTTGGGTTTATTAATAGCGTTATGTGGCTGTGAATGATCTTAACCCTCACATCTTGACGTTTCCGCAGTCAAGGTTGGGGTATGACAGAAACAGCTCTTGTCTCAAAAATGTTAGAGCTCATTGCTCAAGGTGACAACCTAGCAGCACCAACTAGTGTTGAACCCACACCTTCTGCATCTCAACCACCTCAAAACCACAAATCATTCTCACCTACCACAAAAAAATCCAAACGAACCCCTGCTCATGCTATTGAGTCTGTGCAGGCCCCTATATACTCACCCATTCAGGAGGAAGTGGATACTAGAGCTCCCACTTCCCCTGTGGAGCAAACCACTCCTGTTACTTCAAAGATCAGTGCTGAGGTTCCTCATGCTCAGCCTGATGAGCTCACTAGCCCAACTGCCTTAAGCCTTCACTCTAAGTCTCAACACTAAAGTGAATAACCTTCAGGGGACAACTACCATCCCCGACCCTTAGATTTAAATCAACCCATTCCTAACCTTGACTTCTATACTGATGAAGATTTAGGTTTTAGTGAGTACCATGATTCTCTTTTCTTTTCCACTACTCAAAGAGAGATGAGTGCTCCTGAGTCTCTTATATCTAGCCCACATCAGTAACCCATTACTGAGGTGGATACTTCTGAACATGTTCAGGATGTCCGTACGAAAGAGGCTCTCACTTCGGCAAGTGATTCCATCATTAAGACCTCAACCATGGCAACTCAGCCCATTGACACCTCAACTAAGGCTGCCAGTGAGTAGAGGAAATCCAGCAGCCAAGAACCTGAAGCTGGTGATGAGATAAAGGACTCTAGTCCAATCATCTCATCCTCCAATGATTCTTCTGATGAAGATGAGGGGAATCTGAGGCTAAAGGTGCAACAATTGTCATAAACATGCACCTATTTAGTCTCCAAGGTTATTCATCTTGAATATCAGGTGACTACCTTGCAAAACAGGGTCAATGATCAACAACTTGAGACTTCTTATCTCAGGGAACAACTAACTGGGAGACATTTAAAAGGAGCTCAACCAGGAATACAAGAACCTGTGAGTGTGATTGACCTAACTCCTAACTCACCTATGCAAGAGGGTGATGCTACCAAAAATGGGGAGAAAGTCATTAAAGTTACAAAACCTGGGAGTTCTTCAGGGAGTATGGACATTGACGACTCACCATCCTCACTTGCAATTGTGCATACTCAGCAACTTCCTCAAGTTCACATTGATATGGACTCCATAGACTCCTACATTCAGAGTCTGTTTGAGGAAGGAATACCAAGGGCAATGTCATCTCCACCAACTTCAAATCATATTATTGGGTGGATGTATGATGAAAACCGAAGAGCCCTAATCATTCTTAGAGTTCAAGGACAGCAAGAGGTCTTCAATTTTTAGACCTTGAACTTCTTTGAAAGTCTGGATCTAGTCAACATGCCACTTGTCAACCAAAGCCAATCAAGACAAGCTAACAAGCTGGCTCAAATAATGCAAGACAGGATCACTATAGAGTTTAGCTTCAGAAGGAGACTAAGGCAATCAGGCAATGCCATCGGTCAACTGGATGTTAAGGCAAGCCTTAAAATTAGCTTCTTAGGGGAAACCTTGACTGAAGGCCTAGTGGTAGAACCTGAGAGCCCTGTCTCATCATCAATTTCTGTAGATATTCATACCCTTTTTGAGACACCTACTGGTGAATGTGCATCTCAACCTCTCTCTGGCTAGAGCTTGGAAGCTACACCAAGCAATGAAGGCCAAAGCTCTCTCCACCCTGAGTCACAAAGGTCTGTTAGTGACAAAGGGAAAAGAAAAAATGACTTCTGAGGAGATTGAGGAGGAGAGAGAGAGAGAGAGAGGAAAATGAAGCTAAAGGGAGAAGGCTCCTCTACTAGGTCGGAAAGACTCATAGAAACTGCTATCAGGACTGCCCCCAGGCCAAACACTCAGTATTATGAGTTGAGGGCAGTCAGGATCAATTACTTGCAAACCAAGAATATGACATTAATAATTTCATTTCTCTCCCATTAGAAGAATTAAATGAACTGGTTGACATGGAAGTGTCAAAGGAGAGAAAATAGTCAGAAGATGCCGAGCTACTGATTCAAATCAAAGAAGAAAGAAGAAAGAAAAGATTGTACAGGCATGTGCCTACACTCTCCCTTTCTTGATTCAAATCAAAGAAGAAAGAAGAAAGAAGAAAGAAAGAAGCTACTGATTCAATCATCTCTCTCTTTCTTGAGTGGAAGCAGATGCAGCAGCATCATCACCCTCCTTATCATCTCTGCCCTCATCCTTTCCCGCGTCATCATCTCCTCCATCATCATCAGTATCATCCTCATCATCATCATCCTCATTATCATCATCCTCATCATCATCATCATTATCACCATCGTCATCCCCTTCTCTAATCTTTAGAGGTTCATCTTTGGATCCCTTGAGCCTCAGCATGAGCTTCTTGTTCTTTGCCTCCAAATCCTGTATCCTCTATACAGAGGATGTCTGCATCTCACATAGCTCTATGATCTCCTGACTCTGAGCCTCAATCCTCTGTACAGACGAAGCTTGCATCTCATGAAACTCCACGATCTCTTGGCTCCGAGCCTCAATCCTCTGGGCTTGGGAGACATTGAGCTCCATCAGCTGATTAAGCTGAGTGGCTCTTGGCTTATTCGTCGCCAGCAGCTTCAGTACTAACCGGTTCAGGTTAGCCAGCTGCTCCTCCAACCCAACGGATGGGAAAGAGAATCCAAAAGTAGGTAGGACCTATGATGAGGTCCCGACTCCCTGAGTGGTGGTGGTGGTAGTCGATGTAGAGTAGATAGGTGGTGGGATATGTATGGATGGTGAAGGGGTGGCTGTGGTGGTGGCAAGTGGAGGTGTGGTAGTCATGATGGGTGGAGTGGTAGTATTTAATAGGTCTATCTTTTCCTTGTAATGTCATTTGCTTGGTTAAAGGCAACTACCTCAGTTTTCCTAAGCTGTTTATTTAATAGGTCTATCTTTTCCTTGTAACTGTGCTCATTTTGTTTCAACACTCTATTTGCTTCTATGCACAGTTCCAGATCCTTTATTAAGCTATCATTATGATCTAATAACCTAGCAAATTTTGAATCTATAACTTCTCTAAATTTATTACATTCTAAGCAAGCATGATTATTAAACAGTTGGTCAGTAGTACTTACCTGGGATGTAGAAGAAGAATTAGCCATGAGTGCTGTCACGGTTGTCTCTGGTTCTGATGGTTAAAATGATGATGCTTTTGCAGATTTTTCTTCTTCAGGTAGATAGTTGACCATATTTGCAGTATCTTCAGAATTTGACATTGCAAGCTCTACTGCTATATCTCCTTCACTTACAGAATCTTCATCAATATCCTCCACACTAGCTATATTTGACTCTCCTGGTGAGACGAACCGAAAGCTCTAGTCCTGTCCTTCATCTTTATTAGCAGTTAAGGCTTTTGGATCCTTACTTGATGAGTCAGCATTACTAGCTGTGGACTTATCTTGACGGTTAAGTGACGAGAAGGGATTTCCATTACCTGTCTTCTTTGGTTTTGTACACTCCCTCTTGAAGTGTCCCTTCTCACCACGGTTGAAACATGTAACGTTTGACTTATCAAACCCAAAGGTTGTGTCTTTTGTTGCAACCAGGTTCTGTCCGGACTTTTTGACAAACTTTTTAGCTCGTCGGACAGCACTTGCCACAGCCCACATTATGTCCATTCGTTCCAACTCCATTTCATCCACCTGCTCATAATCTTCATCTGCCAGGTGGCAGTTACCTATCTTTCCAGCAATTAATCCATTGTAGGATTGAACCACCGCAGCTAAAAGGTCCATATGTTCTCTGGCCACCTCTATAGTTACATTCCCGAGGTTGTCGGTTTTCAGCTATGCTGCATTAGCTTCAGGTATTATATATTGGGTGCTAGAAGACCCTGACATTTCGGATGCTAAAGTTGAGGGTTTTTCTGGAACTCCAGCGCTTGAGATGAAGGCGGTTTGCAATGGTGCTCCAAATGTCTTGACTAAAGGAGTAGAATTGTAGAGTGCAGGATTCTAATCGTAGTTGGCCTTTTGGGCTCGATACTTCATTCTCAGCTCCTCTTCTCTCAGTTTGAGAATGAAGTCATTTATGTCTAACTTCGAGAGCATTCCATTCTGTCTGAGATTTGAAACAAATGAACCCTATTTTTCTGGTAATCCATTAGCAAAGATGGATACCTTATCTTCCATCAAAATAACCACTCCATGAGTGTGCATCTCACTTATCAAGTGGTAGAATCTATCGATCACATCATCAAGGCCTTCTTTTCCTATTGAAGAGAAGTTGTCAAACTCCTTCTTCAATGCTTTTGCCTTGATAGCCTTCAGAGAGGCATTCCCGTCATACCTCTTCTCCAATGCATCCCAAAGTTTCTTGGCTTGAGTATACTCGCATACTGATGGAAAATATCCTTCAGAATAGACTGAGTAAGCAAGGCGTAGACTTTCTTCTCAGTGTTGTGTTTTACCTTCTGTGCATCCGACATGCAACTTAGAGTAAGTTTTACTCCGTTAGCTCCAACTGGCATGCTGTACCCCGACTCTATTGCCTCCCACAAATTTGTATCCACTCCATTTAAGTAGATTTCGAAACGTTGCTTCCATTGTGGGTAGTCATCTAACATAATAAGTTTTGGGGGTTTATTGTGAATCCCCACTTCATTCTCCAATAGCAGTAGATTCTGAATATGTGTATCTCTACTTGCTGTGTATGTTGAAAACTGATCCTCCATTACACTTCACTTTACTATTTAACAATCTACTGATGGATGTGAATGAAAGTATGCGATTGGGCTTATTCGGGCGATTGAACTAGTGCGAATAAGTTAATCGTGCGACTAAGCAAATGCGGATGAGTTAGTCGTCCGAATAAACTAATGCGGTTGAGCGGTCCGAATGAAGATCTCAGTCGTACGAATGAGTTCAATCGTGCGGTTGAAGGATGCGTATGAACTCAGTCGTACGATTGAGCCAATCGTGTGACTGAACCTGCTGAAGTTTGATAATTCGTAGGTTAAACTTGTTTTGGCCGTAAAAACTCAAATTTTATCAAACCCTAATAGCCGTATGCCGGAAAAACTACACTTTTCGATCAAGAAACTTTCAAGACTCCGTTAGACACAAAAAGATTGCGTTTTTGATGCAAAAACACAATTTTGTATCAAAACGATTGAATCAACACGTAATCACGAGCCTATAGCTCTGATACCACTTGTTAGGATCAAACCATCCGAGCATGTTCTTGACGGAAGGATAAACAACATCAAACCAAAAGTCAAACAATAATACGAATAATAATTGAATGGTTTCATTGATAAAACCTAACGATTACAAGCTCGTTACAACATAAGAATCAAGACTCTTGGCAAGGGGAAGATCGAGCTTGATCTCCCCTCTCATCCGGCAGCCCTAGGCTGCCGGGCACACTCTCTCTAAAACCCTTTAGAGAATCCTCTTCCTCTCAAAAACTTCTGGAAATCCTTAATCTCTCTACACATTGAAACTGGTATATATAGGCCTCGACCCATATTAGATGCGACTGGGCCCATTCGTGCGATTGGACCATGCGTATGGTTCAATCGTATGACTGGACCATGCGTATGGTTCAATCGTACGACTAGACCATACTTATGGTTCAGTCTTATGAATGTCCCAATCGCATCTCTCAGTCGCATGACTGGTCCATTAGCATGGCTCAGTCGTACGACTGAGTCTCATTCGCATATGCTCCTGCGAGTGACCCAGTTTCATGTGTTTACAACATATCAGGTGTATAACATTAAGCCTAGACTATTCGACAAGCGACGGACACACTATATATGACTATATATGCTCCAACAAATTCCTTCTTGTACGTTGCTTGCGAATAGTAGATAACACCTCTTACAAACTTCAGTAAATCTTTGCTCAGGTTGCCAATAGAATCAAACGAAAAATCATATTAGCCAACGTTGCCTATCCGTCAGGTTACACACATCCCTGAAAATGAATTTAGGCACAACAGCTTTCGTTTACTTTGTAGAACACCATCATAGCAGCAAGATTCCCCATATGACTGATTTTTCTAGATAATGATACGAACAGTTTTCCATTGCTTCAATGTTCACACAGGCTAACCTGATTAACATCAACACCTGCAGAAATTCCCCCTCACATTCAGCATATCCCAATATATAGACATTGTGCTCTTCTGGCATCTTCACACGGTGTATTGGGCAAAAGGTTGAAGGTTCCAATCCACAGCTGGCAATATCAAACAAATTAGCATGCATGTAGATTCATCATCAGAAACCTACTCACATCATCACTTTCTAATTGCGTCTTCAATTCTCTATACATGGATTCCTCCTAAGAATGAGAATCCTCTTTGTGCGGATAAATATAACTTGATTGGCCATAAGTAGTCTGATGCTCCTGACTACCCCACAAAATCAGCATCAACTGCTGATATCTTCTCTTCTCTCTTTCGTGTTCCAAATACATTCACCTATTCTGGAAGTTCAACGAATAATGGAGTACACATCGAACTTATTTGACAAAAGAAGCTCAGGGTGAATATGCTTTGCTCATCTTCAAATCTATGCAAGAAGCTGTTCCAGACTCTTTTTTTTGGTCTGGAACAAATGCGGATGAGTCCGTGCGATTAATCCATTCGCACGACTGAGTGTTCAGTCGTGCGACTAAATTATTCGCATGAAGTTGTTCAGGAGTATGGACTATTTAGGCGCACGGACACTCAATCGCATGGCCATTCGGACGCATGACCATTGTTGGGGCGCATGGTCCAGTCGCATAGCCATTTGGACGCATGACCACTGTTGGGGCACATGGTCATTCGGACGCATGACCACTATTGGGGCGCATGGTCCATTCGGACGCATGCCCACTGTTGGGGCGCATGGTCCATTCGGACGCATGACCACTGTTGGGGCGCATGGTCTATTCAGACGTATCTGCACGTAGATTTTCAGATCTGCAGCCGCCAGGGCTGCCCAAAACCCTAATCTGACGAATTCAACATGAGCCGAAACAAAGTAGACATCATCAGATTCGAAAGGGTGATAGGAACGTGGTTTTGAATTCGATTTTAACATAGAAACACCACACGTAACACGATTGAGCGAATCACGAAGAACACGAAGTGGGTTTAACGTCAACATCTGAACTTTGATCCAGAAATCAAGAGCTCGGTTGCTAGAATGATTGTTAGATCATTCAGCAGTAACTGGCTCTGATACCAATTGTTTGGATCTGGTATTTGACCAAAAACCAACTAATTAACGTGTTAAACCAAACCAAATAGTGCGGAATCGTATTTTATTGGCGATCCAATCAGTTAGAACGCACGTAGACACAATAACGAATTGAATCTAACGTCAAGAATCGATTGAGAATCAATCTACAGCGTTCTATGAACTTGGAGTACGAACTTAGAGGCTTCTGGACGGCTAGGGTACGTCTGGAGTCGAAGTGGATTCAATCCTTACATTTTTCCACGAATTAGGTGGTATTTATAGGTTAGGATTGCTCATTCGGACGACTGAACCATTAGCATGGTTCATTCGTGCGATCGAGCCATGCGGTTGATCCATTCGCACAACTGAGTGTTCAGTCATGCGACCGAGTCATACGCATGAAGTTGTTCAGGCGTATGGACTATTTAGGCGCATGGACACTCAGTCGCATGGCCATTTGGACGCATGACCACTGTTGGGGCACATGGTCCAGTCGGACGCATAAGAACTTCACTTCACCAAGTTTGAGTGTATTCATTATTATAACATTATGCGTAACACTTCAAACAATCACAAACCTATATAATTAAGTCAATATGCGTTAAACAACTTATTTATGAAATATTAAACATTATAGACACAACCAAACATATTGTATTTCATTAAGTACCCAACTATTACATAAGTGTAAGACATATTACATTCAGATCAGGATCTAGGTACATATATGTATCAACAAACTCCCCCTTGGACCTAGATCTATCTATTGTCTAACATCTTTCATGATTTCCTCAAACTTCTTGTACTTAGCTTCTTTGGTGACTCTTGTGTTTATCTCAAAAACAAAACAAAGTCTTATCACTTTCTGGAACTGTAAAGCTTGTACAATATCCTGTGGGTCGTAGAACAGTGGCCACTTGTATAAAGTATAAACATCTTGTGCTGAAAAGTTGGTGAGCCACATCGGGTCAAACACCCTTATGGTTTCCATTGTGCCATTCTTGTTCAAGACTATTACGGCCTCTTCCGTTCTCCAATCGTAGTACCACCATTTGAAATATGGAGTGAAGTCCTGTGGCATCTCACGTAATGGGATCTTAGACATTGTACGTGGTGGACTCCACTTTAGCACTACTCTTGGTTTACCAGTTATGGCATCAACTTCAGATCTTCTGATGTACCTCGTTGGTTGTTGAGGTTTGAAGTTGACCCATCTGCTATAGTACTCCTTCTTTAGAGCAGCTTCAAACCAGCCTGACATCTTATGAGGGTCATAATATAGCAAGTTTAACTTTGCTAGCTGGTTGTTGGACCAAAAGAACCAATGAGCCTGATCAGAAAAACCTCTAAGTCCCATAGACATCACAACAACTGCTGAAGACTTGATCAGCTGTTTGACAAAGTCTGAAGAGCAACAGCTGAAGAACAAAGTACTGAAGACTTCAACAGCTGAAGACCAAAGTCTGAAGATCAACAGCTTAAGACTAAAGTACTAAAGACTTCAAAATCTGAAGACTAAAGTACTAAAGACTTCAACAGCTGAAGACCAAAGTCTGAAGATCAACAGCTGAAGACTAAAGTACTAAAGATCAACAGCTGAAGTACAAAGAATGAAGACATCAGCTGATGACAACAGCTAAAGTTCAAGTACAAGTACTGAAGCCTTCAGAGTTTGTTACAACAGCTGAAGAAGCATTCTTCAGTTATTGTGATGGTTTCCTTTCAGTAATTTTCTTTTGTATTTCAGTACTTGTAAAAAGACTGAAGAGCATGTTCTTCAGTCGTTGTAGTTTCAGTAGTTTCTTTTCAGTAGTTGTAGTGATAGTTAACACTTAGTATTTTTGTAAGAAGATGTCAGCTGTTTTGACATCTTCAGTAGTTGTGTTAACTATCAGTAGTTTGAAAAATTCTGTTAGATGCCACTATCAAGTGACATCAGCAGACGTCACATCTTCTATATAAGAGATGTTGACCTAATTGTACGTGTGACATTCTGTTACCACGAACGCACATATTGAATGAAATATCTTTCGCAGAATTCTTTCTCTCTATAACCGTTTACTCTTATATTGAATATCAATTATGTTCTTGTGAATTGTCTAAGTCATTGTTTGATTTCCTCTGCAATACTCTCTAATCAATCAAACCTTGATCACTGATCCTAACAAATGGTATCAGAGCAGGTTAATCATTGATCGATCTAACAATTGATCATTGAAACTGCTATTCGATATCTATGTTTGATTGAATTAGCATATTTGCAAGAATTGGTTATAGATTATTGAATTTCTGTTGCTTTCGTTTATTCACTTTGAGCTCTCTCTTGGTTCAATTTGGTTTGTTGTGTTTTGTTCTAAATCTGCTAAAGCTTAATTGAATTTGGTTGAATCTGAGAATGACTACTCCTTCTAATGACCCTCACAATACCGGTTCCTCAACCAAGCCTCCGATGCTAGTTAGGACTGAGTATAACATATGGCAATGAAGGATGCTTCATCACCTGTCTGTTAACAGTTCAGGTTGTTCGACATCTGTGGTACATGGTCCACACAAGCCTATGGTGAACAATCCGGAAACCAACCAAATGGTTCCGAAGAAGAAGGAACAATACTCAGATGAGGATTGGAAAATATTTGAGATTGATGCTAAAGCGCATGGTATTCTGGCCATGGCTTTGCCTAATGAAATCTATTCAGGGCTTATGCATCATGAAACTGCTCATGACCTCTGGAATGCACTGAAGGAACAATTCGGTGGAACAGATGAGGTTTTAGCAAACAACAGAGAAATCCTTGCCCAACAATATGAGACATTCTCTCATAGAAAGGGTGAGACACTGACTTAACAGTTTGAGCGTTTTTCTTGTTTGATCTCTGAGCTGAAAATGGTCAAACAGGAATACACCAATAGCCAGATGAATAACAGATTCCTCAGATCACTGCCTGAGAGATAGGACACATACACTATTGTCCTACGCTCCAGTGCAAATCTGGATAGCCTATTTCTCACCCAACTTCATGGGAACTGCTTACATTCGAGAGAGAGATAGAGCAGAAAAGGAACTGGCATCATCAGAAAAGCTCACTGATGACTTTGTACCAGGGAACACTGCCTTGGTTGGTCATGAGTCATAATATGCTGCATCTGAAAGCAATTATGATGAGCATATAAATTTCTCTTCAAACAGTTCTGATCATGCATTTGTTGGTGTTGATAGTCAATCAAGCTGTAATAGTGACAATTTATGCTTCATCATGGATGATCTGAAGGGTATTGCTGATGATGATTTAGAAGAGATGAATATTCTAAGCCAAATGGCCTTAGTTAATATCATCTCAAAAGTTCTACAAGAGAACTGGCAGGAAATTTCCTGGACTCTCTGGCAAAACCAAAGTTGGTTTTGACAAGAGTAAGTTGAGGTGTCACAAATGCCAAAGGCTTGGACACTTTGCAAGAGAGTGTAGATCAACTGGATCTAACTCCTCTGCACCCTTTATGACTTTTCCAAGCACTAGTCCACAAAACAGAGGGCAACATCCTGCGAGTTCTGGTCATCATTCACACCCTATATCTCCTGCATACTTTGTCCCTCAGGGTCCAATGTCATATCCATATCCCTGCTATTACATGCCTCAGCCAAATTCGGTTCAAGCTCCTATTGCACAACAACCACAAGCATTACCTGAACCTTAACCTTCCCAATCTCATCAACAATCTCAACCTCAACAACACAGCTTTTTCACCCCAGGAGTTGTTGACTGGAGCAGTTTACCAGATGATATGTCTGGTCATGAACAATTGTTCTCTGGTGCTGGTCAACATGGTGGTGACAGTCCTTTTGGAAACCTTGCTCTTATGGCTCTGGAGTCTACTGATACCTCATCCTCTAATGCCTCCACACCACAGGTATCACAGGTATCCTCTGAGGCTAAAGCCAAGCTATGTTTTGAAACATGCATAGCTGCATTTGCATCTATTAGAGAAGCAAATATAGCTTTAATTAACAAGAACATTGAGCTAGAACAAAAAATTTCCAAAAGAAATGCTGAATTTGAGTCTGTGCTTAATGATAAGAATGATGAGATTTACAAACTTAAATGTCAAATCACTGATGATAAGGCTAGGGAAGAGGTACTTCTAGAGAAGTACAGAGACCTCAAAGAAACACTTGCAACTACCTAGGTAGAGTGTGATCGTTGGGTACATTCTTGCAAGGGTTTTGAAATACTTCTTAGTAAGCAGTCTGCTTCCAATGTGAAGTTTGGCATTGGTTATAATCACACTGCTCCTCCTACAGATTTTACTCCTAGAGCAGAGGTAAAATCTGATGGAGAAAGCAATAACCGATCCTTTTCATCATGTGATCTACTATCTGATACAACACCATCAGAGGTTGAAGTCAGCATTAATTCCTCTCTGAACCTATCAGCTGATGTTGATGGTTCAAATGCTGACACTCACATGATCAAAAAGTTGATCACTCCAGGTGGTATTTCACAAAGTATTGAAAGTACCAAAGAGCATGTCATAACACCTGGAGAACAAACCCAAACTACTGCAGTACTAAGGGAAGAAAACTACAAGTAGAAAGGGTGGGAAAACTACTGAAGAAGATATCAAGAAAGCATGTACTAAGGGAAGAAAACTGCTAGTACTGATAGCAAACTGCTGAAGAATAAGTCTTAGTAGTTTCATCTTCTTCAGCAGATGATCAACTTAAGATGAAGAAAAAGCCATGTGAAATATGTGGCTTATTCAATCATCTTACTGATGATGCTGGTATAAAAAGGGCTCCAAACTCAAACATAATAAGAACATTAAAAAGCAAATGGATAAAATGAAAACTGAGTTTGAAACCAAATTTGTACCAGCAACATCAAAACCTGTGACCCCTAAATCCAAAAAGAAATCTAAAAAGCAAGGGGTTAATCAGGCAACAGCTGAGGTTGCTCAAAGGGAGATGGTACAACACAGGAATCCATCAATCTCAAGCACTAATGTGTCTGATGAGCTGAAGGCTTTATCACAAAATCAGACACAACTTGTTATGATGGTTCAACATCTATTGGGGAGAGTCAACCAATTAGATGCTCCTATGCTGAAACCACAGAGAAGAAAATCCATGCCAAAGGATTCTTCTTCTACACCATCTCCATCCCCTCAGGATGTTATTCATAGCAAATCTGTTAGTTTACCATCTGTTGATGTGAATAGACCCAAAACCAAAAAGGTTTGGGTCTCAAAAACTAACTAATTGTTTATGATTGCAGGGTTCTTCAGCATGCCAAAGTAGCATCTGGTATGTAGACAGTGGAGGATCTATGCATATGACAGGGAACAGCTTCTTCTTCATGACTACTCTCAAGGAAAGAAGGGGTTTGTTTCTTTTGGCAATGATGCTAAGGGTTACATCATTGGCAAAGGCTTTGTCTCCAATGGGGAATAAAGTTTGATGATGTTATCATGTGGAAAATCTCAAATACAATCTCTTGAGTGTCAGTCAAATGTGTGATAAAGGTCATGTTGCTCTTTTCACCAGTCAGAACTGCAGGATTCTGTCATCCAAAGTTCTAATTTGATTGATAAGGTGTTGGATGATCACACTTTCCTGAGGGCCAACAGGACAGGAAGAGTGTATGCCTTAGATCTTTCCAAGAAAATAGCTCTCAAAGGCCATCCTTGCCTATTTTCCAAAGCCTCTCCTCAGGAATCTAAACTGTGGCACAGAAGCTGGGTCATGTTAATATCAAAAACATGAATCAGCTGATCCATAATAGTTTAGTGAGAGGTTTACCAATAAAGGAGTTCCACTGTGATGAAACCTGCACTGCTTGTTTAAAAGGAAAACACACAAAGTCTCATTCCCTCCTATTGAAGAACCTAAGTCCACTGCCTGCTTGCAGTTACTGCACATGGATCTATTTGGTCCTGTGAGAGTGATGAGCATGGCAAAGAAGAAATACTGTCTGGTAATTGTGGATGATTACTCCAGATTTGTATGGACTTTCTTTCTGCATTCAAAGGATGAGGTTGCTCAGAAGATTATAAAATTTGTGTTGTATGTTGAGAAGCAGTATTCCCTATCAGTCAAGTGTATAAGGAGTGACAATGGAACTGAATTCAGAAACCATACACTTGATGATTTTATCTTTCAAAGGGAATCAAAAGGCAGTTTAGCATCCCAAGAACTCCAGAACAAAATGGAGTAGTGGAGAGAAAGAACATGACCCTAATTGAAGCTGCAAGGTCTATGTTGGCTGACTCTGGTTTGCCACTGACCTTTTGGGCTGAAGCTGTTAACATAGCTTGCTATGTGCATAATAGAGTCTTAGTAAATCAGAGGTTGATGAAGACTCCATATGAAGTTCTACATCACTTGGCTCCTCTAATTTCATTTTTCAGAGCCTTTGGGTGTCCCTGTTTCATTCTCAACACAAAGGATCAACTCCACAAATTTGATTCTAAGGTGGATGCAGGGTATTATTGTTATTATCATCTACTTGCAAGGCATACAGAGTCTTCAACTGCAGAACAAAGAGTTGAAGAGACTCTGCATGTGAAGTTTAATGAATCTCCAAAGGACAAGATTCCACAAAACCCTGTGGAGTTGTTTGATCTGGACATACTGCAATATGTTCCTTATCAACCTCCAGCTGTTGCAGATCATGTGGATAAATCATCTTCTGCAGCATGTCTTCCACCTGGTGGTATTGATGATGATGATAATATCAATACTCACCTATTCAAGTTTAGTGATCAACTGCCTGAGTCTGCTACACTTGATGTTCCTGTAGCTTCAGCAGTTCCATCCACAACAAATGCTGATGAGATATCTGATTCCTCTACATCTTTTGATTTACCATCTAATTCTTGGTTTCAAGAGTCTGCATCACCATCTGCTGCTGCTGAAGGTTCTACAAACACTTGCACAGATCTCATTGTTTATCAAGAGCTGAAGAATCACCCAATGTCTCAAATTATTGGTGATATCAATGCTGGAGTTTCAACAAGAAGTCAATTGTCTAACTTCTGTTTTATGCTCTCTTCATCAGTCAGCTAGAGCCAAAGAACTATCATGTTGCTTTGAGAGACAATGGAGGGGTTGAAGCCATGCAGCTTGAGCTACTTCAGTTCAAGAAACAGCAAGTGTGGGAACTGGTTCCTCTACCCCCAGGTAAGTGTGCAATAGGCACTAAATGGTGTTTAGGAATAAAACTGATGAAAATGGGCTTATTGTTAAGAACAAGGCTAGACTGGTTGTACAAGGGTTTTCACAAGAAGAAGGTATTGATTATGATGAAACCTTTGCCCCTGTAGCCAGACTAGAGGCAATTAGATGTTCTTAGCCTATGCTGCATTCCATAATCTTAAAGTTTTTCAAATGGATGTCAAAAGTGCATTTTTATATGGTAAAATAAAAGAAGAGGTTTATGTGTGTCAACCACCAGGTTTTGAGGATAATAAACATCATGATTGGGTGTATAAACTTGATAAGGCTCTTTATGGGTTGAAGCAAGCTCCTAGAGCCTGGTATGAAACACTTTCCAATTTTCTTCTTAAAATAATTTCACTAGAGGCTCCATAGATAAAACTTTGTTTATTAAGAAGGTGGATCAGCATAAGCTACTTGTTCAAATTTATGTTGATGATATATTTTTGCATCCTCTGATCCCTAGTTGTGTGATGATTTTACATGTTTAATGAAACAACGGTTTGAAATGAGTGCAATGGGAGAATTATAGTTCTTTCTAGGCTTGCAAATCAAACAAATGGCTGATGGAACCTTTATTCATCAGTCAAAATATACAAAAGATCTTTTGAATAAGTTTGATTTACAAAATTGTAAGCCCTGTTCTACTCCCATGTGCAACACCACACAACTGGATGCGGATCAGAAAGGTAAAGCTGTTGATGAAACACTTTACAGATGTATGATTGGGTCCTTGATGTACCTAACAGCTTCTAGACCAGATATCATGTTTGCAACTTGTGTTTGTGCTAGATTTCAGGCTGCTCCTAAAGAGTCTCATTTGATTGCAGTCAAGAGGATCTTTAGATATTTGCAAGGTACACATTCTCTAGGTTTATGGTATTCCACTAGACACTCATGCAAATTAGTTGCTTTCTCTGATAGTGACTATGCAGGGTGTAAGTTAACCAGAAAGTCAACTTCTGGTGGATGTCAATTCCTAGGCAACTGTTTGATTTCTTGGCAGAGTAAGAAACAAACATCTGTTGCTACATCCACTGCTGAAGCAGAGTACATTGCAGCTGCAAGTTGTACTTCTCAGGTACTCTGGCTTCAGAACCAACTTTTGGATTATGGCATTACAGAGACTAAGACTCCATTATTAATGGATAGTGCTTCAGCTCTGTGCATTGTCAAAAATCCAGTCCAGCACTCTAGGACCAAACATATAGAGATCAGACATCATTTTATTAGGACTGTTTTGAAAAAGGTCTGATTGATCCAAAGTTTGTGCCTAGTGCTGATGAGCTTGCAGACATTTTTACTAAGCCTTTGGATAGTTCTACTTTCCAAAACCTAGTGTTAAGGCTTGGTATGCTGCAGCTGCTAGAATAAGTGATAACTACTGATGATCTCAGTAAATAAGTACTGATGATCATTAGTAATCATATCATATATAGTACTGATTCTGTTAAAACAACTGATCAAGTTACAACTACTGATGTAGTTATAACTACTGATATCAGTAAAACCAGAAAGTACTGATGTCCTATGAAACAACTGAAAACAGCAAAAAGTCTGATGAGTAAGTGTTGAGGACAGTATGAAACAGCTGAAAGGCTAAGAATTGATGAAAACTTCTGATGAGAATTTTCTCTTTAGTTGTTTCTACAACTGTTGTTTCACCCTAAATAGCTGATGACAAAACCATGTCTCAGTAGTTTCACAACCACTGATGACTAACACCAAGTCCTCAGCTGTTACAACAACTGATGACAAAACCATGTCTTCAGTAGTTTTACAACTACTGATGACTAAAACCAAGTTATCAGTTGTTACACAACACCTGAAGACAAAACCAAGGTTTTAGTAGTTCACAAACTACTGATGACTAAACCCAAGTCTTCAGTTGTTTTCAACATCTGAAGCCAAAACCATGGTTCTCAGTAGTTTTATAACTACTGATGCCTAAAACCAAGACTTCAGTTGTTTCAACCTCTGAAGGGTAATACCATGTCATCAGTCGTTTAAAACTACTGATGATTAACACCAACCCTTCAATTGATTTTCTAACCCTTACCCTATAAATACCCAATCTTACAGAGCTTCATTATCTCAAACCTAACGTTCAAAACCTCCAAATCTTCTCTCACATTAATGGCGACCATGAAGCTTAAACCACGACACAACTGTGTTGCCTACCTTACCAAATCACCCTCTGGACAAAGTTTGATAATGCCATTGATCTAATGGTTCATTCTCCTACAAAACGGCTTTCCTTCTAAATCCTCCATTCATGCCGAATCCCTCCATCAGTTCTGGACGATGTCACCCCTCATCACTGGGGAGAATAACACCGACTCTCTCCAGTCGTTCGTCAACAATCGACAGGTGGTCATCACTCCGGCAATCCTTCACCAAACACTACAACTGGATGATGCACTTTCCCCGCTGGGTATCCAAAGGGCACTACTGATCTATCCTTTGCCCACCATGGATACCAGGGTAACCTCAGCGCCTCTACCATCCTGAAGAACATTTCCATGATGCAGAACGCCTTATTTTTCATATGGTGAATGTATGCTTAGCTCCTAAGACTTCTTCTTGGATCAAATGTCGACCAGGTGGTAGCAGGTATTATTCTCTCCTTGAGCAACAAAACTTCAATTTTTCTGAAATAATATTTCTTGAACTTAAGGATATGGCCTCAAAACCTATTGCTAACCGATGGATATTATATCGGTTCATCATGGCCATTATAGAGAACCAGCTGAAAGCTGAGGGACTTGTGGCCTTGGAGTCCCTGCCCTGGCTGTATTGCCTGAGGTATACTCCAGGCACAACTCAGACCAATCACTCAAACAGGCTGCCAAGCTGCGAAAACCCACGCAGCTGAACCCACAGCCCCACCCTCCAAATCCAAAGTCCCCACCAAACCCAAATCCAAAAAGCCAAAAAAGCTACTTAGGGAGATGAGTCCCCTGAGGATGCCCCTGTACCACAACACAGGACACACATACTGGTTTTAACCCCCAGTTATGTCAAAGACTCAACCTGCCAAAGCCGCACAGGTATCCTCTCAACAGGATCCTGTTGCAACCCATATTGGGGATCCCACATTGCTGGAACCTATCTCAATGAAGGGTTACCATTGAAGCGCACCACTCACCCCGGGTGCAATTTGCTTCTACCCAATCTCCACATGCAACTACCCCTCCAAGTCCTACACTTATTGTTGCACAAGTGCTGAGTCAGTTGCACTCCTCCCCCCCTCCCCAGAAACCAATTCCAACTGGGAATACCTCAACCATTGAGGGGGAGGACCAAAGTGCTTCTGATAACCCACAACACAGGGGTTACAATGTTTCATCTCCAAGTGTAGAAAAGGAGATTGGAACTTCTAGTGAGGCTGCCACTTCTCCTGCTTCAGCATATGATCAGGATGAAGTTGGTAACATTCATAAGACCTCACCAGAGGCAACTGCTGATGAAGGACATAGTCCTGAGGCAGGAAGTCCCCAGTACCAAGACCAAGGGGCACATGCTACTACTGATCTACACTCAGAGCATGTTCATCCTATTCTATCAGGAGGTCAGGTGATTCAGTAACACTGATGATGACCTGGGCTTCTTTTATGATGTTTTAGCCCAAAACACCATCCTAGAGGATGAGGTGAGCAGACTCAAAGAGCTGCTTGCCAAAATTTCTCAGGATCAAAGGCCATCTACCCCTCAAACCCCACAGATGGCACCTTCCTCTGAAGGTCTCCCATACACAGAGCCACTCAAAACACTCAGCCACCTGCTCTGCTTCTGGCACTATTTCTCAGGGACAGAACCCCCCAATAGCTGCTATCTTTCAAAATTCCTTACCTCTCATCACACCAATTATCACTGATATAGTGATTAAAACCCTTGATGAGAAGCTTCCCTCAGTTATACACCCTTGATAGAAGATGTTGTGAGCAAAAGGATTCTGACAATCAAACCCTTGCAACCAATGCAACCAAAAAGGGGGAGATTCAGTCAGTGAAAGCAAAAAGAAAGAGGATTGCAAATAGGAAAGAGACTGAGAAGGAGAAGGAGAAGGAAGCTGACATGGAGAAAGTGACTGAAAGTACTAAAGACTTTCATGTCACATACAAGAAAAGGAAGAATGAAAAGGAGACTGACTTGGAGACAATGGTGAAGGAGGCTGATGCCAAACACAGCCGATCAATGGATAACATCATTGATCAGTTGTTTAGGCAAGGTCATGACACTGAAAACTTGACTAAGAAATCAGAAGATTGGAGATTGAAGAAATCCAAGCTAGATGGGCAAGTTATGATGTGTTGGAAAGGAAAAGGCTGGAAATCATGATCAGGTTCATAGCTAAGTATCTTGGTAGATCATTGATTGAAATCAAGGCATGGTCCAGGGACAGCATCTTGGCAATAACCACCAAGATCTGTTCGTCTGAAGTATATACCAAAGGATTGGTTATTGAAGCCTTAAATGAAGCTGGTGCTGGGAGTAGGACTGAACTAGTCAAGCAATCTAAAGCCGCACTCACATCCAAAATGCTAGAACAGTCTGTCAAAATTCCCACACCAAAACCACCACAACCACAAAACAAAACCAATTCCCTTACCCTCAAAACCATAGCCGATGATGTACCCCAGAAGAGGAAGAGAAGGGTACTGAGGCTAGAAGAAGATGAAGAAGATAATGATGAAGATGAAGATAGGATGCCAATCTCAGCTATTATACAGTGCCTAAGGCCACAAGTCACCCTCCAACAGTTACTCCTGAGTCTCAAGGCAAAAAATGTGAAAGTGAAGTTAGAAAAAGAAGAAGAACTTCACAAACAACATGATGAGGAACTGTTGAGAAGAGTTGACAAAGCATATGCTACCACATCTTCAATCATCAACATGAAGAAGCATGCTCTCAGGTTATACACTCTCAAACATACATTTCAATATTAAAAGGAGAGAGTGAGGATTTGTCCTGATCCCAGGGTGTCTCATAGGATTCAAAAAAAAAACATTCCACAGAGATACATTGGCCAAGTAAAGAAGATTGTAGATGAAGTGATCTCACTGGTCTTTGTAGTATCACCCTGGGAAATCCTAGATGACTTCAAGAAAGCCTATAAAGCTAAACTGACCCCACAAAAGATGTGGAGAATAAAATGGTGAAAAAGGGGTTAGTATATAGGAGGCTTGAGGAAGTTAGAAAGAATGAGCTCCAGTTGTTCTTAGAGGGTAATCACCCAGATGAATTTGCTTATAGAGTAATAACAACTGTGGAACTCAAAAATGGGAAGCAGGTCAAATACCTATCTGAGTATATGGGCCAGAATCACTTTTGAAGGAGGAGAGAAGAGCTTACCATGGAGGAACAAGTACCTTCCTTGAGGCCTATACAAGGGAGTCATACAGACTCATAGTTAGGAAGTAGATCTCATGGATGGGGTAACAGCTCTGTGTCCAGTTCCCCAAGACAGAGTTCCCATTCATCCTTTGCCAAACAGATCATTGAGACTTCTTCCAGGCCTGTGCTTACAAGGGTCACTTCTGAGCTGATCTAGAAGACAAAAAGACCAATCTTTCTGCCATAATAAGTGGGACATCTTCAATAAGTTTAGAGGTTTTGGTTGCATTGGTTAGGGGGAGTTTGTTGGACCAAAAGAACCAATGAGCCTGTTCAGAAAAACCTCTAAGTCCCACAGACATCACAACAACTGCTGAAGACTTGATCAGCTGTTTGACAAAGTCTGAAGAGCAACAGCTGAAGAACAAAGTACTGAAGACACAGCTGAAGACCAAAGTTTGAAGATCAACAGCTGAAGACTAAAGTACTAAAGACTTCAAAATCTAAAGACTAAAGTACTGAAGACTTCAACAGCTGAAGACCAAAGTTTGAAGATCAACAGCTGAAGACTAAAGTACTGAAGATCAACAACTGAAGTACAAAGACTAAAGACATCAGCTGATGACAATAGCTGAAGTTCAAGTACAAGTACTGAAGCCTTCAGAGTTTGTTACACAGCTGAAGAAGCATTCTTCAGTTGTTGTGATGGTTTCCTTTAAGTAATTTTCTTTTGTATTTCAGTACTTGTAAAACGACTGAAGAGCATGTTCTTCAGTCGTTGTAGTTTCAGTAGTTTCTTTTCAGTAGTTGTAGTGATAGTTAACACTTAGTATTTTTGTAAGAAGATGTCAGCTGTTTTGACATCTTCAGTAGTTGTGTTAACTATCAGTAGTTTGAATAATTCTGTTAGATGTCACTATCAAGTGACATCAGCAGACGTCACATCTCCTAATAAGAGATGTTGACCTAATTGTACGTGTGACATTCTGTTACCACGAAAGCACATATTGAATAAAATATCTTTCGCAAAATTCTCTCTCTCTATAACCGTTTACTCTTATATTGAATATCAATTGTGTTCTTGTGAATTGTCTAATTCATTGTTTGATTTCCGTTGCAATACTCTCTAATCAATCAAACCTAGATCACTGATCCTAACACTGGTTGAGCTCAAAACCTGGAAGAGTCTTCAGATCATGTGGAAATCTGTAGTACTCTATTCCCTTCTCACGTTTAACC
Source organism: Flaveria trinervia (assembly GCA_025506515.1). Classification (NCBI taxonomy): domain Eukaryota; kingdom Viridiplantae; phylum Streptophyta; class Magnoliopsida; order Asterales; family Asteraceae; genus Flaveria; species Flaveria trinervia. Next base: position 40,087,466 of record CM046447.1, read on the forward strand.
GCGTATTGAGATCTGCAAAATGTGCCCACGCTATGATCCTGCCTGCCACCTTTTGATGTTTCTTGATCTTATACAGTTTGGTGTAGGCAGTTGATTTAGTAGCTTTGCGTTGGGCTTTGATTTCTTCAAAACATGCTGCCCATTTAGCCTTTTTGATTTTGACTTCGGCGTTTGAGGCTTGGGCCTTATCTTTATCCTTTTCTGACTCTTTGTCCATCTTGTCCAGAGTCTCAAAAGTGTCACTGACAAGAGTGTCTCCTAGATTAGGAATGGCAGTTCCCTCCTTGTCAGTGTACTCAGGATAGTGTTGAGCAGTGACATCTTCTATCTCAATATCATCGACATCCTGAAGCTCATCGTCACTCTCTGTTTGCACAGTTGGAGCATCCTTCACAATTTCATCAGGATTGAGTCAGAACATTTCTGCCAGTTGCTTGTCGGTGAGATCATGAATTATTTCTCCTTCTTTAGGAGTGTAATTCACTGATCTCCTGAAAATCCCCTGCAGATCAAGAATCATCGTGAGTTGAGTCTTGATCTGTTGGAGTGGAGCAACATCATATTCATCTATTTGAAAGTTAGGATCTGCTTGATTCAAAACATATAACACATCAATCATTTAGTCAACACACAGATCAGTAAACATTAATAATAACCATAAACATTAATTACATTAATTAGATACAGTAATCCAATACACAAAGTTTAAATAACATAAACAACTATGCATTACTCTTGTCTTGAATCACTGATGTGTCAGTAGGATCTGCAGAAGATGATGGGGCTCCTTGATCTTGATTTTTCTTTGTGCGCCTCTCTTGACCTTGAGCGGATGTAGATGCAATAGCATCTCCTTCATCGTCATCATCATCATCATGATTAACATTATTACCTGCATCAGTGTCATCCTCTTGATCATCACAGTCATCATCTTCATTATCATCACTGTCATCGTCATCACCATCATCTCAATCCCTTTCTCGGATCTTTAGAGGCTCATCTTTAGATCCCTTTAGTCTCAGCATAAGCTTCTTGTTCTGGGCCTCCAAATCTTGTATCCGTTGTATTGAGGATGTGTGCATCTCTCTCAGCTCAGTAATCTCTTGGCTCTAGGCCTCCATCCTTTGGGCTTGGGATGCATTAAGCTCCATCTGCTGATTAAGCTGAGAGGCTCACTGTTCATCTGTCGCCAGCAGCTTCAGCACTAACCTATTAAGGTTAGCCAACTGCTCCTCCAACCCGACAGCTGGGTAAGTGGATCCAAAAACAGGTGGGACCTGTGAGGAGGTCCTAACTCCATGGGCTGTGGTGGTAGTGGATGTAGAGAAGATTGGGGTTGGTATCGATGTGGATGGCTGTGGATGAGCTGTAGTTGTGGTGGATGGGAAGTGTGTATCTGGTGGAGTGGGTGTAGAAGTGGTGTATGAGGTGGTAGTGGTGGTGGGAGGAATGGTGGTAGTGGTGATAGGTGGAGTGGTGGTAGCTGTGGTGGTGGCTGTGGTGGTGGCTGTGATGGTGATAAAGGTGACTCTGCATTTCTTTCTTTTCAAGCCATGGGGCTGAGCCATCCTCTTCCTCCTCGATCCAGTCGAGGTGGATGCTCCCCCTATAGTACGGCCTGGCAGATCAGGAGTATATGTAGGATCATCAGTGGTCTCTCCCAATCTGCCTGAGTGTTCACCAACTGCCCGGAGCTCTCGTTCTGTGGGAACAACTTTACTTCCCACAGTCCGAGTCAGTGGCTCATCATCCAAATCCTCCTCTTCCTCACCAGGCATGAAATCCTGGTGGAACCCGGTAGTCTCCGCTCCTTCTCCAGTGGGGCAGATGCTGGAGATGGAATATCAGCAGTGGGTCCTACATCTCCTTCATCCCCACTATCATTGTCATCAGAGTCATGCTCTGGGAGCAGTAGCTGCTCATCGTCTGAGTCACTATCTGTATGACGCCACTTACGTCTCCCTGGCGTCACATACATCTCATTGGCCAGATGTCCTATCAGTCTCTTCACTTGGGGCTTTACTTGTTTACCCTTGTAAACTCTCATACGACCCAAGGTCGTATCATCCATGATCTCTAGAGCCATAACATCATGGCTTTCCTTGGGAAGGGATGGAAGCTTCTCATTGAAAATCAGCTGTAAGAATCTAGGGTACATGCAAAAACCCTCCTTACCCTTTGCTTCTAGATTCTCCACAAGGTAAGAGAAGATCATGCTCGAGAAGCTGAAAGGATAGTTCAGCACCAGTGCTACATAGGCATTCTGGATCTGGTCTAAAAGATCATCAAACCCACCTCTTCTGGAGGCGATGCACTTCAATATAACATGTGCTAAGTACTTGTACTGGGGACACAGGTTGCTTTTATTGAGCACACCTGAGTTGATGTCCCCAGCATACTTAATCCTCATAAAGCATCCCCTTATGGTCAGTGGATGCAGCTTGGTGGGATGATCAGTATCGTTCCCCAGCTCAAGTACTCTCTGGATATCAGCAACAGTGATCTCGATAGCCATCCCACAGATAGAGCTTCGTATGCTATACGGCTCTTGGGATCGATCAACAGAAGCATTCTCCCAAAATGCCTGATGTAGAGACCTGTAGGGCGTGCAAGGAGTAAAAATAGCCTTGTGGATCCTTGATCGTATAAGAAATGTGATGATCTCTGTAAACTCGGCGCCATTTCGAGTAGTATGATCTAGATGAGCACATATGTTTTTCTTAGGGTTGATTGACCATCTAGTAGCCATCAATCTGAAACACAGGACACATAATCATTAGATACTCACATAACACAAATCAGTTCTAAGTATCTTGTTTGATTTCATTCCGATTCATTCATGCGAATGAATCATGCGACTGTGGTCAGTCGGTTATCCTATCCTGCGACTGGACTCATTCGGGTGAATGAACATGCGACTGAGTTCAATCGGTTGGCTGATCCTACGATTGATTCAGTCACCCGACTGAGCTCATTCGCATGTCCAATTCGGCTGATTGAGCTATTCTTCCGGCTCAATCGTGCGATTGGAGTTCATCCATCTGACCAGTCGCATGACTTACTGTTAGGTTGACTTAGGTTCGAGTCTTGACAAAATCATGAAATTAAACATTATGAAACGGTTCATTAGACTTGCAATCCCTTAACTAATAACCTAATAACCTTATTTTTTTTAACATTTTACATGGTTTCAGTGGGTTGTTAAGCCATTTAGTGGTTCGGTTCTTGTTTCATTCGAACATCCCAAAATAGGGCACCATTTCTCCTGATTTCTGTGAGATTTCATCGTATATATACTGTATAATCACACACAATCGTCAGAAAGTCAATGGAAGTATGAAATCTTGGTCTGATGAAATTTGGCAGAGTAACGGTAGGCTATGCGAAATAAGGGCGATTAGGAGTGATGAGAAGAATGCGATCGACTGTGGCCCTTTATATACTGACTCTGCGTTTAATCGGCCGACTGGACTCATTCGCTCAGTTCATTCGGGCGAATGAAGCTCAGTCGGGCGATTGACTCAGTCGATCATATTCAGTCGGCCGACTGAGGCTCAGTCGGTCGACTGACTCAGTCGCACACTCCCAATCGGATGAATGACCCATTGTGATAATCCATTCGGGTGAATGGGTCATACTCATGTCCATTTGGCTGCTTAATGTATGAGTATGGTCCATTCGCCTGATTGGTCCATACTCATGGTTCACTCGTGTGAATGGGTCATACACTTTAAAGTTTTCTAACTTCATGACCATTTGACTTTTAGACCCTTTTAAACTGTTGAATGAACATTATAATCATTTGATATCTCAGACATGATCATTTGAACTTGAAAAACTTTTGATCACCTCAAACGTGATCCTTTTAACTGATTAGTCACCTCAGATGGACCTAATTATTGTTTGAAAGCACTTGTGGTCACCTCAGACGTGACCTTTAGATGATAAGGTCCCTTATCAAATTCCATGACATAGTCCGATACTAACATACTGAATATGACAAACTTTGTACAAAAATAAAAGAAATAATACTGAAAACATAGAAGAAGACAGTTTTTGTGTTTTTGTGAGAGTTAATTCCCAAGATGTAGTTCTAGGAATAATTATTCTGAGAGAGCAGCCACTTCATTTAAACTATACATGGATCATTCAAGTTGGAAATACAGGATATTCAAATCATTCAAGACAAGTTATTCAAAAAATTGATGCTCTTTCCTTGTTTTTCATGTGGAGTCATTTAGCAAATTTAGGAAATCATACTAGTACGCTTAGGTCTCCACACTGATTTGAACTTTCAAGAATTGTAGCCATAGTGATTGTCGGTATGCTGGTCTCCTAAATCCATACACAGACGTTCAACACAGTTTGGTGATCGTTTTAAGGTTCGTTTATTTCAACAAGCATTCATGGATCCCACACTCATATGGTAATCAACATTCCTGAGGAGATTTTTGAGAGGTCTTAGGGTAGTGTTCAAGAAGCGACTATTCATAGAATTTTCAAAGAGAAGCCAATCCTCAGGTCAGTGCCATCGCACAGCAGAGAGGCGGCAAACAACAATGAGTTCTAGAATAATAGGTTATGCTTATCCTCAGGTCAGTGCCACCACACAGCAGAGAGGCACATAACCTATCTTCTTGTTTGAGCAATTCTTCTTCTTTTAGCATTCATGTGCTTTAGCTCATGCTTTGTCTTACGCACACTTTTGTGGCGTTTATTTTGCTGTCACCCCTATTGGAATCCTGTTGATTGTGTTAACCAGGGATAAGGTGTTTCTTATAGCTTGTCAAACATTTTAGTTTAATCTTGAGATCCCCAACCGGTCTAGTCATCTATTGTGTGAATCTACCAACATATCAGCTATGATCTAGCAACCTCTAGGTCTACTTTCTTTGTGTTACCTTAGTAGTAGCTAGCTTAACTATCATATTTCCTTTATATTGCTCAGACTACTTAGACTTATACTGAACTTTGCATCTTTTCAATTTGATTTTTAAAGTCCCAAATGGTTTGTACCTGTGTACTATCATATTCCACACGTTAAATCGGTATCACACGTACGATCTTATTCATTATCGGCTTGCCTCTCCTTTTCCCTCATTTTTTCATACCTATTCTCCCCTAAAATACTAAAACCTCTAAGGATTTGTGTTAGGATTTTAATGAGCAAGAACCGACACTAAGTGTAATTAACGAACTAACATTAAACAAAACAAGAGAATTAAACTTAAAGAACACTATAATTTAAGAAATTTTAAAAGACACTAGACGCGACACATCGGACTATACATGGTCATCTTCAGGAATGACCTCACTTTTCTTTTTAACTCCATTGACCTCTAACAGATATAGAAAATGTGGTTTATCAAAAGCCTTTGTATAGAGGCCAGTGCCTAGAAAATCAGTGTTTATTTTTATCACATAAATTAAGTTCTTTTCAAAACAGTCACGTATGAAGTGATATTTGATTCTGATGTGTTTGTTCTTAGGATGTTGGACCGGGTTCTTAGTGACTGCAATTGCAGCGGAGTTATCAACAAATATAGGAGTAGAAGTGAAATGTAAACCGTAGTCTCGCATTTGCTGTTGAATCCATATGATTTGGGAACAGTAGCTTGCAGCAGCAACGTATTCTGCTTCACAGGTTGACAAGGCAACCGAGGTCTGCTTCTTACACTGCCAGGTTACCAATCTTCTCCCAAAGAACTAACACCCTGCTGATGTAGACTTGTAGTTCATCTTGCAGCCGCCATAATCCGAGTCACTATACGCTATAAGTTCAAAGCATCATCATGAGGCTACCACAACCCAAGTGTGTGTGTGCCCTTCAGATAACGAAATATCCTTTTGACCCCAATTAGATGATTCACCTTAGGCTTTGCCTGATATCGTGAGCATAAACATGTCGCATACATGATATCTGGTCTGAGAGCAGTGAGATACATAAGAGATCCAATCATCCCGCGTACATAGTGGCATCTACAGATCACCGTTCTCATCGGTGTGCTACATCATGGTTTGTAGTAGGGGAGTGCCAGCTGTGGAAGCATTCTCCATGTCAAACCGACTGAGAATATCTCCTACATACTTGGTCTGATGTAAGAAGATTCCATTTGGTGTCTGATCTACTGTAACCCGAGAAAGAATTTCATCTCCCCCATGGCACTCATCTCAAACTCAGCCTTCAATACTGCTTCAAATTCTTTGCATAATTCTTCGCTCTTTGAACCAAAGATTATGTCATCTACATAGATCTGTACTAGCAGTAAGTTTCCATCTTTTTCTTTGATAAACAGTGTGCAATGACTCCACTGCGAAATCCGTGTTTCATAAGATGAGTCGAGAGTTTCTCATACCAAGTCCGTGGAGCTTGATGAAGTCGTATAGAGCCTTGTCGAGTTTGTAAACTCTATCCGATGATATGGATCTTCAAATCCCTTGGTTGACTGACATACACTGTTTCTCTAATTTCCCCATGAAGGAATGCATCTTCATATCAAGTTGATAAACTTTGATTTCATATAAGATGCATAGGAAAGGAAGATGAGGATGGCTTCCATCCTTGCCACTGGTGCAAATACTTCATTGTAGTCGATACCTCAACTTGTCGAAAACCCTAAACAACAAGCAAAGCCTTGTTTCTGATGATCACTCCCTGATCATCTTTCTTACATTTCAAGACCCATTTGGTGCCAATGACTTTAACACCTTTAGGTCTATCCAATAGTGTCCATACACCTAACTTCTTAAACTAAAGAAGTTCTTCCTGCATGGCACTAACCTAGCCTCATCATTTAATGCTTCACTAACATACTTTGGCTAAAACTTAGACATAAAGCAGTGGTATGCACCGTCGTGAAGGTATCCTTTTTCCATCACAGAGGCATAATCAGCGGAGTACAACTGATTTCTAGTCTGAACTCCTGACCTCACATCTCCTATAATATTATCCAAAGGATGATAGACGTTTAGACGTGAGCCAGGGGTTATCGAAACAACCACCTCAGAGTCAAGATTATGACCATTTGGTTCTGGATCTGAGGCGATAGGAGTCTGAGGTTCAGAAAGTTCAGAAGCATCACTAGACGATGCTTGTGAACTTGTGGTAGTCGGAACCTGTACATCCTGGTTGATCTGATCATTTTCTTATTGTTCTTCATCAGAGGAGGAGTCACTCATATCCACAGCTCCCCTGAGTTGGTAGGATCATGACTTGTTGAATCTTGAGACAGTGTGTTCAAGACATCGTACATCATCTTGTTTGCCAACTTGTCTTCTGAAGAGAAAGAGATATGTTGAAGGACTTGAAGAATCCATCATAGTTGAAGAAGTAAGCAGGCCCTTTTCCAGTAGGTGGTGTGATATATCTCTGAACATCAACATTACACCACAACCTCTACTTGACCATTGAGTTGTTGTAAACTCTCTTATTCGGTATGTTGTATCCTAAGAAGATCTCTTCATCAACCTTCTCACTGATTTTCCCTCCTGAGTCTTTTTCAGCAGGGTGCACAGAGCACCAAATGGCTCGAGATATTCGAAGTTAGGTTTAGTCGCTGTATGTTGTATCCTAAGAAGACTCGTCATCAACCTTCTCACTGAATTTTCCCTCCTGAGTCTTTTTCACAGGGTGCCAGAGCGCCAAAGGCTCGAGATATTCGAAGTTAGGTTTACGTCGCTGTAATAACTCGTAGCATGTTTTTCCAGGCGTTTTACTACAGAACTCGATTGAGAGTATAACATGCATTTGCCACTGCTTCATTCCAAATTGTATAGACATTTTCGAGTCTGCAAGCATTGTCCGTGCCGTCTCTATCAAGCTGCGGTTCTTCCGTTCAGCAACGCCATTCATCTGAGGGGTATAAGATGAGGTAAATTGATGCACAATTCCCTTTTATTTGCAATAGTCCTCCATCCTCTGATTCTTGAACTCTGGTTCCGTTGTCTGAGCGCACCTGTCTTACCTTCAGCTTATATAGGGATCCAGTGTAGTTCACCAATTCTTGAAGAATTCAAAACGTTTCTAATTGGATTTCAGAAACATTACCCAAGAGACCTTGAGTAGTCATCAGTAACTACATAGCAATACAAGTCGCCTGCGATGCTTCTTGTACTGACTAGACCAAACAGATCCATGTGAAGAAGCTCAAGTGGAAGTTCTATAGAATGAACTTTCTTTTTCTTATGAGATTTCTTCGTCTGTTTGTCCTTTTTGCATGCAACACAAAAATCTGGGAGTTGAAAGTTTTTGACATTTACTCCTCTCACAAGATCATTCTGGATCAAGTGATTCATTTTCCTCGGATTTATGTGTCCCATTCTCCTATGCCAGGAGATGGATTCCTTCTCAGTAGCTTTGGACAAGAAACATTTGACTTCACTATTGTTGTGGATGCCTTTGAGAGATCCAAAACATAAAGATCATTATATCTAGAAGCTGATATTAGGATCTGATCCTCCGGAATCACGTAGTCCTTCTTTAGAACGTAACACTTCTTGTTTTCAAAAACTAACTTGAATCCTTTATCACAGATTTGAGAAACAGAAAGTAAGTTATTTTGCAGTTTTGGACATAGTTTACCTTATCAAACTTAACTTTCTCATTTCCCACTTCTCCTTGGGCTGTGATGTACCCGCCTTTGTTTCCAGCAAATGAATCATGCCCTCCTTTAACTTGTCTAACATTTGATAAGAGAGCTCTGTTCCCTGTCATGTGCCTGGATGCTCTGCTATCAACAATCCACGTGTTAGTCTCAGAACTATAACGAACACCCTGCACAGTCAATGAAAACATTAGTTCATGTTAGGAACCCAAGCCTTAACCGGCTTGGGTTTCCCTGAGGCATCACATATCACAAACTAAACCCACTGACCCTTTGAGGTTAAGGATTGATCAGAATTTTGTGTGTTCTTATTTTCAGGCACCGAGGAGGTATTTTCTTTCCATAATCAAGATTTGTGTAAGGCCTGTTTGTGATAAACAGACGACTAGCTGATGGATTGAACTTTGGGTTCACAATCTCTTTTAGGAGGCGTCACTGAGTTCCTCTTAAAAGATCTTGATGTAGATGTAGAAAGTTCAACTTTCTTCCTCGGTGTCTGGTAATAAGGACAGTGAGACGCTATGTTACCATACTCTCCACAATTATAGCAGGATATGCTTTCAACTTTACGGTTTATTTGTTATGGTGGAGATATACTCGTCACACGGTCAACCTTATTGTGTTTGACTGAGGCACTACTTTGTTAGATGTATGAGTTGTTTTACAAAATTAATTGTTTTACCTGGTTTTACATCTTTAATCTCTTGTTTCCCTAGACCGTGACATGATGCACATGATTGAGTAGATTTTATAGTCTTTTTAGGTTCTTGTTTGACTTTGTTTGACCTTGACTTTAAACTAACCCTTTTGAATTCTTTTTCCAGGTTAACACAAGGCATCTTTCCTATTGCCTTTGAAGTGGCCTCCTTTTGTTTAGGGTTGGGTCGGATTCACTTGTTTACTTACAGAATCCGGATCGCTAACAAGAGGAGTAGACACCACGTGATCCTTGATGGGGGGTTATTGTTAATTGGTTTACTTTTGGTGTTCATCAAGGTCTCAGGTGGTGGTGGAACCACTTTGTATCCCAGTCCCTCCCTTACTAAGTGTTTGGACAATGTGTGATGAGCTTGTCCAACTATGCAGTTTTTGTTTTAATGAATTGACTTCTACTTCTAAAACTGCTTTTTGCTTCTTAGTGTCCTCAAAGAGTTTAGATAGTACCTAATGTCATTTGCTTGTTAAAGGCAACTACCTCAGTTTCCAAGCTGTTTATTTAATAGGTCTATCTTTTCCTTGTAACTGTGCTCGTTTTGTTTCAACTACTCTATTTGCTTCTGTGCACAGTTCCAGATCCTTACTAAGCTATCATTATGATCTAATAGCCTAGCAAATTTTGAATCTATAACTTCTCTAAATTTATTACATTCTAAGCAAGCATGATTATTAAACATTGGTCAGTAGTACTTACCTGGGATGTAGAAGAAGATCAGCCATGAGTGCTGGCTCGGTTGTCTCTGGTTCTGATGGTTAAGATGATGATGCTTTTGCAGAATTTTCTTCTTCAGGTAGATAGTTGACCACATTTGCAGTATCTTCAGAATTTGACATTGCAAGCTCTACTGCTATATCTCCTTCACTTGCAGAATCTTCATCAATATCCTACCTACACTAGCTATATTTGACTCTCCTGGTGAGACGAACCGAAAGCTCCAGTCCTGTCCTTCATCTTCATCAGCAGTTAAGGCTTTTGGATCCTTACTTGATGAGTCAGCATTACTAGCTGTGGACTTATCTTGACGGTTAAATGACGAGAAGGGATTTCCATTACCTGTCTTCTTTGGTTTTATACACTCCCTCTTGAAGTGTCCCTTCTCACCGCAGTTGAAACATGTAACTTTGACTTATCAAACCAAAGGTTGTGTCTTTTGTTGCAACCAGGTTCTGTCCGGTCTTTTTGACAAACTTTTTAGCTCGTCAGACAGCACTTGCCAGAGCCCACATTATGTCCATACGTTCCAACTCCATTTCATCCACCTGCTCATAATCTTCATCTGCCAGGTGGCAGTTACCTATCTTTCCAGCAATTAATCCATTGTAGGATTGAACCACCGTAGCTAAAAGGTCCATATGTTCTCTGGCCACCTCTACAGTTACATTCCCGAGGTTGTCGGTTTTTCAGCTTTGCTGCATTAGCTTCAGGTATTATATATTGGGTGCTAGAGACCCTGACATTTCGGATCCTGAAGTTGAGGGTTGTGCTGGAACTCTTGCGCTTGAGATGAAGGCGTTTGCAATGGTGCTCCAAATGTCTTGACTAAAGGAGTAGCATTGTAGAGTGCAGGATTCTGATCGTAGTTGGCCTTTGGGCTCGATACTTCATCCAGCTCCTCTTCTCTCAGTTTCAGAATGAAGTCATTTATGTCTAACTTCGAGAGCATTCCATTCTGTCTGAGATTTGAAACAAACGAACCCTATTTCTGGTAATCCATCAGTAAAGTTGGATACCTTATCTTCTATCAAAATAACCACTCCATGAGTGTGCATCTCACTCATCAAGTGGTAGAATCTATCGATCACATCATCAAGGCCTTCTTTTCCCATTGAAGAGAAGTTGTCAAACTCCTTCTTCAATGCTTTTGCCTTGATAGCCTTCAGAGAGGCATTCCCGTCATACCTCTTCTCCAACGCATCCCAAAGTTTCTTGGCTTGTGTATACTCCGAATACTGATGGAAAATATCCTTCAGAATAGACTGAGTAAGCAAGGTGTATACTTTCTTCTCAGCGTTGTGTTTTACCTTCTGTGCATCCGACATGCCACTTAGAGTAAGTTTTACTCTGTCAGCTTCAACTGGCATGCTGTACCCCGACTCTATTGCCTCCCACAAATTTGTATCCACTCCATTTAAGTAGATTTCGAACGTTGCTTCCATTGTGGTAGTCGTCTAATGTAATAGTTTTGGGGTTTATTGTGAATCCCCACTTCGTTCTCCAACAGCAGTAGATTCTAAATACGTGTATCTCTACTTGTTGTGTATGTTGAAAACTGATCCTCCATTACACTTCACTTTACTATTTAACAATCTGCTGATGGATGTGAATGAAAGTATGCGATTGGGCTTATTCGGGTGATTGAAAAAGTGCGAATAGGTTAATCATGCCACTAAGCAAATGCGAATGAGTCAATCGTCCGAATAAACTAATGCGGTTGAGCGGTCCGAATGAAGATCTTAGTCGTACGAATGAGAGTACGAATGAGTTCAATCGTGCGGTTGAAGGATGCGTATGAACTCAGTCGTACGATTGAGCCAATCATGTGACTGAACCTGCTGATGTTTGATAATTCGTATGTTAAACTTGTTTTGGCCGTAAAAACTCGAATTTTATCAAACCCTAATAGCCGTATGCCGGAAAAACTACACTTTTCGATAAGGAAACTTTCAAGACTCCGTTAGACACAAAAGGATTGCGTTTTTGATGCAAAAACACAGTTTTGTATCAAAAAGATTGAATCAACACGTTATCACGAGCCTATAGCTCTGATACCACTTGTTAGGATCAAACCATCCGAGCATGTTCTTGACGGAAGGATAAACAACATCAAACCAAAAGTCAAACAATAATAGGAATTATAATTGAATGGTTTCATTGATAAACCTAACGATTACAGCTCGTTAAAACATAAGAATCAAGACTCTTGGCAAGGAAGATCGAGCTTGATCTCCCCTCTCATCCGGCAGCCCTAGGCTGCCGAGCACACTCTCTCTAAACCCTTTAGAGAATCCTCTTCCTCTCAAACTTCTGGAAATCATTATCTCTCTACACATTGAAACTGGTATATACAGGCCTCGACCCATATTAGATGCGACTGGGCCCATCGTGCGATTGGACCATGCGTATGGTTCAATCGTACGACTGGACCATGCGTATGTTCAATCGTACGACTAGACCATACTTGTTCAGTCTTATGAATGTCCTAATCGCATCTCTCAGTCGCGACGCTAGTCCATTAGCATGGCTCAGTCGTACGACCGAGTCTCATTCGCATATGCTCCTGCGAATGACCCAGTTTTCATGTGTTTACAACATATCAGGTGTATAACATTAAGCCTAGACTATTCGACAAGCGACGGACACACTATATATGACTATATATGCTCCAACAATTCCTTCTTGTACGTTGCTTGCGAATAGTAGATAACACCTCTTTACAATTTCAGTCAATCTTGCTCAGGTTGCCATAGAATCAAACGAAAATCATATTAGCCACGTTGCCGATCCGTCAGGTTACACATATCCCTGAAAATGAATTTAGGCATAACAGCTTTCGTTTACTTTGTAGAACACCATCATAGCAGCAAGATTCCCCATATGACTGATTTTTCCAGATAATGATACGAACAGTTTTCCATTGCTTCAATGTTCACACAGGCTAACCTGATTAACATCAACACCTACAGAAATTCCCCCTCACATTCAGCATATCCCAATATATAGACATTTTGCTCTTCTGGCGTCTTCACACGGTGTATTGGGCAAAGGTTGAAGGTTCCAATCCACATCTGACAATATCAAACAAATCAGCATGCATGTTGATTCATCATCAGAAACCTACTCACATCATCACTTTCTAATTGCGTCTTCAATTCTCTATACATGGGATTCCTCCTAAGAATGAGAATCCTCTTGTGTGGATAATATAACTTGATTGGCCCATAAGTAGTCTGATGCTCCTGACTACCCCATAAATCAGCACAAACTACTGACATCTTCTCTTCTCTCTTTCGTGTTCCAAATACATTCACCTATTCTGGAAGTTCGATGAATAATGGGGTACACATCGAACTTATTTGACAAAAGAACCTCAGGGTGAATATTCTTTGCTCATCTTCAAATCTATGCAAGAAGTTGTTCCAGACTCTTTTTTTGGTCTGGAACAAATGCGGATGAGTCCGTGCGGTTAATCCATTCGCATGACTGAGTGTTCAGTCGTGCGACTGAGTTATTCGCATGAAGTTGTTCAGGCGTATGGACTATTTAGGTGCACGGACACTCAATCGCATGGCCATTCAGACACATGACCACTGTGGGGCGCATGGTCCAGTCGCATAGCCATTTGGACGCATGACCACTGTTGGGGTGCATGGTCCATTCGGACGCATGACCACTGTTGGGGTGCATGGTCCATTTGGACGCATGACCACTGTTGGGCGCGCATGGTCTATTCAGACGTATCTGCACGTAGATTTTCAGATCTACAGCCACCAGGGCTGCCCAAAACCCTAATCAGACAAATTCAACATGAGTCGAAACAAAGTAGACATCATCAGATTCGCAAGGTGATAGGAACGTGGTTTCGAATTCGATTTTAACATAGAAACACCACACGTAACACGATCTGAGCAAATCACGAAGAACACGAAGTGGGTTTAACGTCAAGATCTGAACTTTGATCCAGAAATCAAGAGCTCGGGTTGCTAGAATGATTGTTAGATCATTCCAGCAGTACCGGCTCTGATACCAATTGTTAGGTTCTGGTATTTGACCAAACACCAACTGATAATGTGTTAAACCAAACCAAATAATGCGAATCGTATTTGATGGCGATCCAATCAGTGAGAACGCACGTAGACACAATAACGAATTGAATCTAACGTCACGATCGATTGAGAATCGATCTACAACGTTCTATGAACTTGGAGTACGAACTTAGAGGCTTCTGGACAGCTAGGGTACGTCTGGAGTCGAAGTGGATTCAATCCTTACGTTTTTCCACGAATTAGGTGGTATTCATAGGTTAGTATGCTCATTCGGATGATTGAACCATTAGCATGGTTCATTTCGTGCGATTGAGCCATGCGGTTGATCCATTCGCACAACTGAGTGTTCAGTCATGCGACTGAGTTAGACGCATGAAGTTTTTCACGCGTATGGACTATTTAGGCGCATGGACACTCAGTCGCATGCCATTTGGACGCATGACCACTGTTGGGGCGCATGGTCTATCGGAAGCATGAGAACTTCACTTCACCAAGTTTGAGTGTATTCATTATTATAACTTATGTGTAACCTTCAAACAATCACAAACCTATAGAATTATGTCAATATGCGTTAAACAACTCATTTATGAAATATTAACATTATGACACAACCAAACATAGTGTATTTCATTAAGTACCCACTATTACATAAGTGTAAGACATATTACATTTAGATCAGGATCTAGGTACATATATGTATCAACAAACTCCCGCTTGGACCTAGATCTATCTATTTTCTAACATCTTTCATGATTTCCTCAAACTTCTTGTACTTAGCTTCTTTGGTGACTCCTATGTTTATCTCAAAAACAAAACAAAGTCTTATCACTTTCTGGAACTGTAAAGCTGTACAATATCCTGTGGGTCGTAGAACAGGCCACTTGTATAAAGTATACATCTTGTGCTGAAAAGTTGGTGAGCCACATCGGGTCAAACACCCTTATGGTTTCCATTGTGCCATTCCTGTTCAAGACTATTACGGCCTCTCCCGTTCTACAATCGTAGTACCACCATTTGAAATATGGAGTGAAGTCCTGTGGCATCTCACGTAGTGGGATCTTAGACATTGTACGTGGTGGACTCCACTTCAGCACTACTCTTGTTTACCAGTTATGGCATCAACTTCAGATCTTCTGATGTACCTCGTTGGTTGTTAAGGTTTGAAGTTGACCCATCTGGTATAGTACTCCCTCTTTAGAGCAGCTTCAAACCAGCCTGACATCTTATGAGGGTCATAATATAGCAAGTTTAACTTTGCTAACTGGTAGAGCTCAAAACCTAGAAGAGTCTTTAGATCATGTGGAAATCTGAAGTACTCTATTCCCTTCTCACATTTAACCGCGTATTGAGATCTGTAAAATGTGCCCACACTATGATCCTGCCTGCCACCTTTTGGTGTTTCTTGATCTTATACAGTTTGGTGTAGGCAGTTGATGTAGTAGCTTTGCGTTGGGCTTTGATTTCTTCAAAACATGCTGCCCATTCAGCCTTTTTGATTTTGACTTCGGCGTCTGAGGCTTGGGCCTTATCTTTATCCTTTTCTGACTCTTTCTCCATCCTGTCCAGAGTCTCAAAAGTGTCACTGACAAGAGTGTCTCCCAGATTGGGAATGGAAGTTCCCTCCTTGTCAATGTACTCAGGATAGTGTTGAGCAATGACATCTTCTATCTCAATCTCATCGACATCCTGAAGCTCATCGTCACTCTTTGTTTGCACAGTTGGAGCATCCTTCACAATTTCATCAGATTGAGTCAGAACATTTCTGCCAGTTGCTCGTCATCATGAATTATTTCTCCTTCTTCAGGAGTGTAATTCACTGATCTCCTGACAATCCCCTGCAGATCAAGAATCATCGTGATTTGAGTCTTGACCTGTTGGAGTGGAGCAACATCATATCATCTATTTGAAAGTTAGGATCTGCTTGATTCAAAACATATAAACATCAATCATTTAGTCAACACACAGATCAGTAAACATTAATAATAACCATAAACATTAATTACATTAATTAGATACAGTAATCCAATACACAAGTTTAAATAACATAAACAACTATGCATTACTCTTGTCTTGAATCGCTGATGTGTTAGTAGGATCTGCAGAAGATGATGGGGCTCCTTGATCTTGATTTTTCTTTGTGCGCCTCTCTTGACCTTGAGCGGATGTAGATGCAATAGCATCTTCTTTGTCATCATCATCATCATCATGATTAACATTATTACCTGCATCAGTGTCATCTTCTTGATCATCACAATCATCATCTTCATCATCATCACTGTCATCGTCATCACCATCATCTCAATCCCTTTCTCGGATCTTTAGAGGCTCATCTTTTGATCCCTTCAGTCTCAGCATAAGCTTCTTGTTATGGGCCTCCAAATCTTGTATCTGCTGTATTGAGGATGTGTGCATCTCTCTCAGCTTAGTAATCTCTTGGCTCTGGGCCTCCATCCTTTGGGCTTGTGATGCATTAAGCTCCATCAGCTGATTAAGCTGAGAGGCTCACTGTTCATCTGTCGCCAGTAGCTTCAGCACTAACCTATTAAGGTTAGCCAACTGCTCCTCCAACCCGACAGCTGGTAAGCAGATCCAAAAACAAGTGGGACCTGTGAGGAGGTCCTAACTCCATGGGCTGTGGGGTAGTGGATGTAGTGAGATTGGGTTGGTATCGATGTGAGTGGCCATGGATGAGCTGTAGTGGTGGGGATGGGAAGTGTGTATCTGGTGGAGTGGGTGTGGAAGTGGTGTATGAGGTGGTAGTGGTGGTGGGAGGAATGGTGGTAGTGGTGATAGGTGGAGTGGGTGGAGTGGTGGTAGCTGTGGTGGTGGCTGTGGTGGTGATAAAGTGATTCTGCGTTTCTTTCTTTTCAAGCCATGGGGCTGAGCCATCCTCTTCCTCCTCGATCCAGTCGAGGTGGATGCTCCCCCTATAGTACGGCCTGGCAGATCAGGAGTATAAGTAGGATCATCAGTGGTCTCTCCCAATCTGCCTGAGCGTTCACCAAGTGCCCGGAGCTCTCGTTCTGTGGGAATTTACTTCCTACAGTCCGAGTCAGTGGCTCATCATCCGAATCCTCCTCTTCCTCACTAGGCATGAAATCCTGGTGGAACCCGGCAGTCTCCGCTCCTTCTCCAGTGGGGCAGATGCTAGAGATGGAATATCAGCAGTGGGTCCTACATCTCCTTCATCCCCGCTATCATTGTCATTTGAGTCATGCTCTGGGAGCAGTAGCTGCTCATCGTCGGAGTCACTATCTGTATGATGCCACTTATGTCTCCCTGGCGTCACATACCTCTCATTGGCCAGATGTCCTATCAGTATCTTCACTTGGGGCTTTACTTGTTTACCCCTGTAAACTCTCATACGACCCAAGGTTGTATCATCCATGATCTCTAAAGCCACAACATCGTGGCTTTCCTTGGGAAGGGATGGAAGCTTCTCATTGAAAATCAGCTGTAAGAATCTGGGGTACATGCAAAAATCCTCCTTACCCTTTGCTTCTAGATTCTCCACAAGGTAAGAGAAGATCATGCTCGAGAAGCTGAAAGGATAGTTCAGCACCAGTGCCACATAGGCATTCTGGATCTGGTCTAAAAGATCATCAAACCCACCTCTTTTGGAGGCGATGCACTTCAATATAACATGTGCTAAGTACTTGTACTGGGGACACAGTTGCTTTTATTGAGCACACCTGAGTTGATGTCCCCAGCATACTTAATCCTCATAAAGCATCCCCTTATGGTCAGTGGATGCAGCTTGGTGGGGATCAGTATCGTTCCCCAGCTCAAGTACTCTCTGGATATCGTTAGCAGTGATCTCGATAGCCATCCCACAGAGAGAGCTTCGTATGCTATACGGCTCTTGGGATCGATCAACAGAAGCATTCTCCCAAAATGCCTGATGGATCGATCAACGTATGATAACATTAGAGTGTGTAATTGAATAACCATTTGAATTTCTTAACTTGAATCTTTTTCTGTTATGTCGTGCGAATGAACTATGCGACTGAGGTTTAGTCGTGAGATTGAGCTCATACGCACGACTGTGCATGCGACTGGGCTTAGTCGTATGCGCTACCAAGCGGTTGAACTAGTCGTGCGACTGAAATCATTCACATGGTTCAGTCGTGCGATTGTGCCATTCACCCATCTCAGTCGTGCGATTGTGCTATTCGCCCATCTCAATCGTGCGATTGAAGTTCATCAGGGCGCCCATTCGCATGACAGACTGTTGGTTCATTGAAATTCAAATTTTTAGCAAATCGTAGTGTTAGACGTCGTGGTATGGCTCATTAGTCTCGCAAACACCCAACATAGCTCCTAATACCTTTATTTTAACATTTAACTTAGTTTTATTAGTTTATTGATCAAACTAGTCTCGGTTAGCTTTAGGGCATAAATTTGAGTGTCATGGGCACAGATTGTTGAATCCTTGGAGTGTAGAATATCGCACATTACCTGGACAATCGCTGGATATAGTTAGAACACAACAAATACTAGTTCAGAGCAATCAGACGAAAATCAGGCAGAGTTTCGTTAAGTCGTGCGATAAACAAGAGCGATTGGGGGTGATTACGGTTTGCGACCGACTCCCTCTCTATTTATACTAGGGTTCTCTCCAGTTGTGCGACTGGACTTAATCACAAAGCTGGTTCGTGCGATTTAGTCTCAGTCGTGCCAATGGGTTTCAGTCGTGCGACAACCCCATTCGGTTGCTTCTATTTGTGTGATTGGTTCATTCTGATGATCCAATCGCATGAATTTACCCATGCTGATGATCCAATCGCATGAATTTACAAATGCTGATGATCTAATCGCACGTCTGGGCCATACGTGTGGCTTAGTCGGTGATTGGGCTCATTCGTATGGCCAAATCATACAGCTGGTCCATACTTATGGTCCAGTCGTGCGAATGGGTTTCTTCTTATAATTTTGACTCTATGACATTTTATATTTATCCCTTTTTTAACACTTGGTAAAATATTATGAGCATTCGATCATCTCAAACATGATCATTTTTAACTTTGGAATCATTTGATCACCTCAGACATGATCCTTTTAACAGTAAAACATTTTGTCACCTCAGACGTGACCCATTTGACATTTGAAAACACGTGTGTCACCTCAGACGTGGCCCTTTTAAGTGATTAATCCCAGATAAAATTCCACTATATAGTCCGACGATTAAACTAAATTTGACTAAATTGAAACAAAATAAAACAACTATAACTAAGAGAAAAAACTGAATGTATTTTTGTGATTTTGTGTGAGGTGGAAGTTTTAAGATAGATATCTAGCAGATTTCTTTCTAGAACAGTACAACTTCAAGTTATTGTGACCATAATTGAATGATTTATTATGGAATCATACAGGTAATCAAATCATTCAGGACGTGTTACCAAAATATTTTGATGCTAGATTCTTGTTTTCATCGAGAGTCATTAGCAAGTTTAGGAAATCATACTAGTACTATAAGATGCGCACCTTGATTTGGACTTTCAAGAATTGCCGCCACGATGATTGTCAGTATACTTGTCCACTTAAATTCATACACAGACTTTTGACATAGATTGGTGATACATTAGGTTTAATTATTTCAACTAGCATTTGTGGATCCCACGCTTATGTGGTAATCAACATTCCCCAGGAGATTTTTGAGCGGTCTACGGGTAGTATTCAAAAAGAAACTATTCTAGAGCTTTCAAAGAGTTGCAAAGCCTCAGGTCAGTGCCACCGCACAGAAGAGAGGCGCAAACACCAATGAATTCTGGAATATTTAGGTTGTGCTTATCCTCAGGTCAGTGCCACCGCACAACAGAGAGGCACACAACCTATTTTCTTGTTTAAGCAATTTTATTCTTTTTGCACACATTACACCAACAATATAGGCTATTAGCTTGATTGTTTTTTGCATTTTTCATCATGTGCTTTGCTTATTTTCTGGTCATCCGCACACATTTGTGGCGTTTATTTTGCTCGTCACCCCTTATTGAAACTTTGTTGATTGTGTTAACCAGGGATAAGATGACGTTTTTGAATTTTAGTCCCCCCCAATAAGATGGTTGACTTTTGGTTTCACCTGATATCTGGAGCATAGACACGTTGCGTACATGATATCCGGTCATGAGGCTGTGAGATACATAAGGGATCCTATCATTCCTCGGTACATGGTGGCATCAACCAGATCGCTACTTTCGTCGGGTGCTACATCCTGGTTTGTAGCAAGAGGATTTCCAGCTGCCGAAGAATTCTCCATATCGAACCGACTGAGAATATCGCCTACGTACTTGGTTTGATGTAGGAAAATTCCCTTAGGTGTCTGACCCACCTGTAATCCGAGGAAGAACTTCATTTCTCCCATTGCACACATTTCGAACTCTGCTTTCATTACTGCTTCAAATTCTTTACATAACTCTTTGTTTTTGGATCCGAAGATTTGTCATCAACATAGATCTGTACAAGTAGCAAGTCACCATCTTTTTCTTTGATAAACAATGTACAATCAATCATTCCTCTTCGAAACCTATGTTTCACAAGATCAGTCGAGAGTTTCTCATACCAGGCTCTGGGGGCTTGATGAAGCCCGTATAGAGCCTTGTCTAGTTTATACACTCTGTCCCGATAATACGGATCCTCAAATCCCTCTGTTGACTGACGTACACTGTTTCTCGGATTTCACCATGAAGGAATGTAGTTTTCACATCAAGCTGATAGACTTTAATCTTCATATATGTTGCATAGGCTAGTAAGATACGGATGGCTTCCATTCTTGCCATGGTGCAAACATTTCGTTGTAATCAATTCCCTCAACTTGTCGAAATCCTTGAACTACAATCGAGCCTTGTTTCTGATAATGAACCCTTGGTCATCCTTCTTGCATTTTATAACCTATTTAGTGCCAATGACCTTAGCACCTTTAGGTCTGTCCACCAGAATCCACACACCTAACTTCTTGAATTGAAGAAGCTCTTATTGCATGGCAATCACCCAAGCCTCATTGTTCAAGGCGTCACTTATATATTTTGGCTCAAATTGAGACACAAAACATCGATAAGCTCCGTCATGAAGGTGGCCTTTTTCCATAACTGAGGCATAATCAGTTGAATATAGCTGATTTCTTGTTTGTACTCCTGATTGTACATCCCTTATGACATTGTCCAGAGGATGAAAAACATTTAGATGAGATCCAGGAGTGGTGGGTACAACTACATCCTGACCTAGATTGTGAGTTCTAGATTCAGAATCTGTAGCTGTTGGAGTTTGAGGTTCCAAAGTGTCAGAGGCATCAGCTTTGGATGCATGTGTACTTGTTGTAGCAGGAACCTGTTCCTCGTGTTCCACCTGAACATTCTCCACATCTTCATCGTCAGAGGAGGAGTCACTAACTACTGGTACTCCCCCTGAGCTGCTAGAAGATTGGCCGTGTGAACCAGATGTTGCAGGAGGGGTGGTGTATCTCTTAACATCGACGTTGCACCACACTTCTACTTGACTTGTTGAGTTGTTGTAAACCCTCTTGTTCGGTATGTTGTATCCTAGAAAAATTCCTTCTTCAGCCTTTTCACTGAACTTGCCTCACTGATGTTTCTTCAGCAACGTACATGGTGCCCCAAATGGTTCGAGGTACTCTAGATTAGGTTTACGTCTTTGTAGCAACTCGTAACACGTTTTTCCATGTCCTTTAACCACCAAGACTCGATTCAAAGTGTAACATGCATTGGCCACTGCCTCATTCCAGAATTGGATAGCAATTTTGAGTCTGTTAGCATCGTTCTGGCAGTCTCTATCAAGCTTTTGTTCTTCCTTTCAGCAACCCCGTTCATCTGTGGAGTGTAGGAGATATGAACTGATGTACAATTCCCTTTTCTTTGCAGAATGCCTCCATCCACTGATTCTTCAACTCTGTCCCATTGTCTGAGCGGATCTGACGTACCTTTAACTTGTATAGAGATTCCAAAGTGGTCACAAGTTGTTTGAACGAATCAAATGTTTCTAATTTGGATTTCAGAAACATCACCCAAGAGAATCTAGAGTAGTCATCGGTGACTACATAACAGTACAGATCCCCAACAATACTCTTGGTGCTCACTGGACCGAATAGATCCATATGTAGAAGTTCAAGAGGCAATTCAATAGAGTTGGCATTCTTTTCCTTGTGAGACTTCTTGGTCTGATTTCCCTTCGGAAGTTGAATGTTTTTGACATTAACTCCGTTGACCAAATCATTCTGAATGAGTTGATTCATCTTCCTTGGATTTATGTGTCCCATCCTCCTATGCCAGGAGATGGAATCTTTCTCAGTTGCCTTTGACAAGAAGCATTGGACTTGTTTATCGGTTGTTGAGACATTTGTTAGATCCAAGACATATAAATCATTGTGTCTTGAAGCTGACATTAAGACCTGGTCTTCAAGAATAGTGTACTCCTTCTTCAACACGTAGCACTTCTTGTTGTCAAAGACCACCTTGAAACCTTTGTCACAAATCTGGGATACAGAGAGTAAGTTGTTTTGTAGTTGTTGAACGTAGTTGACCTTGTTAAACTTAACTTTCTGATTTCCCACTTTGCCTTATGCAGTGATGTATCCTCCTTTATTTCCCACAAAAGAAACATGACCTCCTTTAATTTGTTTGACGTTTGAGAGGAGAGATAGGTTTCCAGTCATGTGCTTGGATGCTCCACTATCTACAATTCACGTGTTTGTGATAGCACTATAACGAACACCCTGCACATTCAAAGGAAATGATTAGTTAAGGTTTGGGACCCAAGCCTTAACTGGCTTGGGTATCCCAGAGGAATCACACATCAAAAAGTCAACCCACTGTCCATTTGAGGGCGAGGGCATATCATGCTTCTTACTACTCTCAGTATCAGATATTTGACTTGATTTTTCTTTCCACAAGCCAGCTTTGTGTAATGCCTGTTTGTGATAAACAGACGACTGCTTTATGGTTTGAACCTTAGTTTTATTATTTCTTTTAGGTGGAGTAATAGAACTCCTTTTAGAAGAAATCTGTTTTGAATCTTGAAGCTCAATTTTCTTTCTCGGTGTTTGATACTGAGGACAATTAGAAGCTATATGTCCTCTCTTTCCGTAATTGTAGCATGATCGAACTTCTACATGTTGGGAAATACGTCTCTGTGGGGAAGAGTGTGAGACCGGTGTGACTTTGGTCTTGTTGGGTTTCAACTCTTCTTGTTTGGATGTTTTAACTTCTTAATAAACTTTAACTTTTGAGCAGTTGAAACATCTTTTGCCTTTTGTTTGTTTGGACTATTATGTGGAGCACGTGGTTGGTTAGTTTGTTTAGTCACTTTCTGTTTAGAAGAAGACATGGTAGATCCTGACTGTAAATTAACCTCTTTAAACTGTTCGTCCAAACTAACAATAGGCATTTTACCCTTAGATTTCAAGGTGTCCTCCTTCTCTTTAGTGGCAGATTCCATCTTTTGAAACGTGGAATTTGGATAACAAACTAGAGGAGTGGTCACCACATGATCCTTAATAGGATTGTTGTTTATTGGTAGACATTTCGTATTTAACAAAATCTGATGTGGTGGTGGAACCACTTTGTAACCTAATCCCTCCCCGTTGTTTCGTTCTTTGACCAAGTTTTTAACTATATGTGACGAACTAGTCCAACTGTGCAATTTTTGTTTTAAAGAATTTACTTCGACTTCCAAAATTGGCTTTCTCCTTTTTAGTTTCTTCATGGGAGTTTAAATATTGTTGGAACATATATAGTCATATATAGTGTTTCCGTTGCTTGTCGAATAGTCTAGGTTTAATATAATACACCTGATATGTTGTAAACATATGAAACTGGGTCCATTCGCAGGAACATATGCGAATGAGACTCAGTCGTACGACTGGGTCATGCTAAGGGACCTGTCATGTGACTGAGAGATGCGATTGGGGCATTCATAAGACTGAATCATAAGAATGGTCCAGTCGTATGACTGAACCATACGCATGGTCCAGTCGTACGATTGAACCATACACATTGTCCAATCGCACGAATGGGCCCAGTCGCATCTAATATGGGCTGAGGTCTATATATACCAGTTTCAATGTGTAGAGAGATTAAGGATTTGAGAGGGAGTCTGCCCGGAGCCTAGGGCTGCTAGATGAGAGGGGAGATCATGCTCAATCTCCCCTTGCCAAGAGTCTTGATTCTTATGATGTAACGAGCTTGTAATCGTTAGGTTTTATCAATGAAACCAATTTTTGATAGTTCGTGTTATTGATTTGACTTATGGTTTTGGTTGTTTATCCTTCTGTCAAGAACACACTCGGATGTCTATCGATCCAGCCTACTTCACAATTTGGGACTTTGGAAAATGATAAAGCGTGTTCACAATTGGTATCAGAGCTGGTTACTAATGGCATGATCTAACAATCATTCTAGCAACCCGAGCTCTTGATTTCTGGATCTATTTCAGATTCTTGACGTTAAACCAACTTTGTGTGCTTCGTGTTTTTGCTCAGATCTTGTTACGTGTGGTGTTTCTATGTTAAAATTCAACTCGAAACCGCGTTCTGATCACCCTTTTGAATATGATGATGCCTATTTTGTTTCGGTTCCTGTAAAATTCGTTAGATTAGGGTTTTGGGCAGCCTTGGTGGCTGTAGATCTGAAAATCTGCATGCAGACCCGTTAATGCGACTGGGCCATGCGAATGGACCATTCATACGACTGGAGCATGCTAATGGACAATTTTCCAGAAATCAAAATCAAGAACACGCTAAAAAATGAGGAAGAAGGAGAGGCTAGCTGATAGAAAGTAGATCGTATTTGTGATACCAATTCAATGACTTTGGAAAATGATAGTACATAGGTACAAACCATTTGGGACTTAAAAATTTAAATAAAATAAGATGCAAAGTTCACAATATAAGTCTGTGAAGTTTAAGGAATATAAAAGGAAAAATGATAGTAAAACTAGCTACTACTAAGGTAACACAAAGTGTTGGACCAAAAGAACCAATGAGCCAGATCAGAAAAACCTTTAAGTCCCACAAGACAACACAACAACTGTTGAAGACTTGATCAGCTGTTTGACAAAGTCTGAAGATCAACAGCTAAAGACTAAAGTACTGAAGACTTCAACAGTTGAAGACCAAAGTCTGAAGATCAACAGCTGAAGACTAAAGTACTGAAGACTTCAATAGCTGAAGACTAAAGTACTGAAGACTTCAACAGCTGAAGACCAAAGTTTGAAGATCAACAGCTGAAGACTAAAGTACTGAAGATCAACAGCTGAAGTACAAGACTGAAGACATCACTGAAGACATCAGCTGAAGACATCAGCTGATGACAACAACTGAAGTTCAAGAAGTCCAAGTACTGAAGCCTTCAGAGTTTGTCACAACAGCTGAAGAAGCATTCTTCAGTTGTTGTGATGGTTTCCTTTCAGTAGTTTTATGTTCTATTTCAGTACTTGTAAAACGACTGAAGAGCATGTTCTTCAGTCGTTATTGTTTCAGTAGTTTCTTTTCAGTAGTTGTAGTGATAGTTAACACTTGGTATTTTTGTAAGAAGATGTCAGCTGTTTGACATCTTCAGTAGTTGTGTTAACTTTCAGTAGTTAAATAACAGTTAGATGTCACTGTCAAGTGACATCAGCTGATGTCAGCTTACCTTATAAAAGGAAAGATGACCTAATTGTAACTGAGCGAAAAAGCCAAGCCAAAGTGTGTATTGAATGAATATATTCCTTTTGGCAGAAATTCTCTCTCTATAACAAACACTGTTTCATTGATAAATTTCGCGTGTTCTTGCTTAAATTTGTTAATTCGTGAGCTCATTCTGCTGCAAATCCAATCTAATTGATCAAACTAGATGCCGAGATCCTAACAAATGGTATCAGAGCTGGTTAATCATTGATCGATTTAACAATTGATCATTGAAACTGTTCTTTTGCTATCTACGTTTGATTGAATTAGCAAATTTGCAAGAATTGGTTATAGAGATTGAGTTTCTGTTGCTTCTGGCTATTTTGTTTGAGGTTCTAAGTGGTTTTGAGCTAGATTTAATTTGTTTACCTTGAATTTGTCTGAATTCTGAATATGACTACTCCTTCTAATGACCCTCACAATACTGGTTCCTCAACCAAGCCTCCGATGCTGGTTAGGACTGAGTATAACATATGGCAACGAAGAATGCTCGATCACCTGTCTGTTAATAGTTCAGGTTGTTGGACATCTGTGGTACATGGTCCACATAAGCCTATGGTGAACAATCCGGAAACCAACCAAATGGTTCCGAAGAAGAAGGAACAATACTCTGATGAGGATCGAAAACTGTTTGAGATTGATGCTAAAGCTCATGGAATTCTGGCCATGGCACTGCCTAATGAAATCTATTCTAGGCTTATGCATCATGAAACTGCTCATGACCTCTGGAAGGCACTGAAAGAACATTTGGTGGTACTGATGAGGTCTTAGCAAACAATAGAGAAATACTTGCCCAACAATATGAGACATTTGCTCATAGGAAGGGTGAGACTCTGACTCAACAGTTTGAGCGTTTTTTCATGTTTGATCTCTGAGCTGAAAATGGTCAAACATGAATACACTAATAGCCAGATGAACCATAGATTCCTCAGATCACTTCCTGAGAGATGGGACACATATACAATGTCCTACGCTCTAATGCAAATCTGGATACCTATCTCTCACCCAACTTCATGGGAAACTGCTTACATTTGAAAGAGAGATAGAGCAGAAAAGGAAACTGGTATCATCAGGAAAGCTCACTGAAGACTTTGTACTAGGGAACACTGCCTTGGTCGGTAGTCAGAATATGCTGCATCAGAAAGTAATTATGATGAGCATATAAATTTCTCTTCAAATAGTTCTGATCATGCATTTGTGAGTGTTGATAGTCAGTCAGGCTGTAATAGTGACAATTTATGCTTCATTATGGATGATTTGAAAGGTATAGCTGATGCTGACTTAGAAGAGATGGATATTCTGAGCCAAATGGCCTTGATTAATATCAGATCTCAGAAGTTCTACAAGAGAACTGGTAGGAAATTCCCTGGACTCTCTGGCAAAACCAAAGTTGGTTTTGACAAGAGTAAGTAAGGTGTCACAAATGCCACAGGCTTGGGCACTTTGCAAGAGAGTGTAGATCATCTGGATCTAACTCCTCTGCACCCTTTGTGACTTTTCCAAGTAATATTCAACAACACAGAGGGCAACATCCTACTAGTTCTGGTCATCATTCACAACCTCTATCTTCTGCATATTTTGTCCCTCAGGGTCCAATGCCATATCAATATCCCTGCTATTACATGCCACAAACCAGTCAAGTTCAAGTACCCATTGCTCAACAACCACCTGCTCTTCCTGAGCCTCAACCTTCCCAATCTCATCACAATCTCAACCTCAACAACATAGCTTTTTCACCCTAGGAGTTGTTGACTGGAGCAGTTTACCAGATGATATGTCTGGTCATGAACAACTGTTTTCTGGTGCTAGTCAACATGGTGGTGACAATCCTTTTGGAAAACTTGCTCTTATGGCCCTGGAGTCTGGTGATACCTCATCTTCTAATGCCATCACACCACAGGTATCACAGGTATCCTCTGAGGCCAAAGCCAAGCTATGTTCTGAAACATACATAGCCGCATTTGCATCTATTAGAGAAGCAAATATAGCTTTAATTAACAAGAACATTGAGCTAGAACAAATAATATCCAAAAGAAAAGCTGAATTTGAGTCTGTGCTTAATGATAAGAATGATGATATTTACAAACTTAAATGCCAAATCACTGATGATAAGGCTAGGGAAGAGGTACTTCTAGAGAAGTACAGAGACCTCAAAGAAACACTTGCAGCTACCCAGGTAGAGTGTGATCAATGGGTACATTCCTGCAAGGGTTTTGAAATGCTTCTTAGTAAGCAGTCAGCTTCCAATGTGAAGTTTGGCATTGGTTATAATCACACTGCTCCTCTAACAGATTTTACTCCCAGAGCAGAGGTAGAATCTGATGGAGAAAGCAATAACCAATCCCTTCATCATGTGATCTACTATCTGATACAGCACCATCAGAGGTTGGAGTCAGCATTTATTCCTCCCAAAACCTATCAGCTGATGTTGATGGTTCAAATGCTGACACTCACATGATCAAAAGTTGATCACTCCAGTGGTATTTCACAAAGTACTGAAAGTTCATAACACCTGGAGAACAAACCCAAACTATTGCATGTACTAAGGGAAGAAAACTGCCAGTAGAAAGGGTGAGAAAACTACTGAAGAAGATATCAAGAAAGCATGTACTGCAAGAAAGAAAACTGCTAGTACTGATCGCAAACTGCTGAAGAATAAGTCTTCAGTAGTTTCATCTTCTTCAGCAGATGATCAACTTAAGATGAAGAAAAAGCCATGTGAAATATGTGGCTTATTCAATCATCTTACTGATGATTGCTGGTATAAAAAGGGCTCCAAACTCAAATATAATGAGAACATTAAAAAGAAAATGGATAAAATGAAAACTGAGTTTGAAACCAAGTTTGTACCAGCAACATCAAAACCTGTAACCCCAAAATTCAAAAAGAAATCCAAAAAGAAAGGGGTTAATCAGGCAACAACTGAGGTTGCTCAAAGGGAGATGGTACAACACAGGAATCCATCAATCTCACGCACTAATGTGTCTGATGAGCTGAAGGCTTTATCACAGAATCAGACACAACTTGTTATGATGGTTCAACATCTATTGGGGAGAGTCAACCAATTAGATGCTCCTGTGCTGAAACCACAGGGAAGAAAATCCATGCCAAAGGATTCTTCTTCTTCACCATCTCCATCCCCTCAGGCTGTTCTTCATAGAAAATCTATTAGTTTACCATCTGTTGATGTGAACAGACCCAAAACCAAAAAGGTTTGGGTCTCAAAAACTAACTAATTTATTATGATTGTAGGGTTCTTCAGCATGCCACAGTAGCATCTGGCATGTAGACAGTGGAGGATCTATGCATATGACAGGGAACAACTCTCTTCTTCATGATTACTCTCAAGGTAGAAGGGTTTGTTTCTTTTGGCAATGATGCTAAGGGTTACTCATTGGCAAAGCTTTGTTCCAATGGGGAAATAAGGTTTGATGATGTTAACCATGTGGAGAATCTCAAGTACAATCTCTTGAGTTTCAGTAAAATGTGTGATAAAGGCATGTTGCTCTTTTCACCAGTCAGAACTGCTGGATTCTGTCATCCAAAGTTCTGAGTTTGACTGATAAGGTGTTGGATGATCATACTCTTCTGAGGGCCAACAGGACAGGAAGAGTGTATGCCTTAGATCTTTCCAAGAAAATAGATCTCAAAGGCCATCCATGCCTATTTTCCAAGGCTTCTCCTCAAGATCTATTCTATGGCATAGAAGGCTGGGTCATGTGAATCTTAAAAACTTGAATCAGCTGATACATCATGGTTTAGTAAGGGGATTGCCTTAAGAGTTTAGATGTGAAGACAACTGCACTGCTTGTTTGAAGGAAAACAACACAAAGTCTTATTCCCTCTATTGAAGAACCTAAGTCCATTGCCTGCTTGCAATTACTACACATGGATATCTTTGGTCCTGTGAGAGTAATGAGTATGACAAAGAAGAAATACTGTCTGGTAATTGTGGATGATTACTCCAGATTTGTATGGACTTTCTTCTTGCACTCAAAGGATGAGGCTGCTCAGACGATATAAACTTTGTGTTGTATGTTGAGAAGCAGTATTCCCTATCTGTCAAGTGTATCAGAAGTGATAATGGAACAGAATTCAGAAATCATACACTTGATGATTTTTATCTCTCAAAGGGAATCAAGAGGCAGTTTAGCATCCCAAGGACTCCAAAACAAAATGGAGTAGTAGAGAGAGAAAGAACAGGACCCTAATTGAAGCGGCAAGGTCCATGTTGGCTGACTCTGGTTGCCACTGACCTTTTGGGCTGAAGCTGTAAACACAGCTTGCTATGTGCAGAATAGAGCTTAGTAAATTAGAGGTTGATGAAGACTCCATATGAAGTTCTACATCATTTGGCTCTCTAATTTCATTTTTCAGAGCCTTTGGGTGTCCTTGTTCATTCTCAACACAAAGAATCAACTCCACAAATTTGATCTAAGGTGGATGCAGGGTATTTTGTTGGTTTCATCTACTTGCAAGGCATACAGAGTGTTCAACTGCAGACACAAAGCTAGTTGAAGAGACTTGCATGTGAAGTTTAATGAATCTCCAAAGGACAAGATTCCACAAAACCCTGTGGAGCTATTTGATTTAAATACTGCAATATGTTCCTTATCAAGCTCGAGCTGGCTTCATCAACAATCTTCCACCTCGTGGTACTGAAGATGATGATGATATCATACTCACCTTTTCAAGTTATGACAACTGCCTGAGTCTGCTAAACTTGATGTTCCTGTAGCTTCAGCAGCTACACAAAAAATGTGATGAGATTTCTGATTCTTATTACATCATTTGACTTTCATCTCATACTTGGTTTCAAGAATCTGGATCAACAATCTGCTGCGCTGAACCGGCTACAAACAATTGCACTGATCTATTGTTGTCCAAGAGCGAAGAAGAATCACCCCATGTCTCAAATCATGGTGATATCAAAGTGGTGTCTCAACCAGGAAGTCAATTCTTCTAACTTTGCTTCTCTGCTCTCTTCATCAGTCAGCTAGACCAAAGACATATCATGTGCATTTGAGAGACAATGGATGGGTTGAAGCCATGCAGCTTGAGCTACTTTGAGTTCAAAAAAACAGCAACTTTTGTGGGAATTGGTGTCTTACCCAAGGTAAGTGTTGCATAGGCCACAAATGGGTGTTTAGGAATAATGTAAGGATTCCTGAAGTCTGATGCAACCCAAAACTGCCTAAGTGTTTCAGCAACATGCACTAAGTACTGAAGTGAAGAATGCTTCGGAAGAATTACACAAAGCATTAGAAAATACTCTAAGTGTAATATCTTCCGAAGCCAAGACCAATATCTTCCGAAGCCTAACATGAAGTCTTCCGAAGCTTGAAGAGACAAAGTCTTCCGAAGCTTCAACCTATGAAGACAGATTTCTTCCGAAGACTTTTAGTACACATGCTTTATCTGATGTACTGTTCCATAAAGCACCTTTTCCGCTGCGTCTCTGATAAGTCACCAACTTACAAGAGTTGGTGAAAAGGTCCATGCTTTTGGTAACTGTACATTGAGGTCTTGTGTCTGAAACTTTCTACTTTATGTACTTTATCCTTTTTGTAATGTATAAGGATGTGAGCTATGGCATGTCATAGTCACAAGGTCAAAAGGCAGATATGCCTTTTGATCCTACAATTGATTTTGTTAGTGTCTAGTCATTGTATCCAGCTGGCTTTCATAGTATAGCCGGCTGTAGGTTGTAGTATAAGTATTCCAAGTTCTTGTATCTTTCCATATGCTTGTAACACTTGTAAAAGAACTTGAGAAAGCAATATACTGCTCCCTTGAAAACTATACTCTCTTGTTCTGTCTCTTGCTTTACTTGTGTTCTCTGCATCACCTTTGGTTACCTAGTTCACTGTTTGATTAAGTTTAGTTAATCTCCTCATTGTGTTGTTGTGTTGTAATTGTGTTCAAGCCCTTGAACGATCCTGCAATTGGTATCAGAGCTTTCAGGCTCGTGATATAAGATCTAACCATCTTAAGATCCCTCACACACAAAAAAAACTAAACTTTTCAAATGGCTTCCATCTCAAAGACTGATATGGAGACTGGAACCATGAACAAATCCCCATTGATCACTTGATGACTTCGACACCTGGTGCATGAGGATGGAAGGCTTCATCAGGTCTCTTGACTCAAGAATGTGGGAATCTGTTGAATATGGACCTTTCATACCTAGCACCCCCTCTGCTACCGGTGCTGGTATGATTCCTAAAGATGTGGCCAACTACTCAGATGAAGATAGGAAAAGAGTAGAGATTGACAGGAAGGCCATGACTGCTCTTCAGACTGCTATTCCAAACTCTGTGTACAGAGGTTTTAAGAAGTGCAAGACAGCTAAACAGCTGTGGGATGCACTGAAGCTGATGTATGAAGGCTCCTCTGAAGCCAAGGAGAACAAGAAAGATCTTCTGAAGCAGCAGTTTGAAAATTTCACCTTTAAAACAGGTGAAACCATGACCCAACAATACTTCAGGTATGTTGAGATTTGGATACCCTTGTGGATGGAGGAGTTCCTCTTGAGAACAGAGACATTGTAAGGAAGTTCATGTCCTCACTTCCTAGGCAATGGACACACTATTGTGTGGTAATCAAGAGGACTGAGAACCTTAAAACTCTTACTCTGACAGAGTTATATGGGATTCTCAGTGGATACCAGATGGAGATGAACTTACAAGGTTCATCTGGCAACTCTAACAATCAAATGGGTTCAGCCCTTCATGTGGCTGAAAGGGACAGCATAGAACCCCAACATCATCTCCTATGCTACCCTGACAACTCACAAAAGGGTCCTTTCATCACCTTCCCGGAGACACCAAGGGAGAACTTTACTCAAGGAAGTCCATTCCAAGAGACAAGTTCTTCGCAAGCCTTTGTGTCTGCAGATGAAAGCTGTGGAAATTATCTCTTCACTCTTGAAGATCTAGACTGTATCCATCCAGATGACCTGGAATACATGGAGATAGTTCAGCAGATGGCTCTTCTCACTCACAGAGCCAAGAAGTTCTACAAGAGGACAGGAAGAAAATTTCCAAGCAATGCTACCAGTGGAAAGTTTGGCCTGGATAAAAGCAAAGTTAAGTGTTACAATTGTAACCTTATGGGTCACTTCGCCAGGGAGTGTAAGGCACCCAGAGCAAATGGGGGTCAAACACAACTCAGACCAAACTTCACACAACAATACCCCTCAGGCTGAGAAGACAAAGCAACATGCTGCGGTTGCTGTTGAAGAGGGAGGATTTGACTGGAGTTTTCAGGTGGAGGATGCTTCTCCAAACCAAGCATTGATGGCTGATCATGATGAAGCCAAGGTATTAGAACATCTTTGCTCCCCTGAATGCATTGCTAAAGTAAATAGATACAGGTCCTACAACCTAGAGATGAGATCTGATCTTGAGTCATTAAACATATTAAAATCTGACTTTAGAAAGTCTGAAAATGATTACAAGTTAAAGATAGAAGACTTGGAGAAAACTATTTCAGTACTAAAACATGAACATACAGATTTTAGAACTCAGATCCAAGATCTCATCACTAAGTTGACTAAGTGCCAGGCTGAGCTTGTGATCAGCAAAGCCCTGGCAGAGAAAAGTGTTCTTGAAGAAGAGACCTTCAAGAACATGATATCCTCATCCCTACACAATAAGGTTTGTTATCAAAATAGACAGGGACTGGGATCAAATGAGATAGCTCCTCCACACACAATCTTGTCTGTAAGATCTCCTAGGTGTGGAACTTGTGAAGATGAGCTTCCTCTCATAGATCCAGTAAGTGAGGATGATGAAGAAGTGATAGTGAGGAATCCCTCTGAGAAGAGTGAAGAAGAGGATTCCTCCAAGGGCCCTATCCTTCTGAGGAGGAAGAAATTAACTGTGATGACCAAGTCCAAGAGAAAGAACTTGATCAGGAAGAGCAAAAGGAAAGCAAAGAAGGCTCAAGAAATCAAGGCTACCTTTGATGCTAAGCAGAAACAAGTGTTTATCTCTGCAGGTTTCAAAGCAATAAGGACTGAAGACATCCACCAAAGCTCTTATCCAAGAGTTCTGGTTCATGTTCAAATCATCTCAGTACAAAGAAGAAGACTGAGCTGCTGTGTACCACTGCTGCACAGCCTGGACCATCAAATTCCAAGAACAGTTCACAGCCCAAGGGAACTGTATCTGAATCTACCAAGATGAAGGTGAAAAAGGGATGTGACCAAGGCCAGTCTTGCTCTCAAAAGGAGATTTCTTTGAAGAAGAAAATGCTGTGTGTTATGTGTGAAAGTACTTCTCATATTGCCAAGGATTGTCCATACAATCCTAAAAGTACTATCCACATGACCAATACAAAGACTTCAAAGAATCTCAAGAAGTCTCAAGCTTCGGAAGGAAAGTCTGTTTCCTTCGGAAGCTCCAAATCAAAGAAGAAGGTAAATGGAAAATCACCTTCGGAAGCAAAGTTGGTCTCGGAAGAAAGGAGTTCTTCCGAAGTACTAAAGTCTACTGCAGTGACTGTAGATTCTTCCGAAGTATCAGTCATTAAAACTTGTGAAGCTCCAAAAGCTTCTAAGGTTTTGAAGGTCAAGTCCAAGACTCCAAAGGTGGTGTGGAAGTCTAAGAAAGACCAAATGACTGAGGTTTCTCCATCAACAACAGCCGAAGATCCCCTCTGTACAACCATAGGATCTATTACTGTTGCATTACCTTCTATTACACTTACTGAACCCAAGACAAGTAAGGCTTGGGTTCCAAATGTAACTAATCATTTTCTTTGTGCAGGAACAGCTCAAGACAAACAAGAATGTCTGGATAATTGACAGTGGCTGTTCCAGGCACATGACAGGCGATAGGTCTTTACTTCATAATTTTGAGAGAATTGATGGAGGACCAGTTGCTTTTGGAGGAAATGAAGGTGGTTACATTTATGGAAGGGGCAAGGTCACAAATGGTAAGCTCAGCATTGAGAAGGTAAATTTGTTAAGGAGCTTGGGTACAATCTTCTGAGTGTATCTCAATTTTGTGATCAGAGTCATAACATGCTCTTCACTGAGCATGAGTGCATTGTTCTCAAACCTGGAGTGGTCATTCCTCATGAGCATATTCTGCTCAGAGCCCCCAGGAAAGGGAACATGTACAAGATGGATTTGCAAGAAACATCTCCCTCTGGAGAAGTTTCATGCTTTCTATCTAAAGCAAATAGTGATGAGTCTTTCCTATGGCATAAAAGAATGTGCCATGTAAACTTTAAGAATATGAATAAATTAATTAAACATGATCTGGTAACTGGAATGCAAAGAAAGAGTTTACAAGTGATGATCATTGTGTTGCATGCCTGAAAGGGAAGCAACACAAGGTATCTCACAAGCCTAAGGAAAAGAACTCCATCACTACTCCCCTACACTTATTACATATGGATCTCTTTGGCCCCACCAGTGTAATGAGTTTAGGAAGGACCTTATACTGTCTAGTGATCACAGATGATTTTACAAGATTCACTTGGGTTTTCTTTCTTAGAACTAAAGATGAGACTCCTGAGATTCTAAAGAATTTCATCTTAAAGATTGAGAATCAATGTGATCACAAGGTCAAAACCATAAGATGTGATCAAGGAACTGAATTCAAGAACCAAATCCTTGATACATTTTGTGATGACAAGGGTATTACAAGACAATACAGTGCTCCCAGGACTCCTCAGCAAAACGGAGTTGCTGAGAGGAGAAACAGGACACTTATTGAAGCTGCAAGAACTATGTTGTCTGACTCTAAACTGCCTATCACCTTCTGGGCAGAGGCAGTTAATACTGCCTGCTATGTGCAAAACAGAGTCTTAGTAGTTAAGACACATGGTAAGACTCCTTATGAACTTTGGCACAAGAGGAAACCTTTCATTGGTTTTCTCAGGTCATTTGGATGTCCCTGCACCATCTTGAATACCAAAGATCAAGTTGCCAAGTTTGCTGAGAAATCAGACGATGGACACTTCATTGGATACTCTTCTCAAGCTAAAGCTTATAGAGTATACAATCTCAGAACTAGAATCATTGAGGAGTCAGCCAATGTGACTTTCAATGAGCACACTCCCAGTGTGGCTGGTTCTGGTCCGGATTGGCTATTTGATCTTGATTTAGTTACCAACTGTTTTAATAAATCTTGTGAGCATGTTTCAGGATCTGCAGAAAATTTAAATACAGGTGATCCTGATCAACAAGATTTGAGCTTGAAGACCTTCAGCTCCAGTTGGAACTACTTCGGCAAATGAGGTTTCTATCAGCACAACAATGATAAATCCAGCTGATACATCTGGCATGCCTTCAAATTCCAGTTCAGAGGCCTCTCAACCAGATAAAGACATCTCAATTGCAGAAGATAACAATGGTGATGGTGAAAGTGATCAAGAATCTCTTGATGCTAATAACTATACCATAGATGATAACATCAATGATGTCACACACTCATTGGATCAAGTTAATCTTGATAAGTGTGATAATGTGGAGGATCAATCTTCAAGACCAGATCTAAATTTCTCAAATTTGGATCTATCTCAGCAACTTGCTGTGATCCCTCAGCTAAGGATCCACAAGTCTCATCCTACTACAAACATCATTGGAGATGTTATCTCCGGGGTAAAGACAAGAGGGCAAACCCATGAAGCAAATGTTTGTCTTCACTCTTGTTTTCTATCCCAGTTAGAGCCAAAGAAAGTTGAGGAGGCTCTAAAGGATGGAAGTTGGGTTGAAGCTATGCAACAAGAGCTGCTTCAATTCAAAAGACAGAAAGTTTGGAACCTTGTCCTCTTCCTCATGGGAAGACTACCATTGGAACCAAATGGGTTTTTAGGAATAAAAAGGATGATAGAGGAATCATCATCAAGAACAAGGCTAGACTAGTTGTTCAAGGATACACACAAGAAGAAGGGATTGACTACACTGATGTCTTTGCTCCTGTAGCTAGACTAGAAGCTGTTAGGATATTCCTGGCATTTGCTGCATCCAAGAACTTCATGGTCTACCAACTTGATGTAAAGTGTGCTTTCTTATATGGAGTGATTGATGAGGAGGTTTATGTCAAACAACCACCTGGTTTTGTAGATCCTGATCATCCTGATTGTCTGCAAGCTTGACAAAGCTCTCTATGGGCTGCATCAGGCACCCAGGAAGTGGTATGAGACACTGTCTGAGTATCTCTGTAAACATGGTTACAGGAGAGGTACTATAGATGGAACTCTCTTCATCAAAGGACAAGGAAACGACATTCTGCTAGTTCAAGTATATGTGGATGACATCATCTTTGGCTCAACCAATTCAAGGCTCTGCAAAGACTTTGAAAAGCTGATGAAAGATAGATTTGAAATGAGTTCAATGGGAGAACTTAATTTCTTTCTGGGAATTCAAGTGAAGCAGGTTGAAGATGGCATTTTCATAAGTCAGTCAAAGTATATCAAGATATACTCAAGAGGTTCAACATGACTGATTGTAAAACTGCTAAGACACCCATAGCCAGAAACCACTCCTTGGTCCAGATCTTGAGGGGGAGTGTGTAGATGAGCACTTATACAGGGCTATGATTGGGTCTCTTATGTATCTTACAGCTAGCAGGCCTGATATCATGTTTGCTACATGTATTTGTGCAAGATATCAAGCTAATCCTAAGATGTCTCACTTAATCACTGTGAAAAGGATTTTAAGATACCTCAAAGGTGCTTCAACACTTGGTTTATGGTATCCAAAGAATTCTAATTTCAATCTGTATGCCTATACAGACAGTGATTATGGTGGTTGCAACATGACTGCAAAGTCTACATCTGGGGGATGTCAATTTCTTGGTGGAAGGGTTGTCTCATGGCAATGCAAGAAACAAACCTGTGTGTCTGCATCAACTGCTGAGGCTGAATACATTGCTGCTGCAAGCTGCTGTGCTCAAGTGCTTTGGATTCAAAATCAGATGCTAGACTACGGATTTAACTTCAAAGAGACTCCTATCCACATAGACAACAACAGTGCTATCTCTATCACTGAGAACCCTGTGCAGCACTCAAGGACCAAACACATCAACATCAGGTATCATTTAATAAGAGATAACTATGAAAAGGGGTTAATTAAACTAGTCAAAGTTCACACAGATGAACAATATGCTGATCTGTTCACAAAAGCTTTTGATGAACAGAGATTTAAGTATCTGATATCAGCTATTGGGATGATAACTTTGAGTAGATTTTCTTAAAACTAATTCTAATTATTTCTTCTTAAAAAATGTGTGTCCTAAGTTGTCTAGTTCATCACTTTCATAAGCTCATGTTTTCTTTGAATGAAAAAACTCTTTTTGAAGACTTTCCTTGGATTCTTGAAAATTTTCTGATACTTCGGAAGATAACATTTTACCTTCGGAAGAAAAATATGTCTTCAAAATAAATGACTGTCTAAGAAATTTTACCTTCGGAAGAAGTCAAAATTATCTTCCGAAGCTTAAAATTCTCAACTTAGACACTTATTCATTTTTAAGGACTTTTTCCTTCCGAAGCAAAAATTACTTTCGGAAGCTTTGTTCATTCTTATACAAAGCTTTCCAAAGTTTATTTCTCTTCCGAAGCATAAATCTTTAAGACTCTCAGGAAAATTCTTCCGAAGTCACTTTAGCTTCGGAAGCTTTTTCAATCAAACTTCCGAAGACAAATTACTTTCGGAAGCTTTTCGAATTCAAGAAAACTACTTTTTGAGCAAAAAGGTAAACTACTTTTTCAGAGGTGGGACCGACATACGGATTTCAAAGTTTATCCTCTTTCATTAAACTTTATCTGAAATCCTTCTCTCTCATATAAACCCAACGGTTTCCCCCTTCTTCTATCATCTGCTTTTCTTCCATACCTAAAACCCAAAGCTTTCTCTCTGAAATTTCTTCCCATTCTTTTCTTCATCTCTGAGCTACCTCACAATGGCTGACCTTACACACAGAAATGATCCTCACTTTGCCATGCAGCTACACAGACAACACAATCAGGTTGCTCTGTTATGCTCTGACAAAGATCCTCATTCTCAGAGGTTTGCCGTTTCTTGTCTTTGTCTCACTACTTCACCTCCCTAACCATTGATCCTCCTCTATATGAGGATCATCTGCTTGAATTCTGGAAGACCTGCCAAGAGGTCATTATGGATGGGGAGAAGGCACTGTCTGCCACAGTGCAGGGGAGAACAATTTTCATCACTCCGGCCATCATCAATCGACATCTTCAGCTGGATGATGAAGCAGGTGAAGTGTTCTTTCCAAAAGAAGCAGTTAATCATTCCTTCGAGCAGATGGGCTATGAAGGAGATTTCTCTGTAAAGACCTTCAGGAAAGGGAAGGTCTCATCCCAGTGAAATACCTGCTCCATGTGGTTATCCACAGCTTATCAAACAAGCATGGTGGATGGGACCAGATTCCTGAGGATCTCTCCTTTATAGTTCATGGGATGGTTCAGGGGGTCAAGTTCAGGTATTCACAATTTGTTTATACTAATTTACTTGCAAACTTAGACTCCTTAGAATATTACATGTTTCCTAGATATGTTCAACACATTCTTAACTGTGAACTGGGCTCACAGTTGAGGGAAACAGGCAATATTCTTAAACTGGGACAGATGAAGCCCGGCATCTTTAAAATTATGAAGAAGCCAACTGTAGGCTTCTCAGGGGTAGAAACAGCCTAGTCCCAAAAATGTTAGAGCTCATTGCTCAAGGTGACAACATAGCAGTCCAAGCTAGTGTTGAACCCACACCTACTGCTCTCCTACCCTCTTCACAACCTCCAATATTCATCACCTACAAAAGAAAATCCCAACGAACCCCTGCTCAGGCTATTGAGTCTGTGCAGGCCCCCAAATACTCAACCTTACAGGAAGAAGTGGACTCCAGAGCTCCCACTTCTCCTGAGGAGCAAACCACTCCCTACTTTACCTATCAGGGCTGAGGTTCCTCAAGCTCAACCTGATGAGCTCATTAGCCCAACAACTGTAAGCCTTCACTCTGAGTCTCAACACTCAAGTGAACAACCTTCAGGGGATAGCTACCATCCCCAGCCTTTGGATCTAAACCAACCAATTCCCAACCTATCCTTTTACACTGATGAAGACTTAGGATTCAGTGAGTACCATGAGTCTCTCTTCTCCTCCCCTACTCAAAGAGAGATGAGTACCTCTGACTCTCCTCAGTCTATCCCTCATCAGTCACCTATTACTGAGGTGGACACATCTGAACCTGTTCAGGATGTCCATATGGAAGAGGCTCTCACTTTTGAAAGTGATTACATCTAAGACCTCAACCATGGCAACTCAGCCCATTGGCATCTTAACTGAGGTTGCCAGTGAGCAGAGGAAAACCAGCAGCCAAGAAACTCAAGCTGGTGGTGAGAGAAGGGACTTTGGTCCAATCCTCTCATCCCCCAGTGATTCTTCTGATGAAGATGAGGGGAATTTGAGACTAAAGGTACAAACAATTGTCACAAACATGTACCTATCTAGTCTCTAAGGTTAGTCACTTGGAATCTCAGGTGACTACCCTGCAAAACAGGGTCAATGATCAGCAACTCCAGATTTCATATCTGCAGGAAAAACTAGCTGAGAGACCTTTAAGGAGAGCTCAACCAGGAACACAAGAACCTGTGGAAGTGATTGATTTATCCTCCAGCTCACCTATGCAAGTGGGTGATGCTACCAAAAAGGGGGAGAATGTTATCACAACCACAGAACCTGGGAGTTCTTCAAAGAGAATGGACATAGAGGACTCACCATCCTCACTTGCTGTTGTGCATTCTCAGCAACTTCCTCAAGTTCACATTAATGTGGACTCTATAGACTCTCTCATCAGGAGTCTCTTTGAGGAAGGTATACCAAGGGCTGTCTCATCTCCACCACATGGAACTGGCAACTACATCATCAGATGGAGGTATGATGATGACAGAAGAGCCCTCATACTTCACAGAGTTCAAGGTCAACAAGAAGTCTTTCAGTTCCAAAGCCTGAGCTTCTATGAAGGACTGGATTTAGTCAACATGCCACTTGTCAATCCAAGCAAATCTAGACAAGCTGACAGGCTGGCTCAAAGAATCCAAGACAGGATCCTTGCAGAGTTCTCTAAGAAGGAGACTTAGGCAATCAGGCAATGTCATCGGTCAACTGGATGTTGAGGTGGACCCTAAGATTAGCTTCATAGGGGAAACCTTGGCTGAAGGCCCAGTGGCAGAACCTGAGACCCTTGTCTCACCATCAACAACTGCTGCAGAGGTCCAAACTCCATCTGAGACACCTGCTGGTGAAGGTGTTTCTCAGCCTCTCTCTGGCCAGAGCATGGAAGCTACACCAAGCAATGAAGGCCAAGCCTCAATCCACCCTGAGTCACAAAGGTCTGTTGGTGACAAAGGGAAAAGGATAATGACTCCTGAGGAAATTGAGGAGGAAGAGAGAGAGAGGAAAAGGAGGCTAAGGGGAGAAAGTTCTTCTGGGTCATCAAAATTCATGCAAGCTGCAATCAGGGCTGCCCCCAGACCAAATACTCAAAATGATGAACAAAGGGCAGTCAGGATTAATTATTTACAGACCAGGAACTATGATGTTGATGAAATCATCTCCCTCCCCTTAGAAGAGTTGAATGAACTGGCTGACATGGAAGTGTCAAGAGAGATTAAGGAGAAAGAGGATGCAAGGTTACTTCTCCAATTCAAAGAGGAGAGGAGACAGAAAAGACTTCACAAGCATACTCCCACTCTCTCTCCAGTTCAAGAAAGTCCTGCACAGGAAGATGTGGCTCCACAAGAACCTCAGGTAGATAAAGAAGAGGATAGAATCAAAATGATAAACTACCTGAGTGCCACAGGCTTCTATCAGGCAAATACACTCTTCCCCTGTCCTATGACTTCATTGAGTTCGAGTACTTAAAGCAACTTGAGCTTGAGTTAGTCAAAGAAAGAAAAACAACCAAAAGGAAGCTAAGGGAAGAAGCTGCAAAGTCAAGAACCATCATTCAAAAGAATGCAAAGAAGTCTGCTGACAGACAAAGAATGATGAGCTTCTTGAAGTCATATGGATTCTCCGGAAGGAGACTTGGTCCCATGTCTCTATCTACAATGGATGAGCATATAAGGGTAATCAAGCAGAAGATTAAAAGTGGTGAACTCATTGACTTGCACTCTCTTCCAAGTCAAGTCCCACCTGAAGTGGAGGTCAAGTTTGAACAACCAGAGACACCTGAACCAGAACCTCCAGCTGAGCCTCAGCAAACTTCATCTTCTGATCCAAGACAGGGTCAAACTCCCTCCTTCTGAACCTGTGAGGGAGGAACACCAACTGAGAAAGACACTGATGATCAACATGGTGCTGCAGACCAGTCTTCTCAGTTAAAGACATTAAAGAGGAAGAAGAAAATGGCCTCTAAACCAAAGACTAAAGAAAGAAGCCAAAGTCATCTACCTCTACACCCCAGGCTGAATCAGATCAACCTGAGGAAGTGCATGATGAGGCAGCCCAATCAACTCCTATGCAAGTGGCTCCTCTAGCAACCGAGACACCCATCTTATCCTGGACTTACTCTACCAATCCAGAAAGATGGAATGTTATC
This sequence comes from Flaveria trinervia, assembly GCA_025506515.1. Taxonomy (NCBI): domain Eukaryota; kingdom Viridiplantae; phylum Streptophyta; class Magnoliopsida; order Asterales; family Asteraceae; genus Flaveria; species Flaveria trinervia. The sequence goes on from CM046447.1 coordinate 40,129,803, forward strand.
AGAGATCAAGGTGTTGAAAATGTCTACTCATGGCAAGACATAATCAACTTACCTCTGCATGATCTCTTTGAAATGAGAAGATACTATGAGAGTCTTGATGATCCTGACCATCAAATGAAGAAAGGGATGGTCTTGATTATTCTGAAGACTACAAACATTTAAAGATCTTCTAAGTGTTTTGGTAGCATCAGCCTAGGGGGAGTTTGTAAGGATTCCTGAAGTCTGATGCAACCCAAAACTGCCTAAGTGTTTCAGCAACATGCACTAAGTACTGAAGTGAAGAATGCTTCGGAAGAATTACACAAAGCATTAGAAAATACTCTAAGTGTAATATCTTCCGAAGCCAAGACCAATATCTTCCGAAGCCTAACATGAAGTCTTCCGAAGCTTGAAGAGACAAAGTCTTCCGAAGCTTCAACCTATGAAGACAGATTTCTTCCGAAGACTTTTAGTACACATGCTTTATCTGATGTACTGTTCCATAAAGCACCTTTTCCGCTGCGTCTCTGATAAGTCACCAACTTACAAGAGTTGGTGAAAAGGTCCATGCTTTTGGTAACTGTACATTGAGGTCTTGTGTCTGAAACTTTCTACTTTATGTACTTTATCCTTTTTGTAATATATAAGGATGTGAGCTATGGCATGTCATAGTCACAAGGTCAAAAGGCAGATATGTCTTTTGATCCTACAATTGATTTTGTTAGTGTCTAGTCAATTGTATCCAGCTGGCTTTCATAGTATAGCCGGCTGTAGGTTGTAGTATAAGTATTCCAAGTTCTTGTATCTTTCTAATGCTTTGTAACACTTGTAAAAGAACTTGAGAAAGCAATATACTGCTCCCTTGAAAACTATACTCTCTTGTTCTGTCTTTTGCTTTACTTGTGTTCTCTGCATCACCTTTGGTTACCTAGTTCACTGTTTGATTAAGATTTAGTTAATCTCCTCATTGTGTTGTGTTGTAATTGTGTTCAAGCCCTTGAACGATCCTGCAAATAAAACTGATGTGAAAATGGGCTATTGTTCAAGAACAAGCTGGGTGTGTGTGGTTGTACAAGGGTTTTCATAAAGAAGAGGTATTTATTATGATGAAAATGCAACTTGCCCCTGTAGCCAGATAGAGGCAATTAGATGTCTAGCATATGTTGTATTCCATAATCTTAAAGTTTTTAAAATGGATGTTAAAAGTGCATTTTTATTTGGTAAAAATAAAAGAAGAGGTTTATGTGTGTCAACACCAGGTTTTGAGGATAATAAACATCCAGATGGGTTATACAAGCTGATAAAGCTCTTTATGGGTTGAAAAAAGCTCCTAGAGAATGGTATGAGACATTATCAAAATTTTCTTCTTCAAATAATTTCACTAGAGGCTCCATAGATAAAATTGTTCATTAAGAAGGTGGATCAGATAAGCTACTTGTCAATTTATGTTGATGATATTATTTTGCATCTCTGATCCTCAGTTGTGTGATGATTTTACAAGTTTAATGAAACAAAAGTTTGAAATGAGTGCAATGGAAGAATTACAGTTCTTTCTAGGCTTGAAAATCACAACAAGGCTGATGGAACATTTATTCATCAGTCAAAATATACAAAAGATCTTTTGAATAAGTTTGATTACAAAACTGTAAGCCCTGTTCTACTCCCATGTGCAACACCACACAAATGGATAAGATTAGAAAGGTAAAGCTGTTGATGAAACACTTTACAGATGTATGATGGGTCCTTGATGTACTTAACAGCTTCTAGATCAAATATCATGTTTGCACTTGTGTTTTTGCTAGATTTCAGGCTGCTCCTAATGAGTCTCATTTGATTGCAGTCAAGAGGATCTTTAGATATCTACAAGGTACACAATCTCTAGGTTTTGGTATTCCACTGGCCACTCTTGCAAATTAGTTGCTTTCTGATAGTGACTATGCAGGGTGTAAGTTAACTAGAAAGTCAACTTCTGGTGGATGTCAATTCCTAGGCAACTGTTTGATTTTTTGGCAGAGTAAGAAACAAACATCTGTTGCTACATCCACTGCTGAAGCAGAGTACATTGCTGCTGCAAGTTGTACATCTCAGGTACTCTAGCTTCAGAACCAACTTTTGGATTATGGCATTACAGAGACTAAGACTCCATTATTATGGACAGTGCTTCAGCTCTTTGCATTGTCAAGAATCCTATCCAGCATTCTAGGACCAAACATATAGAGATCAGACACCATTTGATTAGGGGCTGTTTTGAAAAAGGTCTGATTGCTCCAAAGTTTGTGCCTAGTGCTGATGAGCTTGCAGACATTTTTACTAAGCCTTTGGATAGTTCAACTTTCCACAACCTAGTGTTAAGGCTTGGTATGCTGTAGCTAGAATAAGTGACAACTACTGATGATCTCAGTAAACAAGTACTGATGATCATTAGTAAACATGTCACAAATAAGTACTGATTCTGTTACAAACTACCGATGTAGTTATAACTACTGATGTTAGTAAAAACAGCTAAGTACTGATGTCCTATGAAACAACTGAAAACAACCAAAAAGACTGATGAGTAAGTGTTGAGGACAGTATGAAACAGCTGAAAAGCTAAGAATTAACGAAAACTACTGATGAGAATTTTCTCTTTAGTTGTTTCTAAAACTGCTGTTTCACCTTAAATAGCTGATGACAAAACCATGTCTTCAGTAGTTTTATAACTACTGATGACTAACACCAAGTTATCAGTTGTTTACAACATCTAAAGACAAAACCAAGGTTTTTAGTAGTTTCACAACTACTGATGACTAACACCAAGTCTTCAGTTGTTTTCAAACGTCTGATAGTTAAAACCAAGTCTTCAGTTGTTTTCATAACAATTGATGACAACACCAATACTTTCAGTCGTTTTCTTTTCAGCCTTTTCTAAACCTATAAATACCTGTACTTGTAGCCAAATGTTTCATTAGCCGTTTTCAAACCTTTCTCTCTCAACAATGGCGACCATGAAACTCAAACCCCGACACAACTGTGTTGCCTACCTTACAAAATCGGTCTTCTGGAACAAGTTTGACACTGCCATCGATCTTATGGTGGATTCCCCGTACCGAACAGCCTTTCTTCTGAATCCTACCATATATCCTGCCTCCTTATCCCAGTTCTGGACCAACGTTTCTGTAATCACTGGTGAGAATGATAACCAAATCACTCTACAGTCATTGGTAAACCAAAAACAGGTGCTCATCACTACAGACATCATTCGCAATACCCTAAATTTGCATGATGGCACCTATCCTAAAGAATACCCGAAAGGCACCATTGATATGTCTTTCATTAATAATGGGTATGAAGGCGACATAAGTGCTACAACCATACTGAAGAAGCACTTCCATGATGCAGAACGACTTATTTTTCACATGGTGAATGTCTGCCTAGCTTTGAAGACATCTTCTTGGGATCAGATGTCTTCCCGATGGCAACAGGTATTGTATTCTATCCTTGAGCAACAAAATCTAAATTTTTCTGAGATAGTTTTTATGGAATTAAAGGATCTGGCTCAGAAACCTGTGGCAAACAGATGGCTACTTTATCCCAGGTTTTTGATGGCCATTATTTTAAATCAGCTAAATTCTGATGGACTTGTTGGTCTTGGAGTCCCTGCTCTAGCTGTTTTAGCTGAGGTATACTCCTGACATAACACAGACCCTATTCTCAAAGGGGCTGCCCAGATGCTAAAACCCAATCAGAGGGAACCCACAGCCTCCACTTCCAGATCCAAAGTCCCCACCAAACCCAAAACACTAAAACCCAAAAAGGCTACTCAGGGAGATGAGTCTCCTAAGGACGCCCCTGTACCACCAATACAGGAAGAACATACTGGTTTTAACCCCCCAGTTATGTCAAAGACTCATCCTGCTAAAGCCGCACAGGTATCCTCTCAACAGGATCCTGTTGCAACCACAATTGCGGAAACCACATTGCTGGAACCTATCTCAATTGAGAGGGTTACCATTGAAGAGCACTTCTCACCTCGGGTGCAATCTGCTTCTACCCAATCTCCACATGCAACCGCCCCTCAAGGTCCTACACTGATAGTTGCAAAAGTGCTGAGTCAGTTGCACTCCTCACCCCCTCCCCAGAAACCAATTACAACTGGGAATACCTTAACCATTGAGGGTGGAGGACCAAAGTGCCTCTGATAACCCACAGCACAGGGGTTACAATGTTCTATCTCCAAGTGTAGAAAAGGAGATTAGAACTTCTGGTAAGGCTGCCACTTCTACTGATTCAGCAAATCATCAGGATGAAGTTGGTACCAACCATAAGACCTCACCAGAGGCAACTGCCAATGAAGGACAAAGTCCTGAGGCAGGAAGTCCCCAGTACCAAGAACAAGGGGCACATGCTACTACTGATCTACACTCAGAGCATATACATCCTGATTCAATCAGGAGGTCAGGTGATTCAGCACAGACTGATGATGACCTGGGCTTTTTCTATGATGTTCTAGCCCACAATACCATCCTAGAGAACGAGGTGAGCAAACTCAAAGAGCTATTGGCCAAAGTGTCTCAGGATCAAAGACCATCTACCCCAATAACCCCACAGATGGCACTTCAATTGAAGGTTCACCAAACACTGCGCCTACACACATAACTGAGCCACCAGCCTCTTCTTTTGGCACCACCTCTCAGGGACAGAACCCCTCTGAGCAGATGGTTGCTATCTTTCAAAACTCCTTACCTCTCATCACTCCCATCATCACTGACATAGTTCATAAAGCCATTGATGAGAGGACTCACTCAAATCTGCAAACCCTTATTGATGATGCTGTTCATAATCTCTTTCTGCCTTCCAAACCCCTGCTTCAAATGCAACCAAAAGGGGGAGACTGCAAAGTCTAAGCAGTGAAAGACAAGAAAAGAAGAGAGTTGATACTGAGAAAGAGCCTAAAAAGAGAAAGAGCCTGAGAAAGAGAAGGAGGTTGAGAAAAAAATGAGATCTCAAAACAGCTGATTACATATAAAAGAAAGAAAAATGTGAGTCAAGAGCTGATGAAGAAAATCATTAGAAGACCTTGTTAAAGATGCTGATGAAGCTCATAGCACACCAATGGATAAAATTATAGATCAGCTATTTAGACATGGTCATGACACAGCCACATTAGACTCTGAGATCAGAAGGCTGGAAATAGAAGAGATACAATCAAGATGGGCTGGTTATAGTATGTTGGAAAGGGAAAGATTGGAAATCATGATTAGGTTCATAGCTAAGTATCTTGGAAGATCATTGATTGAAATCAAGTCATGGTCCAGGGACAGCATCTTGGCAATAACCATCAAGATCTGTTCGTCTGAAGTATATACCAAAGGGCTGGTCATTGAAGCCTTGAATGAAGCTGGTGCTGGGAGCAGGACTCACTTACATCCAAAATGCTAGAACAGCCTGTCAAAATTCCCACACCAAAACCACCACAACCACAACCCACTAAACCAATTCCCTTACCCACAAAACCAATAGCCGATGATGTACCCCATAAGAGGAAGAGAAGGGTACTGCGGCTAGAAGAGGAAGAAGAAGATAAGGATGAAGATGAAGACAGGCAACCAATCTCAGCTGTTATACAGTTGCCTAAGGCCATAAGTCACCCTCCAACAGTTACTCCTGAATCTCAAAGGCAAATTGTGAAAGTGAAGTTAGAAGAAGAAGAGCTTCACAAACAACATGATGAGGAACTGTTGAGAAGAGTCGAAAAAGCATACGCTGCCACATCTTCAATCATCAATATGAAGAAACATGCTCAGAGATTATACACTCTCAGACATGCCTTTCAATATCAAAAAGAGAGAGTGAGGATTTGGCCCGATCCCAGGGTGTCTCATAGGATTCAAAAGAAAAATATTCCACAGAGATACATTGGCCAAGTAAAGAAGATTGTAGATGAAGTGATCTCATTGGCCTTTGTAGTATCACCTTGGGAGATCCTAGATGACTTCAAGAAAGCCTATAAAGCTTAATTGACCCCACAAAAGATGCTGGAGAATAAAGTGGTGAAAAAGGGGTTAGTATATAGGAGGCTTGAGGAAGTTAGAAAGAATGAGCTCCAGTTGTTCTTAGAGGGTATTCACCCAGATGAATTCGCATATAGAATCATAACAATTGTGGAGCTAAAAAATGGGAAGCAGGTCAAATACCTCTCTGAGTACTATGGGCCAGAATCACTCTTTGAAGGAGAAGCAGAAGAGCTTACCATGGAGGAACAAGTAACCTTCCTTGAGGCCTATACAAGGGAGTCTTACAAACTCATATTTGGGAAGTAGATCTCATGGATGGGGTAACAGCTCTGTGTCCAGTTCCCCAAGACAGAGTTCCCATCCATCCTTTGCCAAACAGATCATTGAGACTTCTTCCTAGGCCTGTGCTCACAAGGGTCACTTCTGAGCTGATCTAGAAGACTAAAAGACCAATCTTCTGCCATAATAAGTGGGACATCTTCAATAAGCTTAAAGGTTTTGGCTGCATTGGTTCAGGGAGAGTTTGTTGGACCAAAAGAACCAATAAGCCAGATCAGAAAAATCTTTAAGTCCCACAAGACATCACAACAACTGCTGAAGACTTTATCAGCTGTTTGACAAAGTCTGAAGATCAACAGCTGAAGACTAAAGTACTGAAGACTTCAACAGCTGAAGACCAAAGTCTGAAGATCAACAGCTGAAGACTAAAGTACTGAAGACTTCAATAGTTGAAGACTAAAGTAGTAAAGACTTCAACAGCTGAAGACCAAAGTTTGAAGATCAACAGCTGAAGACTAAAGTATTGAAGATCAACAGCTGAAGTACAAAGACTGAAGACATCAGCTGAAGACATCAGCTGAAGACATCAGCTGATGATAACAACTGAAGTTCAAGAAGTCCAAGTACTGAAGCCTTCAGAGTTTGTCACAACAGCTGAAGAAGCATTCTTCAGTTGTTGTGATGGTTTCCTTTCAGTAGTTTTATTTTCTATTTCAGTACTTGTAAAACGACTGAAGAGCATGTTCTTTAGTCGTTGTTGTTTCAGTAGTTTCTTTTCAGTAGTTGCAGTGATAGTAACACTTGGTATTTTTGTAAGAAGATGTCAGCTGTTTGACATCTTCAGTAGTTGTGTTAACTTTCAGTAGTTAAATAATAGTTAGATGTCACTGTCAAGTGACATCAGCTGACGTCAGCTTACTTATAAAAGGAAAGATGACCTAATTGTAACTGAGCAAAAAAGCCGAGCTGAAGCGTGTATTGAATGAATATATTCCTTTTGGCAGAAATTCTCTCTCTATAACAAACACTGTTTCATTGATAAATTTCGTGTGTTCTTGCTTAAATTGTTATTCGTGAGCTTTCCGCTGCAAATCCAATCTATTGATCAAACTAGATGCCGAGATCCTAACACAAAGAACCTAGAGATTGTGAGACCACAGATGATATGTCGGTAGATTCAACATAATAGATGATTAAACCTTGTTGGTGATCTCAAGAACAAATTAAGTTGTTCAACAAGCTGTGGGTTAACATCTTATCCCTGGTTAACACAATCAACAAATTCCAATAAGGGGTGACGACCAGAATAAACGCCACAAATGTGTGCCTAAGACCAAAATATGAGCAAAAGCAATCAAACTAATAACCTATGTGTGTTGGTGAGAACTGTGCAAAAAGATTATTTTCTCAAACAAGAAGATAGGTTATGTGCCTCTCTGCTGTGCGATAGCACTGACCTGATGATAAGCATAACCTATATATTCTAGTCTTGATTGTTGTTTGCCGCCTCTCTGCTGTTCGGTGACACTGACCTGAGGCTTGGCTTCTCTCTGAAAGTTCTAAGAATAGTTTCTTCTTGAATACTACCCTGAGCCCGCTCAAAATCTCCTGAGGAAGCTTGATTACCATATAAGTGTGGGATCCACAAATACTGTTGAAATAATCAAACCCTAAACTATCACCAATCTTGTCAAAAGTCTGTGTATGGATTTAAAAGGACCAGTATACTGACAATCATCGTGGCTACAATTCTTGAAAGTCCAAATCAATATGGGGATCTAATAGTACTAGTATGATTTCTAAACTTGCTAACGACTCTAGATGAAAAACAAGAATTGAGCATCAAAAGGTGTTGATAACATGTCCTAAATGATTTGACATACTGTATGATTCCAAATTGAATTGGATCAGTTATGGTCATAATAAATTGAAGCTGCCTATTTCGGAACCAAATCCATTAGATTTCTATCTTAGGATTTACACCTCACACAAAAAGTCAAAAACAAGTTTAGTTTTGTATTAAGTTAAGTCTTTTCTTTGTTTAATTTAGTCAAATTCAGTTTGTTTGATGTCGGACTACGCCATGGAATTCATTAGGGGAGTTAATCATCTAAAAGGGTCACGTCTGAGGTGACCACACATGTGTTCAAAGGTATAATCAGTCAGTCTGAGGTGACAAATTTTTTAAAAGGATCATGTCTGGTGGTCATAAGTTTTCAAGTTAAAATGATCATGTTTGAGATGATCAAATGCTTATAATGTTTACTCAAAAGTTAAATGGGTTTAAGTGAGAAATGGTCATAAAGTCAAAATCATGAGTATGATCCAATCGCACGATTGGACCATGAGTATGGACCAACCGTACGAATGGAACATACTCATGCACTAACAACAGCTGAATAGCACATGAGTATGAACAATTCACCCGATGGCTTATTAGAATAAGCCATTCGACCGAATGGAACTGTGCTAATGAGTCAGTCGCCCGACTGAAATCCAGTCGGCCGACTGAATGTGATCGAGCGAATGGGTACAGTCGGCCGATTGAAATCAGATTTAGTATACATAGGGCCACAGTCGATCGCATTCAACTCATCACCCCCAATCGCCCTAAAATCGCACAGCCTACCGTTACTCTGCCAAATTTTCATCTGACCCTAATTTCTTGCTTATTCGCATATTCTGACCTTTGTTATTGATTATACAGGTAAAATGCGGTGTGATTATTCCAAAAATTCCTACGATTAGACTTCAAATTCAAGAAATTGGCCCTAACATGACCCGACACCTTAAATGGACTGATAACCTAACTAAACCAAGTAAAATGTTGAAATAAAGGTTATTAGGTTATTAGTATAGTGAATGCGAGTCTAAAGAACTATTACACGATGTCTAATTTCAAGAATTGGTTAAAAATGAAATCATAGTCGACCGAACAGTGGTCATGCGACTGGACACCAGGATGAACTCCAATCGCACGATTGAGCTGGTCGAATGGCTCAATCGACCAAATGGATCATATGGATGAGCTCAGTCGGCCGACTGAACCAATCGCAGGATCAGTCACCGATTGAACTCAGTCGCCTGCTCAGTCACCCAACTAAATCCAGTCACATGCCAAGTCAACCGACTGAACACAGTCGCATGGTTCAATCGCATGAATGAACCAGAATGAATTCAAACAAGTTAATTAGAACTGACTTGTGTTGTGTGGTTAACTAATGTTTATGTGTCTTGTGTTACAAATTTGATGGCTGATAGGTGGTCCATCAACCCCAAGCACAACATCTTTGCTCATCTAGATTCACGACTCGGAATGGTGCGAGTTGTGGGGACCATCGCTTTCCTCAAGGAATCCAGGATCCACAAGGAAATATCTACACCATGCACCCCTACAGGTCTATTTAGCAGGCCTTCTAAGAGGGAGCATCGGTTGACCGCTCTCATGAGTCGTACAGCATCAGGAGCTCCATTTTGGGATGGATATTGAGGTTACTGCTGAGGATATTCGACGTGTACTGGGATTGGGTGACGATGCAGACCACCCCACCAGACTTCACCCGCTGACGGTGAGAGGGTGCTTCTTGAGGATAAAGTACGCTGGGGATATCAATGCAGGGGTGCTCAACAAGAGCAACCTGTGTCCCCAGTAAAAGTACTTGGCACACATCATCTCAAGTGCTTGGCTTCACGAAGGGGTGGGTTCGATGATCTTTCAAACCAGATCCAAAATGCCCATGTGGCACTGATACTGACCACCCTTTCAGCATTTCTAGCATGAATTTATCTTACTTAATAGAGAACTTGGAGGCGAAGGGCAAAGAGGGTTCTGCATGTACCCTAGGTTTTTACAGATGATCTTTGATGAGAAGCTGCCCACACTGCCCAGGAGAGCCACGACGCTATGTCGTTGGAGATCATGGATGATACAACACTGGGTCGTATGAAGGTTTACTGGGGAAAGCAGGTCAAACCCCCAGTAAAGAGACTCATCGGCCATCTGGCCAAGGTGGACTACATGGCATCAGGGAGGCGTAAATGGCACCACGTAGACAGTGATTTGGATGTCGAGCAGCTGGAGCTCCCTGAAGATGACTCCGACGATGACGAAAGTGGTGATGATAGAGATGCAGGGCCCACTCAATTGAGGGCCCCCACTGCTGATATAGCATCTCCACCATCCACCCAAGGTGGAATAGAGGCTGTAGGGTTTTATCAAGACTTTCGTCTTGATAAGGATGAAGAGACAGATGAGGAGCCCCTAACTCGGACTATGGGGAGTAGGTGGTTGCCACCGACCGTGGTATGCGGGAGGTTGGAGGACGCCCCAATGTGATTGAATTGATTATTCATCTTATGAAGACTTGTCCTTGATTGATTTTTCTTATGAAGTTGACTGTTGAAGTTGTCAATTCTTGCTTGGATTGACTTGTATGTCACAACTGATACAAGTTTCCCAATTTGACTTATCTTGGACTTTTCACGCTTCTAAGAATCTGCATAAGCTAAGATACAATGGTATAACTTTTTGCAACAACACCAAAATTTTTTTTATTTTGTTTTGAAGATAAGTTAAGCTAATAAACAAAAATATGGACTTACTCAAAAATTTTAAATTACTCCCTCTAAAGTTTATATCCACATATGGATAGAAACTTTAAAGATTTAAAAATTTTGAATTTTACTATGCTTATTAATAATGAAGAGAATTATCTCTTTTGTTGGGAGCATATCAGTCTTACATTACACTTGTGCATCCTTTATGATTAGATGGACATGTTTATGAACTTGAAGATTGAAGGTATGTTTGTCCTCTTAAACTCATACCAGGTTGATATTTTGATGCAAATTATTTTTATCATGTTTTGGTTGATTTAATTATTCAATGTGTACGTCACACACACGAGCATAGAATGATCAACCATCCTTACACAATGCATGGTAAAAATTTTTCACAACTTTTCTTACCAGGTTACTTAAGTTATGAGAACTCATTTTCACTGATCCTCATTGGGATTCTTTTAATTTGATCCTTTTCATGATGATCCTCATTGGGATTCTTTTCACTTCACTTTGGAAGGTGATCCATGATGGGATTCTTTTGTTCATTTACTTGGAATGTATTACTTTTATAGATTCATCCAATTTTGGATGTGTTCCTCATTGGGAATCTTTTGGATCATAACATCTGCACTATGTGCATGTTTCATCAAGTCTTTGCTCAGCAAAACAAAGATGAAACTAAAGTAGGTGAAAGATATTCATAAAGTATCGTTACCTGGTGTGTTTAGGTTACTACACACACATGCATTCAGATAAGCCAATACATACCTGTACTTTGTGATGAGTGTTTCACAATTGAATAAGTCTTTAATTCATCACTACATGTATCTTTTCTTCCAATTTGAGCCTACCAACATATCTGGTAAGTCATTTCAGTCTTTCATATTTTGAAATTAAGCACAGTGAATGATATAACGACTGTAATTATATTATTTCCCACAGAATTCTTTTCTTCATCAAACTTGATTTCTTTTTGTGGTTTTCTGATGTTTTTAAATTTTTTGATGTTTTTCATGGTTTTTACTCAAGGTTAATCATGACAATTGACTGAACCAGGAATTCAAACCTACTAGGTTCGAATGACTTACTAAACAAATCAGCTAATTGATTTTCAGTTGGTACTTTAATCAATTTGATTAAACCTTTTTCAGCACAGTCTCTCAAAAAGTGATATCTAATGTCAATACGTTTTGTTTTTTAGTGCTGAACTGGATTATTAGTTATAAAAACAGTTGCTGTGTTGTCAATAGAAATTGGTGTGTGCAAGAAGTTAAAACCATAATCAAGCATCTGGTTTTGAATCCAGAGTACTTGAGATCAACATGCTGATGCAGCAACATACTCAGCTTCTACAGTGGACACAGATACATTTGTCTGCTTCTTGCATTGCCAAGATATCAGTCTGGGACCAAGAAATTGACAACCGCCAGAGGTGGATTTTCTGTGGAAGTTGCATCCTCCATAATCACTGTCTATGTAGGCATAGAGATTAAATTCTCCTTCCTTTGGATACCATAACCCAAGAGCTGGTTTGCCCTTCAGATATCTGAATATCCTCTTGACTGCATTCACATGTGATTCTTTTGGATCAGCTTGATATCTAGCACACACACAAATACCAAACATAATGTCAGGCCTACTGCTTGTTAGATACATAAGTGAACCGACTCCCATGCTATGATCTTGCCTGACACCTTGTGATGTTTCTTCACTTTATACAGATTGGTGTAGACAGTTGACGTTGAAGCACTACGTTGGGCTCATATTTCCTCAAAGCATGCAGCCCACTCAGCCTTTATGATATTTACTTCGGCGAGACTAGGGAGACTGATACTGATCCTACTTATGCTCCCGATCAGTCCAGCAGTGTTCCAGGGGGAGCATCCACCTCGAGGGGCTCGAGAAGAAAAGGATGGCTCAGCCCCACGAGTTGAAGAAGAAGAAGAGGATGATGACATTCATCACCACCACCACTACTACCTCCATTTCCACCACTCCACCTACTACCATCACTCCACCTACTACCACTACCACTACCACCACTCCACCCACCACCATATCTACCACACCCACTCTACCACTTACCATATCCAATCCACCTCCACTACAGCTCATCCACCACCACCTTCATCTATACCACCCCCAATCTTCACTACTACCACCACCACCACCACCACTAGCCACCATGTTGGACCGTCATCTTACCCATCCTTCCCATCTGGATCCTCTCTACCTCCTAGTGGGGTAGAGGAACAGCTTTCGACACTGAACCATATGGTGCTGAAGCTGTTGGCCGCCGATGACGAGAAGACTGCCTAGATTCGTCAGCTAGTAGAACTTACTGCTGCACAATCTCTGTAGATAAAGCAGGCATAACTGATAGAGCAGCAGGCACAGCAGATGGCTGCTTAGAGCTCAGAGATGTCCCAACTCCAGGAGCAACAAGTCCAATCAGCAAAACAAATAGAGGAGTTGGAGACGACCAACAAGACCATAATGCTGAGGCTCAAAGGATCAAAGGACGAGCCCTTAAAGATCAGAGAAGGTGATGGAGATGATGTGATGATGATGACAGTGATGATGATGACAGTGATGATGATGATAATAGGGATGATGATGATGACAGTGATGATGATGATGAAGATGGTGATGATCAAGGGGAGGATACTGATGCTGGTGATGATGTTGATGATGATGATAAAGGAGATGATGATACTTCTGCTGCGGGTGCCACATCTACAAGTGAAAGGAGGAGCACAAAGGCTCAAGACCAAGGAGCCTCCACATCAGCCCCGTTAGCAGAGGAACACATGATACAAGACAAGAGTAATACTTAGCTGTTTATGTTATTTAAATCATATGTATTTGAATCTTGTATCAAATTAATGTAATGAATGTTTATATTTAATGTTGATGTTTACTGCTTTGATTGTTGACTAATGGTTGATGTGTTACATGTTTTTAAATCAACCAGATCCAAACTACCAGAGAGATGAATATGATGTTGCTCCCCTCCAACAGATCAAGACTCAGTTCATGATAATTCTTGATCTGCAGGGAATAGGATCAATGAATTACACTCCTGAAGAAGGAGAGATAATTCATGATCTCACAGACGAGCAACTTGCTAAAATATTCCAACTTAATCCAGATGAGATCGTGAAAGACGCTCCAACAGTCCATGTGGAAAGTGATGACGAGCTCAACGGTGTTGACGAGATCGAGATTGAAGATGTCACGAACCAACTATCTGGAGTACACCGACATTGAGGGTAATGTCGTTCCAATCTGGGCGATAACCTTGTTAGTGAAACTTTTGAGACTCTGGATAGAATGGAAGAAGAGTCGGACAAGAAAGAAGATACAACCCAAGCCTCGAAAGCTGTTGACAAAACTTATTCAGCATTGCTCACTGTAGCAAATGCAGTTGAATAAAATTTGTCCGCATTTGTTCACTGTAGCAAATGCGATAGAATAAAATCCACATTTACTTGATCATCATTCATTCACAAGATATTGATCACTTAATTATCTCTGCTTGATCATACATGAGCATTGAAGATGTGTATCCACAAATGCGGATAGCTAAAACAAATGCGGAAGTGTAAATTTCATCAGTATTTGACAAATGCGGTTGAAAACTTGAAAATTATTTTATCCACATTAACAAATGCGGTAGAATTCTTGTTCCACATAGGTTTTAACACTTCAAAATTTCATGTATACACAAATACGGTAGAGTAAAATCATTGTCCGTATTAGTTGCACTTGAAAATATACTGTTACCCGCATTGGTTATATGCATGGGTTACCTTCACCCCCATTAACCGATGCACTTACCTACTTTAACTTTTGAACTTAATCATAAGTTTCAGGTCCAATCTTTACTTTAGTATCCACAAGAGTTTTGATGGACTGAAAATCAGCAAAGTGAAATTTATCCAACATGGTTTCTACATATTTTGATTGATTGATAAAGATTCCATCTGCTGTCTGTTGGACTTGAACCCCTAGAAAGAAGGTGAGTTCCCCCATAGCACTCATTTGGAACTTTGAGTGCATAAGGTCTTCAAATTCATTGCAGAGTTGCTTGTTTGTTGAGTCAAATATAATGTCATCCACATAGATCTAAACTAACAACATATCTTTTCCTCTTTTTCTTCTAAAGAGAGTCTAATCAATCTTTCCTCTTTCATATCCATGTTCAAGAAGAAAAGATGATAGAGTCTCATACTACTTTCTTGGTGCTTGATGAAGACCATACAGAGCTTTGTCAAGCTTGTAAAGTCTATGAGGGAAATCTGGATCTTCAAAGCCAGGTGGTTGACTCACATAGACCTCCTCAGCAATCTTTCCATACAGGAAGGCACACTTTACATCCATTTGATAAACATTAAATTTCATGGATGCAGAATATGCAAAAAAGATTTTGAATGCTTCTAGTCTGGCAACAGGTGCAAACACTTCGTCATAGTCGATTCCTTCTTCTTAAGTGTATCCTTGTGCCACTAGTCTTGCTTTGTTTCTAATGACGACCCCTCTATCATTATTCTTGTTCCTGTACAACCATCTGGTACCGGTAGGGTATTGTCCTTCGGGAAGATCTACCAGTTGCCATACTTCTTGCTTCTTGAATTGGAGCAATTCTTCCTACATTGCTTCAATCCAACTATTGTCTTGAAATGCCTCTTTGATGTTCTTGTGTACTGTTTGACACAGAAATCATGAGAACAAATAGATGTTTGCAATACTGGATTTGCTTCTTGTCACCCTCTCATTAAGATCACTAATAATGGTTTCAACTGGATGATTCTTGTGTATTCTTGTGGTTGGAATGGTGTCACCAGCAATAGTTACATCAAGATTGGAGACATTTAGTTCATTATGGTCAAAGGCACATTCATCTAGTACTGTTGTTGAATTATGAAGATTGTTAACTTCTGTTTTAGTTACTACTACATCTTCAGCAGCATTGAGATTGCTTGCATCATTTGATGTACCTTGTGTTTCAACTGGTGGAGTAGCCTGTTTTTTGATTTCTGATCTCATTTGACAAGTCATCCGAGTGAGATGGTACCAGGCTAGGACCTCCTTCAGAAGAAACACTAAGGTTTTGTGATAGTTGTCTGATGGGATCAACTTGAAGAGGAACATCTTCATTCATGAGTTCATCAAATATAGGAGGAATCAATGGAAAATTATCTCCTCTTTCTACAGTTGACGAAGTATCACTTGAATGTATATTTCCTGCATTAGACAAGTGAAATTGGTCAAATGATTTTGTAAACTTTTCAATATCAAAAAACCAGTCAGGACCATTTGTAGATTTGGGAAACGAATGTTCCTTGAACTAAACATTTGTTGATTCATCAATAATGTTTAATATGGGATTAAACACTTTGTAAGCCTTTGAAACAGAAGAATAATCTATAAGGAATCCTTCATCAGACTTGGATGAAAATTTTCCCATATAGTCTCGGGTGTTTAATATTGAGACGGGACTACCAAATGATTTGAGGAATCCAATAAATGGTTTCCTATGATAAAGCAGTTCATAAGGTGTCATGTTACTTTCTTTAACAATCAGAGTTCGATTTTGTACAAAGCACGATGTGTTAACTCTTCCGCCCAGAAGGTGATTGGCAGTTTAGCATCGGCTAGCATCGTTCTTGCTGCTTCAATCAGTGTTCTATTTTGCCTTTTAGCTACCCCATTTTGTTGAGGAGTTCTAGCTGCACTGAATTGATGAGCAATGCCTTTGGTTGTACAAAAGGAACTCATACATTCATTTTTGAACCCAGTACCATTATCACTTCTTATTATTTTGACCTTAAGATCAAGTTGATTTTCAATTTTAGTGATAAATTCTTGTATGATTTGGGATGCTTCGTTTTTATGAAGTAAGAAGAAAACCCATGTGAATCGTGAAAAGTCATCAATGATTATTAAACAATACTGTTTCTTTCCAATACTCATTACATGAGTTGGTCCAAACAGATCCATGTGAAGTAACTTGAATGCAGTGTTATTAGTGTTCACCAACTTGGTTTTGTGAGACGATTTGTGTTGTTTTCCTTTGAGGCATGCAGAACAGTGAGCAATAAAATAAAATTATTTTTGAGGAAGACCAATGACATGGTTTCCTTTGACCAAATTGTTCATGTTTTTGAAATTTGTGTGCCCCAAACGTCTATGCCAAAGCTGTGACTCATCAAATGATGCTTTTGACAAAAGACATGTTTTTTCTTTAGGTGATGCAGAACACAAGTTTAAGACATATGTATTGTTCTTCCTTGATGTCTTTAAGAGAACCCATTCTTTAGAGATCTGAAATCCAAGTTTCAGAATGTAGCAATGAGTGTCTGTAAAGTGAATGGAATATTTCTTGTCACAAATTTGAGACACGCTTAGCAGAATAAAATTCAGTTGTTCACAGTAGTTCACTCTGTCAAAGCTCAGCATCCCGTTTGTCACAGATCCTTCTCCTGTAATTCTACCACCCTCTGAATCTCCACCAAATGCAACAGTGGTTCTTTGTATGTGCTTGAAGTCATGAAGGAGGGAACGATCTCCAGTCATGTGTCGGGAGTATCCACTGTCCACGTACCATAAGCTATTGGACCTGTGTGGATGAACCTGCAAGCAAAAAGAACTAATTAGAATAAGGAACCCATACCATGATGGTCTTGGGTTTCCTATTCCTATTCATGATGGTGACTTCTTGGTATTTTCCTCTAAATTGTGGTTTAGTTGGAGGTGTCCTGGGAGAATTTTGGTAATGAATTGGGTGAGTCATCTCATCAACATCCATTGAAGATTCAGATGAGTAATGAAATCGTTGGTCTCTATTTCTTTGTAGAAATTTAGCCCGTTTTTCATTATCAAAAGTATGTTTTTGTTTTGGAAGGTCAATTTTGTGTTTCATTATGAGTTGTTTTCTTTGACCCTTCCTCAACTCCTTCAAATTATTCCTGTCATTTGTTGATCTAGGTGTCCTAGATTGAGTATTGTGAAAATGAGATCTGATAGAATGTGTCACAGTGGATGTTTTTGAGATGGGCTTGTGTTAGGGAATTCTCAAACCCTTCTGATTGAAGTAACAATCAGATGTATTATGATTGTTCATGTCACAAGTTGAACAATAATTGTTGAAATAGCAGTTTTTGGTGGAGTGATTGTTCATATCATAGATAGAGCAATATTGATTAAAAAAACATTCATCTGTCTTGTGATTGAACATTTCACAAATGTCACAATACATTTGTTTGTTTCCTGAATCAGATTTTTCCTTATGTTACTCAACCAATATTTTCTTTTGATGAGTCATTTTCTTTTCTTTAGGGGATGAATCAGAATCAACCTTTTTGTAGTTTGTTTCACAACACTACCTTTGTTTGGTTTTCTGGGTTGTTTCTTTTTCTTCAACCCATTTCTCACCTCTTTTTCAAACTGGTCAACATGTTTCTTGTTACAGATATTAAACCCAACTCCCTGCCTTAATCTTGAAGACTGAGGGTCTGACAAGGTTTTAGGTGTTAAACTCAGTAATCTTATTTGTTTCTTTTGTAGTGAAACCTTTTCTGATTTGCTTGAATTGTTTGAAGATATGATCTCATTATCAGAACTGCTATCAGCAGTGGGTTTCACTAACTTCACATATTTCTTTTTACCTTGTAACACAAAGGGTATGAATTTTATAAAAGGGACAATTGCTTTTACAGGGCTTGATGGTTTCATGACACTCACTGTCTTGTTTGAGAACTATTTGATTTTGAATGGGTGACCTAACTTGATTTTATCCTTATTTGTTTCAATATAAACATCAGGTTTGTTTGAGGATTGGTCACCTGTTTTACTACAGATTTAGGTTCCATAGTTTTAGTTTCAATTGCTTCAGTGAGTGAGACAGATTCAGGCATGACAATGTAGTTGTCAATGTATGGTGGAGGACATGAATTATACCCAATCCCTGACATGTCCTTTGGATCCTTTTGGTAATCAAGCATCTTTTGCAGCTTGACTAAAGACATTTGAAACTTTTCAAGTTTCACTTTAGTCATAGATTGTTTAGCCTTAGATTGAGCTAAATTTTCAGTAAGTAGCTCATTCTCGGCTGCAAGAGTGTGCTTCTCACCATGTAGTTTTTCTATGTCAGAGATGAGAGATTTAATTTTGATTTCAAAGCTTTTTATTTCTCTCCTCATCATCTCTGACTTTACCTTTTATTTTTTGATTTTATAAGCCAATTTATGGTTATGCTCCCTATAACTTTGCAATTCATTAATGCATTTTCATTACAAAGGTTAGATTTTACCTCCTTTTTCATTGGAGATGGTCCATTGTTGATGTGAGCCATAAGAGCATGATTTTGAAAGTGAGGATTGACTTCCTCTGCATATATACTCCAGTCACATACTCCATCTTGCTTTATCACCAGAGCACTGGCAGTAGACTGACTGCTTCCATGAGCTTGATTTGTCAGTTGGGGTGGAACCTGATATGATTGGTGTTGATGGTACTGCTGCTGTTGGTTGTTGGAGTGAAAGCTTGAGTTAGGCTGTGATGATGATTGGCCTGGAGAGTTCCTTTGATAGTTGTTTCTCTTGGGGCATTGCACTCTCTTGAGAAGTGGCCAGCCATGCCACAGTTAAAGCATTTCACCTTGGATTTATCATTTCCAAGTTTTGTATTTTCATTTAGGCTCAACTTTCTGCCTTTTCTAAAGAACTTCTTGGCTCTCATGGCAATCATGGCCATTTGCCATTGTAGATCCATTTCTTCCACATCATCTGGATCCATTTCCTCCAGATCTTCTTAAATTAGATGATCAAAAATGAGTCTTCCTCCTAAGTATGCTTCAAAGCTTGCAACAAAGGCATTATAAGTTGCCTTTTGTTCTTCTGATCTTAAGTCTTCAGGAGTGGTTTGAGGAGCAGCAGAGACTTTAGGTGTTTGAGATGAGGTTGATGGATGATTGATTGGTGGAGTTGCAATGAACCCATTGTTGTTCATTCGTTCTCTTGATGAGATAAAATCATCTTCCTCGGTGATGAAGGCATTTTCCACAGAAAGAGATTCTGATGGAAATTTGTAAGCCTCAATCACTCTTGGTCCACCAAGATTTCTACTTTTTTCATCAAGTTCTAAAGCTTTAATTTTGGCTATCATGATGTCTAAAGTAGTACTCTCAAGATCAAGAGTATTTTTCAGCATGGTTACATTTTGTTTCCAGCTTTCAGGGAGATTGTGAAGCATTTTCTTGTTTAATTCTTTAATCTTGTAAGTGACTCCCATGATTTCCAAGTCATTTACTAACTGTACAAATCTGTGCAGTCGTTTAGATATTGATTCTCCCTTGGTGTGGTGGAATGTTTCATACTGATTAAAAAGCTTATCCTTGTTGATTTTGGCCACCTCATTATTTCCTTAACACATGATTTTCAGTGCATCCCACACAGCTTTTGTAGTTCCATACTTCTCCAATCTTTTCAGCACATCCATCTTGAGTGCTTGAGTCAGAATTGAGTAAGCTTTGAGGTCAATCTTGATTTTCTTGTAGTCTTCATCATCTAGAGTTAGATCTTCAATGGGTATTCTTGCAGTTCTATATATTGCAGCTTGATTTGCAGACAGAGTAACAGGGATGTGTGGCCCCTTACATGTTGTGATCCAGAAATCAGGATCTACACCTATGATGTAATTCCTAAACCTGATTTTCCACTGTTTAAACTTAGATTTATGTTTAAGCATAGGAGGTTTAGGTGTATGACAAAGTTTTGAGTAGTTGTTAGAATCCATTTTAACTAAGTGTTTAACTGGTATAGATTTAGATGATTTTTAGGATTGATTAGTCCAACTTGTCCACACAGTTCAAACGGATTTTAGAACCAGATCTTAGATTATATTGAGTTTCTTGTTGTTGTGTATATTTTAGTGAGAGAGTGTTGACAGGAGTATTTTCTATAGTTTACGAAGTAGAGATGATGATAACTCTACTAGCAACTTGATTACCAGATCAATCGAATTCTATTCAGTTCTTGCACAGATCTGAAAGAGAACCGAGAGCCAAAGCTCTGATACCAATTGACTGGGTTGAGTAATATTGAGATTCTTACTGTGAATCGAATATGGTAATCAAGTCAGTGATTGAATTGCAGAAACAAACAATCAAAGAACATTTAATGCAAGAAAATTACTCATAAATGCTTTTGTATTGTATATATGAAAGTTGATGAATTATAGAGAATAATTACAACAAAAATTCTCTATGTCTATCAGCCGTCACCTCATGTATGAGGTTTTCTATTCTATTTATAGGCAGACAAGATGCCTTTTACAAAATGACTAAACTACCCCTGAGCTATTACATCAGAACTCGTCTAAGTCTTGATCGGCATCTTTGTTTCTTCATCCGCATTGACAAATGCGGATGAGTTAACTTGATCAACATTTCTTCACTTGATCATCCGCATTAGTATGTTGGTCATCCACATTCGTTAATGCGGATGAACAAATACTTATGCGCATTTGTTCGGTCATCCGCATTTTACAAATGCGGATGAGCAAAGTCTTTTCTGCATAACTTTTAGTCTTCCACATTTGTCAATGCGGAAGAACAAATACTTGTTTCGTATTTGCTTTATGTCTTCCGCATTGACAAATGCGGAAGACAAACTTTGTTCTTTTTCTTAGCACAATCTTCATCCGCATTTCTTCTTGGACTTAAAACATGGTTAAAAGCCACAACTTCGGTTCCCTTAGTTGTTTATTTAATAGTTCTATTTTTTCTTTGTACTTGTACTCGTTTTGTTTTAAAACACGATTTGCTTCTGTGCATAGTTGCAAGTCCTTTACTAAGCTATCGTTATGATCTAATAACCTAGCAAATTTCAAATCAATGCTTTCCCTAAATTTATTACATTCAAAACAAGCATGATTATCAAACAATTGGTCTTTAGAACTTACCTGAGAAGATTCAGTTGAATCCGCCATCAGTGCAGAGATTGTTTCTTTGGCTGCTGGAGATTCTGAACATGTGGTTTTGTCATCTTCTTCAATCATAGGTTTGACCACTTTCGCAGCTTCTTCAGTTTCTGATATGGCTATTTCGACTGTGATATCATCTTCACTTTCAGTATCTTCATCCAACACCTCAATATTTGCAATGTTGGATTCTCCCAGAGCCATGAATTCGAAGGTCCAATCTTTCCCTTCATCACCTTGAGCAGTCAAGGCCTTTGTCTCGGTGCTAGATGATGTAGCTCCCCCAGTTGGTTTATACTGACGATTGAATGTCGAGAACGGGTTCCCTTTGCCAGTCTTCTTGGGCTTTACACATTCATGTTTAAAGTGCCGCTTCTCTCCACAGTTGAAACAGGTCACTTTGGACTTGTCAAACCCAAACGTAATGTCTTTGGTAGCTATCAAGTTTTGTCCCTCCTTTTTAACAAACTTCTTAGCCCTTCGGACAGCACTTGCTAACGCCCATATTATGTCCATACGTTCAAGCTCGTTCTCGTCTACCTGTTTGTAGTCTTAGTCTGCTAGATGGCAGTTACCAATCTTTCCTACAACCACCCATCATATGAGTGTACCACATCTGCCAATAAATCCATGTGTTCTTTAGCCACCTCCACCGTGATGTTCCCGAGGTTCTCAGTCTTCAACTTCGTTGCATTAGCCTCTGGTGCAATAAAATGGGTACTTGATGACCTAGACGTGTTAGACCCAGAAGTTATGGTTTGTGAAGGAGCAGTTGAACTGGAAACAAAAGCCGTCTGAAGGGGTGCTCCTGAACTGGTTGTTGTAGAAGAGGCGTTGTAAAGCAAAGGATTTTGATCATACGTTCCTTTCTATGACCTGCATTTCATCCTAAGTTCTTCCTCTCTTAATTTCAGGATGAAATCATTTATATCCAACTCATCCTAAATACTGTTCTGTCTTAGGTTAGATACAAATGAATCCCACTTCTCTAGTAACCCTCAGCCAAACTGGAAACCTTATCTTCCATCGACATTTTAAATCCATGAATATGTAGCTCGCTCATAAGATGATAGAACCGGCCAATTACATCATCTAGACTTTCCTTACCCATTGAAGAGAAGTTGTCAAACTCCTTCTTCAACGCTTTTGCCTTTAGAGATTTTAACGAAGCATTCCCGTCATAGCGTTTTTCCAAGGCTATCCAAAGTTTCTTAGCCTATTTATTCTCAGAGAATTGATGGAATATATCCTTCAGTATAGAATGAGTTAACAGGGCGTACACTTTCTTCTCTATGTTATATTTTGCCTTCTGCGTATCATTCATCCCTCCTAAAGTCAGTTTCACTCCATCAGCACCTACTGGCATGTCATACCCCGTCTCGATTGACTCCCAAAGGTTGGGATCAACTCCATTTAAGTAAATCTCAAAACGTTGTTTCCATTGAGGGTAATCGTCTAATGTTATTAGCTTAGTGGGTTTATTGTGATTCCCTATCTCATTTTCTAGAAGTAAGAGGTTTTGGATTTGTGTGTCTCTCCCTGCAATAAAAGTTGAGTATTGCTCTTCCATTTAGTTAACTTTATTTTTTTGAGTTAAATACTTTGCTTATGCGAATGGACCACTCGTGCGATTGAACTTATGCGATTGGGTCAATCGTGCGAATGGAGTATGCGGATGAATTCAATCGCACCTCCCATTCGCACGATTGAACTCAGTCGCTCATCCATTCGTAGGCCTGAACATCTTTATTCGTTTGTCTCTAATCGCTCACTCCATACATACGACTGAATCCAATTGCACGATTGAATTCATTCGCACCTTTCATTCACACGACTGAGTCATCCGCATTGGCCATTCGCATTTATCCAATCGCGCGATTGACTCATCCGCATTAGTCCAATCACACGAGTGACTCATTCGCATCTGTCCATTCACACAAGTGAATCAGTTGAGTTCTAAAGTTCAAAGTTAAAGAGATGGAAGATCAATTCTCTATGTTTACTGCTGGTAGAGAATCACGGATCCAGAACCTTTTGCTTCTGGAAAATGAGATTGGGAATCATAATAAACCACCTAAACTTATAACATTAGATGATTACCCACAATGGAAGCAACGATTCGAGATCTATCTTAATGGAGTTGATCCCAACCTTTGGGAATCTATTGAGACAGGTTATAGTATGCCGGTTGGTGATGATGGTTTTAAATTAACCTTGGGAGGTATGACTGATAGCCAGAAGGTGAAGTACAATGCTGAAAAGAAGGTGTGTGCCTTGTTGACTCAGTCAATACCAAAAGACATATTCTATTAGTTTTCTGAGAACAAACATGCAAAGAAGTTATGGGAAGCTTTGGAGAAATGATACGATGGGAATGCAATGTTGAAAGCTCTAAAGAAAAGGCTCTAAAGAAGGAGTTTGATAACTTTTCTTTGATGGGTAAAGAAAGCTTGGATGATGTCATAGACAGGTTCTATGATGTAATGAGTGAGCTGCACACTCATGGGGTCACAACGTCAATGTAAGACAAAGTGTCAAGCTTTGTCGATGATTTGCCAAAGAAGTGGGACTCGTTTGTGTCTAACTTGAGACAGAACAATATACTGGCAAAATTAGACATAAACGACTTCATCCTGAAATTGAGGGAGGAGGAAATGAGGATGCAGTACAGGTCACATAAAGGATGCTATGACCATAATCCTTCATTTTATAACTCCTCTTCCACTCCAACTAGTTCAGGAACACCTCTTCAAACAACGTTTGTGTCTAGTTCAATCGCTCCTTCTCAAACCACGGCTTCAGGATTTGAAATGTCAAGGTGATCTAGTACGCAATATATTGCACCTGAAGCAAATGCTACTAATTTGAAGACCGAGAATCTCGAAAATATTACTATGGAGGATGCAAAGGAGCATATGGACCTTCTAGTAGCGGTTGTTCATTCTTATGATGGTTGCAGGAAAGATCGGAAATTGCCATCTGGCAGATGAAGATTACGAGTAGGTGGATGAGAATGAACTAGAAAGAATGGATATTATGTGGGCTTTGGCAAGTGTTGTTAGAAGAGCAAAAAAGTTTGTAAAATAGACTGGACAGAACTTGGTAGCCACAAAAGACACAACCTTCGGTTTCGACAAAACCAAAGTTACCTGCTTTAACTGTGGAGAAAAAGGGGCATTTCAAACGTGAATGTGTAAAGCCCAAGAAGACAGGTAACGGAAATTGTGAATCCAAGGATCGCAATCAGGAATTATCAGTGTTGGTCTTAGACAAGTCAACGTTTGTGGAATCAACGTTGCCTTGGTTTAATTGTTTGTAGTAAAATTCAATATCAATAACGATTCAAAGAAACACACCAAAAGAACACAACTAATGAATAATATGTATTTCATTAAAACATGTTAATGATTACAAATAATGAATGAATGATATAAAATTTTGTGATGAATGATGTGACGGCTGCTAGGGTTTGATTGTGATATTTGATGTGATGTTTTCTTGTTTTTGGAATTGTCAAATTGCTATTGCTGTTGTTTATGAAGCCATCCCTAATTCGAAACCTAGGATCCATTTATATAGACAATGATGTTTCTGTTATAGGAAACACTGAATCTCTTGGGATTTGAAATGTTTCTGTTAAGGAATCATCGGATTTCTCGGGATTCGTATAACTGCCTTGTTGACTTGTTGACTTGTAACACTTGTTTATACAAGTGTTTGGACTCCGCAGGAATAGTGTCTTCCATAGAAGTTTTGTTCTTCCGCAGGTCTTGTTCTTCCGAGGCAATCTTTTTCTTCTGAAGATGTTTCGTTCTTCCAAAGCAATCTTGGTCTTCCGAAGCTATATTGTTCTTTCGAAGCTATCTTTGTCTTCCGAAGCAATCTTGTTCTTTCATCCTCAGTGCTGGTTGTTCATTTGCAGAAGATCTTTGGATGCATTTTACTTGTAAGAACCATATCTATGGAAGAACAAAATGTTCATCTGTAGATGTTTCTTACACTTGGTCAATTTTAGAGATTGACCAAATATAATGTTTGTACCGGCAACCATACATAAGTCAACTCACATATAAATGGGTTAACCTATATATATAATGAATACACAATAATGAATTACAGCCATTCATTATAGATATTAATTCAAGTACTAAGCCTATACAAAATGGGCTATATCTACTGATCCTAGACCTAACAATGCTCCCCATTAGGCTTAGATACTTGTAATCAATTCTTCAAAACTGAAAGCTCCTTTAATCTTGAAACCATTTTCTTGTTTAAATATGATACTGCATCCTTTTGATCATTGTATTTGTACTTGATCTCCATTCTGCATATCCTTTGAAGTGTCTCAAAGCTCAACCCCAATGAATCTTCTTCAGTGGTGAGGGTTTCTACAACACATTGGTTGTTAACAATCTCCAGTTCATCTTCTTCTGAGATTCTCAGTTCTGTTGTATCTTCAATGTTAGCTCCCTTCAGCATCCCAGCATTATATCTTCTTCTTTTGTATGCTTTGGCATGCAGCTTATCCACAACTTGTATCATATGAATGTATAAGCATAAATCATTCTGAGCTTTTTCATCTGTTAGCTTCAGGAAGAATTTATCATGTAAGAATGATGTGTAGCTTGGATGAAGCATTTTGATCTCTATAGGGTTGAAGATTCTTATTTTGTCACCTTTCCTACCATCAGCATTCCTCAGCAACACCATTTCTTTTGTTTTCTCAACATATCCCCACTCAGTTATAGGAATAGTGTATTTATTTCCTCCAATGACTTTGATGGCTGCTGTTTTCCTATTAGAACAACCAACTCTCCTTAGAATTTCATCATCAACTAATGAGGAAGAGTTAGTGCCTGATCTTTTCTTTCTCTCTAATCTTTTTTTGTGATCTACATCCTCTCTTTTTGCTACTTTAATCACATCAACTTTGAATTTTGTCTTTAACTTTCTCACCAACACAGAGAAATCTCTTCCCCTTGAGTGAATTGGATAGTTAGACATTGTAAGATTCTACAGATCCTTGATGTCTTTCTCATGAAGTCTTAATACTGCTTTGTATCATGGAAATATCAAATTCTTCCGGAGGTTCTCTTTAAAATTGCACATTCCCAGTCTGGATCAAATTTCCAGGCCATAATCCTATTCTCTTCTTCAGAACTGGGGGTTGTGATATGATCATATAGCTCTATGAGAGTTGATTTTTGTTCAGTGATCTCTCTGATAGTTGTCCCTAATGGCCACACTTTCCCACGAATGGCTGCCCTTGGTTCTCTGATTAGTTTGTCTTTGCCTTTGTGTTGATCTTTAGATTCAACAGTTATAGGATTAGCAGAGAGTTTGCTTTGTTGCTCAAATGATGGGTTTGGAGCTTCTGTTCTGAATCTGACTCCAGTATCAAGTTCAACATTCATTACATCTTCCATCATTCTTCTTAGTTCACCAACACTTCTTCCTTTAAGCTTATGAGCCTTGTAATTGTGTCCCTAAAGCCAACATACCATATTGTACTTGGTGAGTTTAGCAGTGTCACAATGGCCTAGATCTTTCTTGATTTTTGAATGGATTTAAAAGTGGTGAATGCTTCATAGTCACAATTTGGAATTATGAACCTAGCAAGCTCAAACTCGTTCAGCATATCTTTCGTCTCAACCAAGTTCATTCTTTCAACCATGTCAAATGGAACCCATGATTGATCAGGGTCATAAACACAGATGACTCGAGCCTCTCTTCCATGATGTCTTTTGTTGTAAGAAGAACATCAGTCTTTGATTCTTCTTAAGCTTTGTTAGGTTCATCTTCAATCAGCTCTTTCCATTCAGCATCACTCTCTGATTCATCAATAGCAGCTTGCTTTGATGTTGAATTTTCCATAGAAGGAGTGTACTCGGAAGATGTATGCCTTGATTGTTTAGAAGAATCTTCAACATTGATTACTTGAATCTTTGTTGAGTCCAAATACTTCCTCTTCCTTGAGTATTGAATGAGTTTCATAGAAGATTCAGCAGGTCTCTTTAGTAGGTTTGATTCAAGAGCACATATCTTCATCTTCTGTTCATCAATCTCTTCTTCTTTTCTTCTCAACAGAGCTGATTGATCATAGAGAGTGTCATTCATTTGATCAATTTTCACTGTTAGCTTCTCATTTTCATATTTCTCTTTCTTTACTTGTTCTTTGAGTTCAGAGTCTTGTGAAGAA
Source organism: Flaveria trinervia (assembly GCA_025506515.1). Taxonomy (NCBI): domain Eukaryota; kingdom Viridiplantae; phylum Streptophyta; class Magnoliopsida; order Asterales; family Asteraceae; genus Flaveria; species Flaveria trinervia. The sequence goes on from CM046447.1 coordinate 40,157,802, forward strand.
GGGCATCAATCACTTCATTATTGCACACAACATCTTCTCTCAAGCTTTTGATTCTTGATTCTAGTTGCATCAGCATTTCATCCTTTCTTGAAATTATTCCTTTCAGCTCCTTAATCCTTTGCTTTCTAAAGTTGGACTTCATTACAAGCTTGTTGTACTCTGCCACCAAATAACTTTTGCTTGAAGGTATGTCATTATCACTCAGATCATCTTCATTGTATGCAATCATATCAACATAGTTTGCTTCTTCTTCTCCTTCCTGATGTTGAGAAGCAGTCTCATCATCTTTTACTTCTTAATGGCCTACACTTGCTGAGCTTGAACTGGCATCAATAGCTTGACCTTCTGGTTCTTGATATGGTTGTTGTTGTTGATGGTCAGTGACCGGAGATACTGGTTTAGTTTCATTTGAGAGTACATGGGATTCAATTTTGGATAATGACAGTTGAATTGTACTTGCTTGTGAGGCTAACTCTGTCTCCCCAGTGTAAATGCTCTCAGTGGCTGAATTTTCTGGATTTGGAGGTTGTTGATAAAATTGCATTTGAAGCTGATTTGGTGATTGAGGGTGGATTGGAGAGATTGGTTCTGTGTTTTGGCTGGCTGGTGATTGTGGTTGGGATGTTTGTTGTTGATTTGGTGATTAATGGTGAATTGGAGAGATTGGTTCTGTGTTTTGGCTGGCTGGTGATTGTGGTTGGGATGGGGATGGATGAGGTTGCTGATGTATGGGTGATATATCTGGTGAGTGAGTGTCTTGAACAGAGTTGGTTGGAGAGTTCTCTTGTTGATCTTCCCACACAAGCTCTTGAGGAATATTTGCAGTAGCATCAACCACATGTGCAAACATAGGCATGTCTCCTCCTTCATATTTCCCAGATATTTTATTCAGTACTGATCTGCCAAGGTGTGCTTGAATGAACACACCACCATCCACAATAGTTCCAGGCAGATTAGCATTAATGATCAGTTGCAAAAACCTTGGAAACATATATATCTTATCAGCCTTCTGCACTTTGATGTGATCACATAAGCAGTTAAAGATGTACTTTGAGTAATTATAGGTTCTTCCCTCAAAAACACCAATAATCCCAAAAGAGACATGCCTTGAAAATCTGTCAAGATCAGATTTTCTGTTTGACATGCACTTAAGATAAGTGTGGCAGAGAAATCTATACGGCTTGCAGAGTCTTCCTTTCTTGATTTCTCCCTTCTCGAAACCACCATCATACCCCATCACGAGAAAACTTTCTCTATGTATTAATTGTCGAATACATCAGGATGACCAACTTCTAAATCTCCCAACTCGAGAACCCTTCTTATTGTCTGTTCATCGACTCTCAATCTTCGACTTTTCACATCAGCCATAATAACTTGGCCATCTTCTTCTATTTGTGCAGAGTTCCAGAAATCAGTGATGTGTGATTGATGAATCACAAGCTCTGCTGATAAGGCATAGAACAACCTAGACCTTCTTAGATATCGCATAATTTCTTGACACCCTTCTGAAACAGGATCGTCAGGGTTTAAGAAGGCACACACATTATGTTCTCTCGCAAATCGATTATCCATTTGTTCATAAGAAGAAGATTTCATTAGAATCATATTATTGATATGAGAATACGAACAGTTATGAGAATAAACAAGAATCAAACAGTTCATTCTTGAATATTACGACATGTTTTACCTTGAAAACATCTGATTAAGAACACAGATATATGTTTGTTTAATGATTTTGATTTGGTAGAATTTGAATGTTATAAAAGGGGGAAAAGTTTGTTGAGAGTGTATTTTTCTAGGTCTGAAAAAGTGAACTGAAAAAGTGAATAATGATATTTGAAGTCAAACAACATCATTTATACTCTCGGACACCTTAACTTTATCACATTAATGAAGTGGGAATCTCAACAAATTCTTCAGCAGATCATCTACGGATCCCATAAATCATCTGCGGATGACTTAACGACATCTGCTGATGAAATATAACTTACATTTTCACATATTACCAAACTATGAATTTAAACTATATTTGATGATCTTTGCTCATTCGTAGTTTACCAATCTACGGATAAACATTTAAATTTTCAACACTGTAGCTTCTTCTAATGCTTAAGATGGCATTGTGCATTGAAGTATTGTTGTATGGTCCAAGTCCATTGCTTAGAACCATTTATTGCTGTTGGACCTTGTTGACTTTGTATACATGACAATTTAGCACAAGAAAGTTTTAAAAAAATGATTTTAAGGAAAATGTCATGTATCCAGGAGCTAAGATGGTGCTCAGATTCCAATTCCTTCAAATTGATAATGAAATAGACAAAGCTGCTGATTGATAAACTTAACTTCATGTATTCTACTCCCCCTAAATTTGTGATTAATGATGACATTAAGCATTTATCATAAATTTCTAAGAAGAATAACATGAGTGACATTTAAGTGTATGATGATGAGCAAACATATATACACATATGATGGGATCATACTATAATACTAAGCCTCTTCCTGATGAGTTATTTTGTTGAGTTGATACATGAACAAAGTTCTGATTGCAAGTACATTGTCCACTTAAATCCATACAAGAGCTCATGTATCAACTAGGCATGTTGTTTATCATGTTTCCAGATTGATTTGGAAATAACTGTTATGGGCTTCACATTTGATGCACAAAGATTTTGTCCTCCCTTTGCAAGTCAAATCATCATTTTTTCACACTTAAGGACTATGTACTTTAAGTTATAAGTTCTATCTTGAGATGCATTTGGCATCTCATTAATGCAATGATGTAAAAGCTCTAGATTAATATACAATTGATCACATAGGATTCTTTTGAGAGCTTATATATGATCATCATCAGGTCACCAGGTCTTTACTCACGTAAAACATAGGTGCCTTAAACCCAAGTCTTTGTTCACACAAACAGAGGGATGATGAGGATCATGATCTTTTCACCTTTTTTTAACTGATATTCAGTATGGTGATCATACACCCAGGTCTTTGTTAACAAAAAACACAGGGAGTATGATTTGCAAAGTTAGATATTATAAAGTGTTGGTACATAGTGTGTTTAGATGAGTGATTTGGTCACATCAGAATAAGACTCACTTTGTATTCTCAAATTGAAGTTTCCCACAAACAATCACTTAGCATTATGTTTGGCATGCATTCAGTGTAGTTTCCACTCAAGATGAATCTACTCACATATCAAGAAACTTGCTTAGATTTATTGTGTACTTAGATTTATGAATTCATCTTGATACTTAGATTTATGAATTCACGAACAAGCAAAGATATAGTGTACTATCATTTCCCATGCATATGCCATGCTGAAGCCTCATTACACACAGTGTTTTGTTGTTCAAATTGATTAATCTAAGTTAATCATGCCTAGAGACTCAATTAGAAAATTAAATCTGACTTAATCAAAGGCTTTAGTGAATAAATCAGCAAACTAATTTGTTGTATCCACTTTGACTAACTTAATCAATCCGTTTACTGAGCAATCTCTTAGAAAATGATATCTTATCTCAATATGTTTTGTTTTACTATGTTGCACAGGATTAACAGTTATAAACATATCAGCAGAATTGTCTATGTAAATTGAAGTTTGAAGAAAGTTGTAACCATAGTCAAGCAATTGGTTTTGCAACCAAAGGACTTGAGAGCAACAAGCTGAAGCAGCTATGTACTCAGCCTCAGCTGTGGATACAGATACGTTTGTTTGTTTCTTGCACTGCCATGATACTAGTCTTGGTCCGATGAATTGACATCCACCAGTTATTGATTTTCCGTTACTGTTACATCCACCATAGTCACTGTCTGAGTATGAGTAGAGTGTAAAGTCACCATCCTTTGGATACCAAAGACCAAGTCCTGGTTTTCCTTTGAGGTATCTGAAAATCCTTTTTATAGCATTCAGATGAGACTCATTTGGATCAGATTGGTACATAGCACACACACACACACACAGCAAACATAATGTCAGGTCTACTGGCAGTTAGATACATAAGTGAACCTATCTTTGATATATATAATTTTTGATCAATAGATTTTATTGAAGGATCAGGAACAATCTTGTCAATTATTGATGCTGGTGTTTTGCATGAGGATACTTCAGCAAGATTTTGTTTCTTTAAAATTTGATGTATGTATTTTTCTTGATTGATGAATATCCCATCTGCTTTTTGATGAACTTGTAGACCAATAAAGAAGGTTAGTTCACCCATTGAACTCATCTGAAATTCAGATTTCATCAGCTCTTCGAATTTTACACACAATTTCTTGTTAGTCGAGCCAAATATAATGTCATCAACATATATTTGACCAACTAAGAGATCTTGATGTTCTTGTTTGAGAAAGTGTGTTTGATCAATGGTTCCTCTTTTGTATCCATGCTTGAGCAAGAAAGATGATAGTGTTTCATACCACTTTCTTGGTGCTTGATAAAGACCATACAAGGCTTTATCTAGTTTGTATACCCTATGAGGATAATGAGGATCTTCAAAACCGGGGGGTTGTGACACATACACTTCCTCATCAATCTTCCCATATAGGAATGCACACTTGACATCCATCTAATACACAATGAACTTCTTATATGATGCATAAGCTAGAAACACTCTTATGGCCTCAATTCTTACAACTGGTGCAAAAACTTCATCATAGTCTATTCTTTCTTCTTGAGTGTATCCTTGTGCAATCAACCTTGCTTTTTTCTTACAATAATCCCTCTATCATCCAGTTTGTTTTTGTATAGACACCTTGGTCCAATAGGATGTTGACCTTCAGGCAAATCAACTAGAGACCATACCTTTTGCTTACTAAATTGTTGCAGCTCTTCTTGCATAGCTTCAATCTAACTATTGTATTTTAAAGCAGCAGTGATGTTTGGAGGGACTACTTCAGAAAGAAAACAACTGAAGAGACAAAGGTTAGCAGTACCACTTTGGCTCCTTGTAGTTCTCTTTGTAGGATCTCCAATGATGTTGTTGATTGGATGAGTCTTATGGATTCTCATTGATGGAGTTGATTCAACTAGCATAGATGATTCTAGGTTAGTCATTTCCAATGCTTCAGCCTGATCCAACCCAGGTTGAGAGTTTAGAAAATAGTCAAAATGTTCAACATGAGAAGAAGTATCATGAGTGTCTTCTGTATGGGCTGTCGGAGCATCTCCAGTATCTATTTGCTCTTCCGTAGGAACTTCTTCGGAACCATTTTGCTCTTCCGTAGGGACTTCTTCGGAACCATTTTGCTCTTCCGCAGAAACTTCTCTAGAATCATTTTGCTCTTTCGTAGAAGTTACAGGAACTTCTCCGGAATCATTTTGCTCTTCCGTAGGAGTTACAGGAACTTCTTCGAATCATTTTGCTCTTCCATAGGAGTTACATGACATCTCCGGATGATAAGTGAGGACTTGAAACATTTCCAATGTTTGTTGTATTCACTTAAGAGCATGGATCTATTGAAGGGACAACATTCAGATCTCGGATGCACCATGTTCATTTCCACATGTAGTGTCTGTAGCTGCTATTGATGTGTTTCCACCCGAGGATGTGTGTATTCTTGGAGGATCAGCATATAATGTTACTTCAGTCATATGAGGGGGAACGAATGGATAACATACTTCATCAGATCCTGTAGTGTTCAAATGATCATAGTTAAATGATTTAGTTAGAGCATCTATGTCAAACAACCATGATGAACCTTTAACAGACTTAGTAAATAAAGATTCATCAAAGGATACATTAGGAGTTTCTTCCACAATGTTATGTTGTGGAATATAAATCCTATAAGATTTAGATTTTGAAGAGTATCCAACAAAGAAACCATCATATGCTTTTTATGAAAATTTTCCCAATGACTCTTTTATGTTTAAAACAGATACATGACATCCAAAGACTTTAAGATATACTATGTATGATTTCTTTTAAACAAGAGCTCATAAGGAGTTTTGTTATGTTCTTTGACAATTAATGTTCTATTTTGAACATTTCATGCAGTATTCACAGCCTCAGCCCAAAAAGTGATGGGCAATTGTGAATCAGCTAGCATTGTTCTGGTTGCTTCAATGAGAGTTTTGTTTCTTCTTTTAGCAACTCCATTTTGTTGTGGAGTTCTTGGTGCACTGAATTGCCTTGCAATACCTTTGCTCCTCCAAAAGGAATCCTTTTCAAAATTGACAAATTCAGTACCATTGTCGCTCCTAAAAATTTTAACTTTTGTATCACGTTGATTCTCAATCTTGATCACAATGTCCATTAATGTTTCTGATGTTTCACTTTTTTGTTTTAAGAAAAAGACCTATGTGAATCTTATGAAATCATCAACTATCACCAAACAATATTGCCTTTTTCCAATGCTCATCACATTGGTAGGACCAAACAGATCCATGTGAAGCAATTTGAGTGGTATAGTATTAGTATTGATAATTTTGGATTTATGTTACACACTATGTTGTTTTCCTTTGTAACCAGAAGAACAGTGAGTTGAGCAATGAAACTCTTTGTTTGGCAATCCAATGACCATGTCATTTTTCACCAATTTTTTCATGTTCTTCATGTTAGAATGGACAAGCCTTCTATGCCATAATTGAGATACATCTTCTGATAGCTTAGATAAAAGGCATGTTTCATGTTTTGTGAGTGATGCATGTTCATATCCAAAACATAAGTGTTTCCTTTTCTTGTTGTTTTGAGGAGGATCCATTCTTCTAGAACATTAAATCCTGGCTTAAGAATATAACAATTAGTATTATCAAACAATATGGTATAATTTTGATCACAAATTTGAGACACACTTAGTAAATTATACTGTAAATTTTCACAATAATTTACTTTCTCAAATTTGAGCACACCATTTGTTATCATTCCGTCACCAACAATTTTACCTCCCTTTTTATCCCCACCAAATGCCACATAAGAAGCATTTTTATGTTTGAAGTCATGGAGAAGTGAACAGTTTCCTGTCATATGCCTGGAACAACCACTGTCAACATGCCACTTGTTGTCAGCTCTCCAATATTGTTCCTGCATTCAGAAATACATTAGTTAGAATTGACAACCCAAGTCTTAATGATCTTGGGTTTGTCAACAGTGTCTAAAATTATTACTCCTTCATGAACAAATCTTGAAGTTTTAGTTTTAGTTTTGGTTGATTCATTCCGATTTGTTTCAGATGAGGATGATTCTGTTGAATGGGATGTTGATGAACTAGGTTCTTGTTTCTTAATTTCTTCTTGATTCAACTTAATTTTATTCATTTGAGACTTTGGTTTTGATAATGAAACTTTATGATTAAATGTCTCACAATCTTTTGTTTTTGAATGAGTATATGAATTCCCTTTTCAAATTTATCAAAGAATGCATCATCATCCTTTGTTTCCTTAACATTCAAATCTACCCTTTTGTGAGGTGTTTTTGACTGCTGGAAAGTTGCTATTTTCTTCAATGGATGAGCACTTGATGATATTTTGTCCTTTGATTTTGACTTTGGTTTCAGTTCAGACTTCTTCAGTTTTGAACCCTTTTCACAATCAGTAGATTGAGTATCTGATTCAGACTTATCTGATTCTTTCTTCTTTGTGCCTTTTGTCTTGTTCTTTTTATCGAAATAACATTCCTAAGTGGAATGGTTATTTTTGTTGCAGATGGCACAATGTTTGTTGAGGTAGCAATGAGTAGTCATGTGATTGTTCATATTACAAATAGAGTAGTAGCTACTGAAGTAACAATCTTCAGTATTGTGATTTTTCATATCACACCATTTGCAATACTTTTCATTTGATTCTTTCTCAGAATCAATTTTATGGTTTGCTAACTTTTGATGTTGTTCTTTCTTCTTTATCTTTGGATGTGCTTCTTCTTTTTACACTTTATTCATCTTTTGATTGTTTGTAGCTGAATTCCCCTTCCGTAGATCATCTACTGAACTGAAGTTTTCTTATTTTGTAGATCTGGTACAGGAAAGAGGTTCTTCTTCCGTTGATGTTCTGCTGATGCCTTTTTCTTTCCTTTTTCATTGGATCTCTCTCTTTCCTCAGTAGAAGCAGATTTCTCATTTAATTTCTTGGAGTAGGCTTGTTGCTGATTTAGTTCTTGAATACCTTCATTCAACTGAGCTATTCTCTTGCAAATGGTCTTCAGCATGTTTCTTTGTTTAGGAGGGTATGGCAACTTTGTTTCTTCAAGAACTTTTGGAATATTTGTTTCAAACACAACATTCTTACCCTTATTTAAAAGATCAGCATCATGTTCATCAGAATCATCCAAGTCATCCCATTCATCTAAGTTGAATTCTAAATTAAATGATTAATCTTTTCTGATTCAGAAGACTCAGTTTCATTCACCTCATTATTAATGTTTTGTTGATTTGAGCTAGTTCCTATGTTGGTGCTAGGCACAAAATGTTTTGTATCCCAACCTAGACCATTTCTTTGATTCAATATGAGAATTTAGTAATTTCTTATATTTCTGAGATGATAGCTGAAACTTATGAAGTTTCACTTCAGTTGATGCATGATCAACCATAGATTTGGTTAAGGAAGTGGTCAGATGCTCAACCTATGCTTTCAAGCTGTAAATTTCAGAAACAATTTTGTCTAAATCCTTTTGCAAAGAGTTAATTTTAATTTGATATAGTTTATGTTCTCTTACATGAGATTCATTCAAAATCATTGTTTCTTTAACTTTATCAGCTAATTGTTGAGCATGAACTCTATATCTTTCTACTTCCTCAACACATATTGATGAACATAACCTGTCTCTTACCTCACTTGCCATGGGTGGAACCTTGTTTTCCATGTGAGCCATTAGAGCTTGATTTTCTTCTAAGATTTCCTTCTCATACACACTCCAGTCACAGGTTCCATCTTGAAGAATGATCAGCACAGATTCTTTAGAGTTGCTAGTTTCTGCTGATGAATTGGTGGCTAGTGGGGATGAGTTGGTCAGTTATGGTTGTCTAAAACATCTTTGAGTTGATGAGGGTTGTTTGGCCTGATGATTCTGATGTTGTGTTGTGTCAAAATTTTGTTGATTGCATTCTCTAGAAAAGTGTCCATAGAGATTGCACTTGAAGCATCTTACCTTTGACTTATCAACCTCTATACGTGATGATTTACTCGCATCAGCCAAATTCTTGTTTCTTCTCAGATATTGTTTGGCTCTATATGCAATCATTGCTATTTGCCATTGTAGATCCATTTCCTCCACTACATCCGGAGGCAGTTCTTCCAAATCTTGTTGGCACATGTTGGCAGTGGGCAATGTACTTCCTAGGTGTGCTTGAAAGCTTGAACTGAAGGCTGCAAAAGCTGCCTTTCGTTCTTCAGAGTCTAGATTGATAGTGATAGACTCTGATTGATTGTTGGTTGATGGTTTTTTAGATGATTTGTCTCTTTGATCATTAGATCTTTCTTTCTCTTTTCTTGACTTACTTTGAGAAGATTTCTTAGGAGGTTTTGAAGCATAAAAACTTACTTCCTCTTCATCTTCACTCAAAGTACAAGAGTTATCACCATTATTACTGGACATGAAAGCACTTCCAACACTTCTTGTTTCTTTAAAGTGATATGGTGATACATGAGTTCTTATACTCTTGTTTCTTGATTTCTCATCCAGTTCAAGAGCCTCAACTTTAGCCACTAGAGTGTCTAGTCCGAATGCTTTGAGATCTATGTATTCTTGAACATGGATATAGTCTGCTTCCAACTTTCTGGTAAGTATGGAGCATTTTCTTGTTCAATTCCTCATTTGTGTATTTCAACTCCAGAATGTTCATTTATGTGACAAGTTGCATAAACCTATGCAGTTGTTGAGGAATTAATTCACCCTCAATATGATGAAAAGTTTCATATTGTGAACGAAGGGTGTCCTTCCTAATGCTTCGGATTTCATCACTCCCTTCACAGAGTGTATGAAGAATCTTCCACAAGGAATTTGTTGTTTTATAGTTTCACATATGATTAATATTTCTTCTAGCAAAGCCATACTAAGCAAGCTATATGCTTTGATATCCACTTTAACCTTCTTAATATCATCAAGTGAAAGATCTTTTGTGCTTATGGGTTGATTGTTATCATTATAATCCGGCCCAAGGGTGGGTGGAATATAAGAACCTTCAGTTATCGAGACCCATAAGTCAGAATCTGTATAATTTACATGATTCCTAAACTTGATTTTCCATGATTTGAAGTCTGCTTTTGTTTCCAACTTCGTGGTTGGTAAGATGATCCACTGAAGTTACTCATGATGTTAATGATGAAAATGATCATGTAAGGCCCCGTCCCCGGGACGCTTACAGCTGGGTTCTCATCGCACACAAAACGTATAATTACATTTGTATTTCATAAATCGCAGCGGAAAACTAAAACAATCTTTCATTTCCATGTAAATGCTTTTGCAAATTAATACAACATTCATTACAAAATTGCTTGTTCGCATTACAATGCAAAAACATTAATCAAAAGATTGCCATCCCCAAAAGAGCTGAGTAGTCGCCCATGCCATCCTCAGCAAACATTACCTGCCAACTAGAAACACATCAAAGTCAGCATTGCTGAGTGAGTTCTAGTTTTATAAGTACAACATACTTTACTTCCATATAAAACCATTCGTTACTTTTACATGATCACACATCGTACGTACACATAGATAATATAATTATTATCTTCTTCATTCATTCATTCGTTCATTATGACTTTACTTGTGCATCGGACATCATCCGTACCAATACCATGTGCTACACCCCGGTTAGTCTTAGCTACCGTATGCCATGGTACTAGGAGTAACCATCAGTCTTAGCTACTGGGCCGAAGTCAACAAATGAACAGCTAAACGTATGCCACAGTACTAGGGGTGAGCGGTAGAGGTTCTACATTAAGGGCCAATCACAAAGAAGACCCGTCATCCGATGCGTGCAAGACGTTTCATTCGTTCATTAACACATGCATTCATTCATTATGTTCCTCTTTCTTTATCTTTCACTTTACGTTACATAATACTTCATTCATTCATCATAATAGGTAAAGCCATAGGAAAGATATTATACATCATACTAAGGACATTAACATGCATCAACATCACATCATACAGGGACATCATACATACATAACATACAACATCATCATCCTCATCATGCCCAACATGCTTTCTAAGACCTCAAGCGTCATCTTACAAACTCTTATGGGAACCTTTACGTCAAAACTTACATCTGCCATTCCCCCGAAAGTCAGAAGTCTATCTACACCTTCCTCGGGTACAACAGCCCTATTCGGGCGTATGGACACCCTTCAGTCGCATTGCCTCCATGCGACTGAACATCATGCGAATGAACTAATACGGATGAACACCTATGCGAATGAACATCCAGTCGTGCGAATGGACAATGTGGTTGAACACCTATGCGACTGGACCTTCAGTCGTGCGAATGGACCTTCAGTCGTGCGAATGGACCTTCAGTCGTGCGAATGGACCTTTAGTTGCATGACCCCTATGCGACTGGCCCTTCAATAGTGCGAATGAACCCCAATCGTGCGAATGGACCCCAATCGCACCCTAATCGGCCGTATGGCCTCCATTCGGCCTCCAGTCGGTCGCCTAGCCCTAACTGATGCAGAATGTAGTTCATCCCGACTGCAGCCGAGGGTTTTCGGCTTCCAAACTCATCTAAACCCATTTTAAGCCTAAATCGACCATCCTAAACCTTAGGGATGCATACCATAACATTATTCAAGCACAACCAAGCAAGCAAAATCAAGCCCCAAACGGGTCCTACACATACATACACGCATACATACGGGTTTTCACCAAAAACGCGAAAAAGGGTTTTCAGATGTGTTCCAGCCCCAAAATCATTCAAAAACATGTAAAAGAGGGGTCCTAGAACTCACATAAACGAGCACAACGACAAGAGCTTCGATTTGGCTTGCTTCACGATGATTTTGGCGACCCGAACCAACCCGAACCGGTACTTTTCCTCGTTTTCTCTTCTTCTCTTTATGAAGTCTGAAATGTGAGTGTGGGGGAGAGGGTAAGGGTTGCCCTCTCCCTTATATAGTCCCCCCTCGCCTAACTTTCTTTCGTTGGCGAGTTTGGTCCCTCGTCTTTGAACTTTATTTTCTTTTCTTTCTTCACCGGCTTCAAAATAATAAATATTCGGGTGTTACAAGTCCACCCCCCTTAAATAGGTTTCGTCCCCGAAACCTGTTATTCGTCGAACAAACGTGGATAATGTGTCTCATTTCTTCCTCAGTCTCCCACGTTGACTCGGATCCCTTCTGGTGCTTCCATTGTACACGCACAAGAGGAACCACTTATTTCGCAGCCTCTTTTCTTTACGATCGATGATTGCCACTGGTTGCTCTACATAATTGAGCCTTTCATCTATTTCAATGTCCTCCATGGAACAATCATGTCTTCATCGGCTATACACTTTCTCAGATGAGATACATGGAATGTCGGGTGAATCCCACTTAACTCATCTGGCAACTCCAATCTATAGGCCACCTCCCTACTCGAGCAATGATTCGGAAAGGGCCTATATATCTGGGCTCAACTTGCCCCGCTTTCTGAATCTGATAATACCCTTCCAAGGTGAGACCTTCAACATAACCCGGTCACCCACCTGGAACTCAATTGGCCTACGTCGCTTATCGGCATACGACTTCTGTCTATCTTGGCTGCCTTCATAAAGGCTTTAATCTTTTCAAGCTTCTCTGACGTAGCCTTGATTACCTCGACGCTCCCCAATTCCTTCTGACCAATATCACCCCAACAAACGGGGGTTCTGCATCTCCTACCGTATAGCATCTCATATGGTGGCATACCATGCTGGCATGATAACTGTTGTTGTATGAGAATTCGGCTAACGGTAAGTGGTCATCCCAACTTCCACCAAAATCGATCACACATGCCCGGAGCATGTCTTCCAATGTCTGAATGGTTCTTTCTGACTGACCATCGGTTTGGGGATGATAAGCCGTGCTAATATGTAACCTCGTCCCCATAGCGTCGTGGAATTTCTTCCAAAATTTGGATGTAAACCGAGTGTCGCGATCAGACACAATAGACACCGGCACACCATGACGAGAGTACAATTTCCCTGATGAATAGATCAGCCAACCTCTCAGATGAATACGTCTCGCGGATCGGTAGAAAATGAGCGCTCTTCGTCAGACGATCAACTATCACCCATATGGCATCATATCCTTCCGGAGTACCTGGCAGCTTCGTAATGAAGTCCATGGTGATGTGCTCCCACTTCCATTCAGGGTATATCCAAAGGTTGGATCTTCCCATACGGCTTTTGATGCTCTGCCTTCACTTGTAAGCAAGTAAGGCACTTACTCACATACTCCACGACGTCACGCTTCATACCCGACCACCAATAATCTTTCTTCATGTCATGGTACATTTTCGTGGCACCAGGATGAATGGACTATCGAGTCTGTGGGCTTCATCCATTATCTTCACCCGTAGATCCCCACAATGAGGAATCCACACCACGACCGAATCGAGTTCTAACACCGAGTGTGTTTTCACCCAATTCCCCAACCAGACCTCTCATTCTTTCTGAGTTAAGGTGATCTTCTTTCAATGCCTCATCTTGAAACTCCTTGATTTGCTTCATCACATCAGAGGTCATGATTAGTTGATAAGCTTTCACCTGAATCGGTTCGGCCTTTCCTTTCGACTAAGGGCATCCGCCACCACATTAGCTTTGCCCGGATGGTAATGGATCTCGCAATCATAATCCTTTATAAGCTCCAACCATCGCCTCTGCCTCATGTTCAGGTCTTTTTGCTCGAAGAAGTACTTCAGACTCTTGTGGTCAGTGAATATGGTGCACTTCGTCCCGTAGAGATAGTGCCTCCAAATCTTTAACGCAAAGACCACGGCTGCTAGCTCCAAGTCATGAGTGGGATAATTAACCTTATGAACTTTCAACTGTCGGGATGCATAGGCTATAACCTTCCCTCTCTGCATTAACACACACCCCAACCTAAGTAGGAAGCATCAGAATAAACCACCAGATCTTCGCTTCCATCAGGTAATGACAGAACAGGAGCTTGAGTCAGTCTTGCCTTCAGCTCTTCGAACGCCTTCTCTTGAGCTTGACCCCATACAAATTTCACATCCTTTCGGGTCAACTTGGTTAGTGGAGAAGCAATCTTAGAGAAGTCTTGGATGAATCTTCTATAGTAGCCCGCCAAGCCCAAGAAACTACGGATCTCGGATGGCGTCTTTGGTGACCTCCATTGCATAACGCCTCCACCTTCGCCGGTCCACCATAATCCCATCAGGATTCACCACATGACCCAAAAAATGAACTTCGCGCAACCAAAACGCGCACTTGGAGAATTTAGCATACAATTTCTCCCTTCTCAACATCTCTAGAACCTCTCGAATGTGACCGGCATGCTCAATCTCTCTCTTCAAATAAATAAGGATATCATCAATAAACACAATCACTGATTTATCCAACATAGGCCGACACACATGGTTCATCAGATCCATAAAAGCAGCTGGCGTGTTAGTCAAACCAAAGGACATGACACGAAACTCGTAATGACCATAGCGTGTGCGGAAAGCTGTTTTAGGGATATCTTGTTCCTTACCTTCAACTGATGATAGCCAGACCGAAGATCTATTCTTGAAAACCAACTGGCACCTTGAAGCTGATCGAACAAATCATCTATTCTCGGTAAGGGGCATCGGTTCTTCACTGTCAACTTGTTCAGCTCGCGGTAGTCAATGCACATCCTCATACTACCATCCTTCTTCTTTACAAACAGGACCGGAGCACCCCAAGGAGAGATACTCGGTCTAATGAACCCCTTATCAAGCAACTCTTGCAACTATTCCATCAACTCTTTCATCTCCGTCAGAGCTAACCGATATGGTGCCTTGGCAACAGGTTGGGCACCCGGTATCAGATCAATCTGAAATTCAATTTCTCTGTCAAGTGGTACCCCTGGTAAATCTTCTGGGAATACGTCTGGAAAGTCACACACAACCGGTACATCAGACAGTTGTGGTGTTAGTGCATCTACATCCTTTACATAAGCCAAGTAGGCGCTACATCCACGCCTCATACACTTTTCCGCCACCGCCATTGAGATCACCTTCGGGATCGTAGTAACCCGATCACCATAAACCATTACCAAACTTCCATCAGGCGCTGTCAACCGAATCATCTTCTTGCGACACACAATGTTCGCCTTGAAGTCCGCCAACCAATCCATCCCAAGACCAAATCAAAACCACCAAGGTCATCACGAACGGTCTAACAGGAAACTTGTGACCTTCTAACTCCACCTCACAGTTTTCTATCATCTCCGAAATCTTGGTAGACTTACCTATGACAGTTTCTACATCAAAGGGCGCATCAACACGCCTACTACTAACAGGCAGCTTAGCACAAAAAGCAGCAGAAATAAAACTCCTACTAGCACCAGAATCAAATAGCACAGAAGCTAAAGTTTGGTTCACCAGAAACATACCGGACACGACATCAGGGTCTGTCCTAGCTTCCTCCTGTGTCATAGTGAATGCCCTGGCGCTCGCCCTCGGTCCTTCACTTCCCGTCTTCCTCACCCTTGAACCCTCAGTCCTCGACTTCTTACAATCTCTGCTCATATGACCAGTTTCCCCACAGTTAAAACATTTGCCCGACAGGCAATCCTTCGCCATATGCCCTGTCTTCCCACACTTGAAGCACACGTTCCAACCCAGCCTACATTCTCCCGCATGCTCTTTTCACACTTACCACACCTCCTTGATCCCACTCCCGATGTGGCCACGCGGCGGTCATCCACCGTGCCTTTTTGTTACCCGTCGAGGCATCACCCTGACCAAACCGTTTCCCGTTCCAGTTCCGATCACCACCACCCTTCTTGCTCGCTTCGACCACCACTACCTCCCTCTCATCATAAAGTCTTCGGCCAAATCGACCGCCGACCTAAACGTGCTTGGTCGGGCAGCGATCATATGCCGACGAACATCCACGGTAAACCCTGAATGTACCTCTTGATTTTCCGAGACAGAGGCGTCACCTGATCAGGCACGAGTCGTGCCAATTCATTAAACTGGTGGTATACTGCTGGTGTGTCATGGTTCAGCCTCCAACTGCAGAGAACTCCCTTTCCAGCTTATCCATTTCCCTGTGAGGACAGAACTCCTCAATCACCATCTTCTTCAACTAAGGCCATTTCATTCTCCCAATTGCTCGATTACCCTCTGCTTGGACAATGTTGTCCCACCAACATAGTGCCGAGTCCACAAATGAATGAGTGGCAAACTTCACTTTTGGTCCTCTCGGCACTCGCTGATATCGAGAACAGCCTCCATTCCCTCACCCACCGGTGAGCAGCTGCAGAGGTGCCGTTTCATCAAAAGTAGGGGGCTTGCATCTCATAAAAGCCCCATAATTACATCCTCGTGCCGTCTCCGGCGCAGGCCTTCTTCTTCTTCCTCTTCGTCATCAGATAGAACCGTTTCCGGCTCTGGTTGTTCCCGTTCTCCAGGAGGATCTGTTTCTTTCTTTTCTTTCCCCTTCTCGTACAGCCTTAATAACTTCAGTCACCACAGACGGTAAGATTGTCTGCATGACCTGATGGACTTCTTCTACAACAGCCTCCTTTACTGAGGCTCTCAGATTGGTGCTTTCATCGCCACCCTCCGGATGGGGGGTCCCTGGTTCTTCCTGAACCACCCTCTCAACTTAGGGTCTCCCTCTCTTGGGTCGCAGTTCAGCACCGTGACCTCCACCCCTAGAAGCTTTTGAAGATCTACCTCCGGCCATCACATGCACACTGAAAGATTCAAACACCAACACAGTCATTCAAGGGAACAACTCAGTTTATGTTAAGTATAGTAAGTCCCTAATTATAGTGGCCAGTTGTGATTAGCCACTTACTTCACTCTTCATACCCCGAGCATTACCCGTCCTGACTACATCAGTATTTAAATCTACATACAACACATAACACATACCATGCGCACATAAAACCGGTTAACTTTACTGAAATACCTGATGGCACACCGCTACTCAGATTGGCATCCCATTCCCTTTCCGTCCCATTCTTAGTTTAAGATTAGGTTTATTTTGAAAATTTACCCATTTCACTTAAACTTTGGCTCTGATACCAACTTGTAAGGCCCCGTTCCCGGGACGCTTACAACTGGGTTCTCATCGCACACAAAACGTATAATTACATTTGTATTTCATAAATCGCAGGGGAAAACTAAAACAATCTTTCATTTCCATGTAAATGCTTTTGCAAATTAATACAACATTCATTACAAAATAGCTTGTTCGCATTACAATGCAAAAACATTAATCAAAAGAATGCCATCCCCAAAAGAGCGGAGTAGTCGCCCGTGCCATCCTCAGCAAACATTACCTGCCAACTAGAAACACATCAAAGTCAGCGTTGCTGAGTGAGTTCTAGTTTTATAAATACAATATACTTTACTTCCATATAAAACCATTCGTTACTTTTACATGATCACACATCGTACGTACACATAGATAATATCATTATTATCTTCTTCATTCATTCATTCGTTCATTATGACTTTACTTGCGCATCGGACATCATCCATACAATACCATGTGCTACACCCCGGTTAGTCTTAGCTACTGGGCCGAAGTCAACAAATGAACAGCTAAACGTATGCCACGGTACTAGGAGTAACCATCAGTCTTAGCTACTGGGCCGAAGTCAACAAATGAACAGCTAAACGTATGCCACAGTACTAGGGGTGAGCGGTAGAGGTTCTACATTAAGGGCCAATCACAAAGAAGGACCCGTCATCCGATGCGTGCAAGACGTTTCATTCGTTCATTAACACATACATTCATTCATTATGTTCCTCTTTCTTTATCTTTCACTTTACGTTACATAATACTTCGTTCATTCATCATAATAGGTAATGCCATAGGAGAGATATTATACATCATACTAAGGAACATTAACATGCATCAACATCACATCATACATGGCAATATCATACATACATAACATACAACATCATCATCCTCATCATGCCCAACATGCTTTCTAAGACCTCAAGCGTCATCTTACAAACTCTTATGGGAACCTTTACGTCAATACTTACATCTGCACTTTCCCCCGAAAGTCAGAAGTCAATCTACACCTTCCTCGGGTACAACAGCCCTATTCGGGCGTGTGGACACCCTTCAGTCGCATTGCCTCCATGCGACTGAACATCATACGAATGAACTAATACGGATGAACACCTCTGTGAATGAACATCCAGTTGTGCGAATGGACAATGCGGTTGAACACCTATGCGACTGGACCTTCAGTCGTGCGAATGGACCTTCAGTCGTGCGAATGGACCTTTAGTCGCATGAACCCCATGCGACTGGCCCTTCAATCGTGCGAATGAACCCCAATCGTGCGAATGTACCCCAATCGCACCCTAATCAGCTGTATGGCCTCCATTCGGCCTCCAGTCGGTCACCTAGCCCTAACTGATGCAGAATGCAGTTCATCCCGACTGCAGCCGAGGGTTTTCGGCCTCCAAACTCATCTAAACCCATTTTAAGCCTAAATCAACCATCCTAAACCTTAGGGATGCATACCATAACATTATTCAAGCACAACCAAGCAAGAAATCAAGCTCCAAACGGGTCCTACACATACATACACGCATACATACGGGTTTTCACCCAAAAACACGAAAAAGGGTTTTCAGATGTGTTCCAGCCCCAAAATCATTCAAAAACATGTAAAAGAGGGGTCCTAGAACTCACATAAACGAGCACAACGACAAGAGCTTCGATTTGGCGTGCTTCACGATGATTTTGGCGACCCGAACCAACCCGAACCGACACTTTTCCTCTTTTTCTCTTCTTCTCTTTATGAAGTCTGAAATGTGAGTGTGGGGGAGAGGGTAAGGGTTGCCCTCTCCCTTATATACTCCCCCACTCGCCCGACTTTCTTTCGTTGGCGAGTTTGGTCCCTCGTCTTTGAACTTTATTTTCTTTTCTTTCTTCACCGGCTTGAAAATAATAAATATTCGGGTGTTACAGATCAACATGATCTGCTATTCAATTGATTTGAATATAGATACAAGTTAATCTAATCGACTTCTATTGAACGACAAACAAGTTTCACACAAATTCCTTTTAAAGACAGTAGATTTAATCAGTTAAAACTAACAATCTACAGAATTCAAAGCAATTAAACACAACTAACACTTATAGATCAGTTGATCTAAATCAATGAGCACTTGGCTCTGATACCACCTGTGAATCCAAGGATCGGAATCAGGAATTATCAGTGTTGGTCGTAGACAAGTCAACATTTACGGAATCAACGTTGCCTTCGTTTAATTGTTTGTAGTAAAATTCAATATCAATAACGATTCAAAGAACACACTAAAAGAAACACAATTAATGAATAATATGTATTTCATTAAAACATGTTAATGATTACAAATAATGAATGAATGATATAAAATTTTGTGATGAATGATATGACGGCTGCTAGAGTTTGATTGTGAGATTTGATGTGATGTTTGTTGTTTTTGGAGTTGACGAATGGCTATTGCTGTTGTTTATGAAGCCATCCCTGATTCGAAACCTAGGATCCATTTATATAGACAATGATATTTCTGTTATAGGAAACACCAAATCTCTTGGGATTTGAAATGTTTCTGTTAAGGAATCATCGGATTTCTCGGGATTCGCATAACTGCCTTGTTGATTTGTTGACTTGTAACACTTGTTTATACAAGTGTTTGGACTCCGTAGGAATAATGTCTTCCGTAGAAGTTTTGTTTTTCCGTAGGTCTTGTTCTTCCAAGGCAATCTTTTTCTTCCGAACATGTTTTGTTCTTCCGAAGCAATCTTGGTCTTCCGAAGCTGTTTTGTTCTTCCGAAGCTATCTTTCTCTTCTGACGCAATCTTGTTCTTTCATCCTTAGTGCTGGTTGTTCATCCACAGAAGATCTTTGGATGCATTTTACTTGTAAGAACCATATCTACAGAAGAACAAAATGTTCATCTGTAGATGTTTCTTACACTTGGTCAATTTCAGAGATTGAGCAAATACAAGGTTTGTACCTGTAACCATACATAAATCAACACACATATAAATGGGTTAACCTATATATATAATGAATCCACAATAATGAATTACAACCATTCATTATAGATATTAATTCAAGTACTAAGCCTATACAAAATGGACTAGATCTACTGATCCTAGACCTAAGAGGAATCGATTCTCATCTTTTCACCGTCAAGACAAACCGACGAGTGGAGCTACCTCGTCAAGCAAATAGACAAAGGCCTTGACTGCTCAAGGTGACGAAGGACAAGATTGGACCTTTAGTTTTATGTCTCCGGTGAATCAAACATTGCCAATGTTGAGGGATTGAATGATGACACTGCAAGTGAAGGTGATATTGCAGTTGAACTAGTGATGTCAGATAATGAAGATACTACGAATGTGGTCAATCAGCTGATTGAAGAAGATCTCAGAACGACATGTTCAGAATCTCCAGCATCGAAAGAGTCAAAGTCTGTGTTGATGGCTAATTCAACCGAATCTTCACAGGTAAGTACCAAAGACCAACTCTTTGAAAATCATGCTTGTAATGAATGTAACAAATTTAGAGAAAGCATAGATTTAAAATTTGCTAGGTTATTAGACCACAATGATAGATTAATAAATGACTTACAACTATGCACAGAAGCTAATCAGATTTTAAAACAAAATGAGCACAGTTATAAAGAGAAAATAGAACTTTTAAATAAACAACTAAGGGAAACCAAAGTTGTTGCTTTTAATCAAGCCAATGACATAAAGTCCTATTTAAACTCACTGGAAGAAACTAAGAAAGAAAAAACACTTTTAGAAGTCGAAGTCAACTCATTAAAACAAAAACTACACAGTTGGACCAGTTCTTCTCACATAGTTCAACACTTAGTGAACAAACGAAATAACAGGGAGGGGTTGGGTTACAAAGAGTTTCCACCACCACATGAGATCTTGTTAAATGCTAAATGTAGACCAGTAAATAACAATCCAATTAAGGATCATGTGGTGTCCACTCCTCTAGTTAGTGATCCAGATTCCACGGGTAAACTAGTGGATTCTGTCACTAAACAGAAAGAGGCTACTTTGAAATCTAAATGTAAGATCCTATTGTGAATTTGGATGAACAATTTGAAAAGGTTAATACCAAATCAGTTCAAACATGTTTATTTCTGAACCCAAAACGACCAAACCAGTTAACCATTCACTTGCTCCATGTCACAGTCCAACTAAACAAAAGGCTAAAGATGTTAAAAACGTTCAAACAATGAAATTTGTTAAAGAAGTAAAAACATCTAAACAAGAAGTGTCCAAAACCAACCAGACTAAAGTCACACCCATATCGCGCACTTCCCCACAGAGAAAATTTTCCTAACATGTAGAAGGTAGATCATGCTACAATTATGGAAAGAGAGGACACATTGCTTCTAAATGTCCTTATTATAAGAAATCAAGAACGAAAATTGAACTTTATGATACTAAACAAATTTCTTCGAAAAGGAGTTCTATAACTCCACCATAAAGAAGTAATGAACCTAAAGTTCAAATCGTAAGCCAGTCGTCTGTTTATCACAAACATGCCTTCCACAAAACTGGGTTATAGAAAGAAAAGTCAAGTCCAGTGTCTGATAATGGGAACATTAAGAAGAATGATATGCCTTCACCCTCAAATGGATAGTGGGTTGAGTTCATGATGTGTGATTCCTCTGGCTCACCCAAGCCAGTTAAGGCTTGGGTCCCAAACCTAAACTAATAATTTCCTCTAAATGTGCAGGGTGTCAATTACAGTGCTATCACAAAAACCAGGATTGTTGATAGTGGGACGTCTAGGCACATGACCGGGAACCTGTCTCTCCTTTCAAATGTCAAAAAAATTAAAGGGGGACATGTCTCATTTGCTAGAAATAAAGAAGGATACATCACCGCTCAAGGCAAAGTGGGAAACCAGAAAGTCAAGTTTGATAAAGTCAACTACTATTGATACATGTGTACCTAGTTTAGGAGCCTAATGTAAAATGTCTTTCATGTCTTAAATATATGTAATTGATTAGGTATGAATGGAATGAAATGTGTTGTTGATGTTTATAATGTTTAATATTTCATTGTTTATTGTGTGATAACGCATATTGATCTAACTATATAGGTTTGTGGTTGTTTATATAATTCATAGTCAATAATCATTAAGAAACATGTTTAAACTTAATTGTGTGAATTTCTCATGCGAATGGACCATGCTAATGGACCATACGCATGCATACTTCATGCTAATAGACCCGTTTCATGACTGAACCAGGAGATTGGATCAGTCGCACGATTGAGACATAAGATTGACTTAGTCGCACGACTGAACCTTCAGTTGTGCGGATGGATCAATCGCATTCTTCAGTAGCATGACTGAACCATGCTAATGATTCAGTACACGATTAGAAGACCGTAACCTATAAATACCACTTAATTCATGGAAAAACGATACAATTTGAATCCCTACGCACAAAATCGTACCCTAGCCGTCCAGATACCCTAGAAGACCTGTTCCAAGTTCATAGATCGCAATTAATCATCTTACAATCGTTCTTAACATTTTGATTCATTCTTAGATTGATTATACTTGCGTTCTCACTGATTGGATCGCCAATCAAATAGGATTCCGCACTATTTGGTTTGGTATACACGTAAATCAGTTAGTACTTCGTACCTAAACGTCCTAACAAGTGGTATCAGAGCTTTGACTCTTGATTTGCATGTGATTCAATTGATTTTGATATAAAAATCACGTTTTTCACTAAAAAAAAACTCAATCTTTTTGTGTCAAACAGTGTTTTCGACCTCTCCAGGTCAAAAAGTTAACGTTTTTCGGCATACGACAATTAGGGTTCGTGTGAAATTCATGTTTTTGGCATATAGCATCAACGAGATTAAATTAATCGATGTTTATCATCCCATAGCTGTTATGAGAAACTTAAATCTTTGTTCATCAAAAGCTTTGGTGAATAGATCAGCACATTGTTCATTTGAAACAACTTTGATTAACTTAATTAGATTTTTCTCATGAATATCTCTAATGAAATTATACCTGATGTCAATATGCTTTGTCTTGGAGTGCTTCACCGGATTTTCGGTAATTGAGATAGCACTGTTGTAGTCAATATGGATAGGAGTACTCACAAAGTTGAATACATAGTCTAACATCTGATTTTGAATCCATAGCAGTTGAGCACAACAGCTAGCAGCAGCAATGTATTTAGCTTCAGCAGTTGATGTAGAGACACAGGATTGTTTCTTGCATTGCCATGAGATAATCCTTCCACCAAGAAATTGACATCCTCCTGATGTTGATTTCTTGTTAACATTGCAGCCTCCATAGTCATTGTTAGAGTATCCATAGAGATTGAAATCTTTGTTCCTGGGATACCAGAGACCAAGTTTAGGTGCTCCTTTGAGGTATCTGAGGATTCTCTTAACAACAGCTAGGTGAGACACCTTTGGAGCAGCCTGATATCTTGCACAGATACAAGTAGCAAACATGATATCAGGTCTACTAGCTGTGAGATACATCAGAGAACCAATAATTGCCCTATACTGATGTTGATCAGTATCCTCCTCCTCAAGGTTAGGACAAAGATTATGGTTTCTGGGTATGGGTGTCTTGGCAGGCTTGCAATCTTTCATTTCAAATCTTTCTAAGATGTCAGAGACATAGATTGATTAATGAAAAACCCTTCCTTCATCTGCTTTACTTGAATTCCAAGGAAAAAGTCCATTTTTCCCATGGAACACATCTCAAACTTTTTCTTCATAATGCTCTCAAAGTCCTTACACATTTGGTCATTTGAGGAACCAAATATGATGTCATCAACATAGACTTGAACGAGCAAGATGTCCTTTCCAGACTTTCTTATGAAGAGAGTCTTATCAATGGTACCTCTAGTGTAGCCATTCTTCAGAAGAAATTGAGACAAAGTCTCATACCACAACCTAGGTGCTTGGTGCAGCCCATACAGAGCTTTATCCAACTTGCACACATAGTTGGGGTGCTGTGGGTCTTCAAATCCTGGGGGTTGGCATACATAGACTTCCATATCTATATTCCCATATAGAAATGCACACTTGACATCAAGTTGATAGACAGTGAAGTCCTTGGATGCAGCATAAGCAAGGAAGATCCTAACTGCCTCAAGTCTTGCAACTGGTGCAAAGACATCAGTATAATCGATTCCTTCCTCTTGAATGTTTCCTTGAAATACAAGTCTTGCAACTGGTGCAAAGACATCAGTATAATCGATTCCTTCCTCTTGAATGTTTCCTTGAACTACAAGTCTTGCTTTATTCTGGATGATCAAGCCTCTATAATCTCTCTTGTTTCTGAAAACCCATTTGGTGCTTATAGGTACTTGACCAGATGGTAGCGGACATAGGTTCCATACCTTCTGTCTCTTGAATTGAAGCAGCTCCTCTTGCATCGATTCAATCCAGCTACTATCTTTCAAGGCATCTTCTACCTTCTTAGGTTCCATCTGAGATAGAAAGCATGAGTACAAGCAGACGTTCCCTTGATGAGTATGTCCTCTTGTTCTCACACCTTCAGTGACATCCCCTATGATGTTCTCAGTTGGATGAGTGTTGTGAATCCTAAGACGAGGAATCACTTCCAGGTGCAGAGATAAGTCTAGGTTGGACATATTCTGCTCGGGTGCTGGAACACTCTGTCCAGCTGCTGTTTCAAAGTCATTCAATGAGGACTGATTGAATGAATGAGAAACATCATAATGGTTAGCTGTGAAGTAGTATTAACAGTTACCTGTTCATTCAAAATACTACTTCCCTCTGCCTGGTGCTATGGTGGATCACCTGATGAGTTTTGAGGCTTAGTAAGTGATTCACTTGTTGAAGCTTCACTGTTCTTTGTTATAGTTAAACTATCAGATCTGTGAATAGTGGAAGCTTGATGTATTGTAGCACTTGGAGAATTTGGACTAGGTCTGGGAAGCTCAAACAATTGATCATTAGCAGTAGCATCAGCATCATTTTGAGCACCTGTTCCAACTGAAACATTCTCATAAGATGGTTTAGAATAGTTTGGAAACAATTCTAAATCAAAAATATGATCAGGGCCATTCCCCCTAACACAAGGAGTGTGCTCATTAACAACTATATTGGATGACTTCTCAAATTGTTAATTCTTAATGTTGTATACTCTGTAAGCTTTGGAGCTAGAAGAGTATCCAACAAAGATAGCATCATCCGACTTTTTAGCAAATTTTGCTAAATTGTCCTTTGTGTTAAGTATGGTACACCTGCTGCCAAAGGACCTTGAAAGCCAATGAACGGTGGCCTATTGTTCCAGAGCTCATAACGGGTCTTTCCATATGTCTTAACTACAAGAACTCTGTTCTGCACATAGCATGCAGTGCTGACTGCCTCTGCCCAGAATGTTAGAGGTAGCTTTGAATCAGCTAACATAGTTCGAGCAGCCTCAATAAGTGTCCTATTCCTCCTCTCAGCAACACCATTTTATTGAGGAGTTCGGGGAGCACTATATTGTCTGGCAATCCCTTTTGAGTTACAGAATGAGTCAAGAACGAAGTTCATAAACTCAGTCCCTTGATCACTTCTAATGATTTTAACCTTGTGATCAATTTGATTTTCTATTTTAAGAATAAAATATTTTAATGTTTCAGCAGTTTCATCTTTAGTTCTTAAAAAAATACCCATGTGAATCTTGTAAAATCATCAACTATCACAAGGCAGTATGATTTCCTTCCAATGCTCATTATACTTGTGGGACCAAAAAGATCTATGTGTAATAAGTGTAATGGAGTAGTGATAGAGTTAGCACATTTGGATTTATGATATGTCTGTGTTGTTTCCCTTTCATGCATGCAACACAGTTATCTTTGTAGAAAAACTCCTTTTTAGGCAAACCATGTACCAAGTTATTTTTAGCCAATTTTTTCATTGTCTTAAAATTTACATGACACATACGTTTATGCCATAGTGTTGACTCATCACTATCAGCTTTGGAAAGAAAGCATGATACTTCACCCATTGGGCAAGCATTGTTCATATCTAGCTTGTACATATCCCCTTTCCTGGGAGATCTAAGAAGCACCAATTCCGGAGGAATTGTCATCCTTGGTTTGAGGATAATGCACTCATGTTCTGTGAAAAGCATCTGGTGCTTTTGATCACAGAATTGAGAAACACTTAACAAATTGTGTTCAAGCTGCTTGACAAAGTAGACTTTGTCAACTTTTAACTTAACGTTGGATACACTCCCTCTGCTAGAAATATATCCTCCGGCCTCACCTCCAAATTGGACAGGACCTCCATCATAGTTCTGAAACTGTTAAAGGAGAGATCTGTTCCCTGTCATGTGCCTTGAGCATCCACTATCTACAATCCATACATTGTTGTTCTTGTCAAATGGATGTCCCTGCACATAAGATGAGATTGTTAGTTTTGTTTGGAAGCCCAAGCCTTGCTGGTCTCGGGTTCTTCCAAGGATAATGACATAATTGAACCAAAAGTTATGCATGGGAGTTCAATAGAGGCCTTTTAAGAAGAGGTTTGAGCTGCAGCATCTTCCCTGATCTTCCAGTCCACCTTTGGCTGACCTTGGAGGATGAGCTTGTTGAAGCTTTTGCAGCATGGCCTTATTCTGAAGCTTCTTTCTTTTCGGAAGAAGCCTTCACCACCTTTTCTTTCGAAGCAGTATTCTTCTTGGATGGTTTCAAGGGAGCTTTCTTGTTCTTCCGAACCTTAGTAGCTCTTGCTTCCGAAGCCATTTTCCCTTCGGAAGAAGGAGTTTCTTCCGAAAGCAACCTGGCTTCCGAGACTAGCCTTCCCTTTTTCATTACTTGAACCGTTTGAAAAGGTCCAAATGTGAAACCTTCCTTGACTACTTCTTTCCTAACATTATTTGCATAATGTGTGCTTGCAGGATTGTAGTAACAATCTTTTGCCATGTGATTTTGCAGACCACACATGATGCATGCAATGTTAGTCTTTTGGGAAAGTGAGGGTTGCTGTTTCTTGGGCTTCTTTTCTTCATCAGCGACTTTTCCTTTCAACTTCTAATCCTTTGGTAGTACAAGAATGCTGGTATTACATTCCTTTCCTGAATCAGAAGTACCTACCACTTGGAATCCAGCTGAGATAAAGACACCCTTTGCTTGGGGTCAAACTTCAGTTTGGACTCAACCACCTTCTTGGCAGTTCTTTTAGTAGCTTTAGCTCTGCTTGTTCTGGCTTTAGTGGTTAGGATTTGATCTTCACAGGAGGAGATGGGTACATCTACCTGTTCCTTCCCTGTGGTGGCCACTATTGATGCCTCATCCTTCAACTCTGGAAAGGAAGGGTCAGCAGTTGGAACCTCTTGCTCTTCAGTACCACATCTTGGCTGTCTAATAGACTCATAGGAGTGTGGTGGAGCGATTTCATTGGTTCTCAACCCTCCTTTGTTTTGATAATAGAGTTTGGAATGGGAGGATGATGCAAGAATAGCTTGGAAGTTCTGCTCAGAATAGCATGCTTCCCGGCCTGAGCCTCAACAGTGACAAGATGGGCTTGAGCCTCAGACAATTTGGATATGAGATCCTTGATTTGAGTCTTGTAATTTGCGTGTTCATGTTTTAAAAGAGATACAGTTTACTCTAACTCAACAATTTTCTTTTGATAATCAGATTCAGCTCTTTTAAAATCAGATTTTAGAATATTTAAAGACTCAATATCGGATCTGATTTCCATATTGTAGTCCTGATAAAGTTTAACTTTAGCTATACAGGCTGGAGTATAGAGACGTTCATATACCTAGGCATCATCTGTTCCGGCCATGAGAGCTTGAGCAGGAGTCACATCCTGTACCATGAAGCTCCAGTCAACTTCTTGAGCCATTGCAGCTGTTGCAGTTGACCTCTCAGTGGGCTTTGAGGTTGAGGGATGTGTGGAGGCCTGTGGGGTTCCCGGATTGGTCTTGGGAGCCTTGCATACCCTTTCAAAATGACCCAGTTGGTTACAGTTGTAACACTTTGCCTTGGTCTTGTCAAACCCAAACTTGCTGGTAGTTGGGTTTTGAGGGAAATGCCTTCCAGTTCTCTTAAAGAACTTCTTCGCTCTGTAAGTTAAGAGAGTCATCTACTAGACAATGTCCATGTACTCTACATAATCTGGCCTAAAACACTCAAGATCATCAAAACAATATTGAAAATCTCCTGAGTGTCCACTTCCTGAAACAAAGGCACAACTTTCCTGGAAGGAGTTGTGTTGATCCTGTTGAGACCTTGGAGTCTCAGGAAAAGTGATGTAAGGTCTAGAAGAGCAGGATGGCTGCTGATAAGTCAGGAAATGCTATGGTTGAGGGGTTATGAGCCTTCAGCAACCATTAAAACGTTGCTAGCAGGAAGACTCATGGGTCTGCTTGTGCTTGTTGGGTGGCCTTTCTTACTCTCTATCTCTAGGCGATATCCATCAAGAATGCCATAGAGTTCAGTCATGGAAAAAGTGTTCAAGTTTTCTGTTCTCTTGATAAAGACACAGTAGAATGTCCACTCATTTGGAAGAGCACTCATGAACTTTCTGGTGAGATCTTTGAGTTCAGGAGTGATCTTCACAGACTGAAGGGAAGAGATAAGATCCATGTACCGAAGTACTGCTGGCTGAGGGTCTCTCCAACAATATGAGTGAAGTTCTCGAACTGCTGCTTCAGTGAGTCCTTCTTTGAGTCGTTGGAGCTTGAGTACATCTTAGCAAGTGCATCAAACAATTCTTTGGTAGTCTTGCAATGCTCGAACCCCACCATAATAGAGCTCAGTATTGCAGTCATGAGAATAGTCATAGCATTGCTATCGATGTCCATCTTCTTTCTATCTTCATCAGAATAGTCCTCGACAGCTTTCTCTATCATGGCATCATTTCCACCAGGTGATGCATCTTTGGCTTGTACGGTCCATTGACAATGGAGTTCCATGGTCTGCTGTCTTGGTATCTAATGAAGCCTTCTATTCTTCTACTCCAAGACCTGAAGTTTTTAGGGGTAATGATGGAAGCTTTTGTTATTGTTCCCATCTCTACCTCGGATTTGTTAAGGGCCATTTGAGTGAGTGAGTGGTAGGGAGGAGTAAAAACAGGTTGATTTGGATGGTAAGGTCACACAATGAAGAGCCTGAGGAGCTCTGATACCAATTGCAGGATCGGTGTTTGTCACTTAAACACAATGTTTTTCTCTCAAACTCACCTAGAACATATTCAGATATATGAAGAATCTGTAAGAGTTGATCACAATATAGAAAGTAACTAAGAACACAGAAAGATAATTTTCAAGATACTTTTATATATTGATTCTCAACTCAAAATACAAGACTTTACAAGCAGATGATATATATACTTACAATGAGTTACAAGGAGAACCTATATATAATACTACCTACAGCCGGATATACTTTGATACCAGCTGGATCGTATAGCTCAAGTCTATACTACAAGAATAAAGATTAAGGTATCTCGGATAAAGTCTTATCTGAGATTTGGTAGTCAGGACATGTCCTTGACTTACCTTTTGTCACTAACTAAAGTTGGTAACATGTACTATCATGAAAAGGTGAACAGTGGAATAAAGTATGGTCAACGACATGGCTCTTTAGGAAGAAGCCATGCTGTATCAGAAGTCTACAGCGGAGTGTCAGAGACCATACTTGTGTCCACTGGTTCATAGCAGTGTCTTCCGAAGGTTAAATGGCTTCGGAAGAGTTAATACTTCCGAAGCCACTTATACTTCGGAAGAGGCTACTTCTTCCAAGGCTTGGAGACTTCTTCTTTTCATTATACTTCGGAAGTGGTCTTTACTTTATTCTTCTAAGTCTTGAACTTCGGAAGTATGCACATGTCTTCGGAAGTAGAATTTTGTCTTCGGAAGTTGATCTTTCATTTTTTCTTCGGAAGTTGATCTTTCATTTTTTCTTCGGAAGAGCTCTACAACCTTCGGAAGTTCCATACTAAGCTTCGGAAGCCTTTTGCATGCAGCACCAAAATAACTTAAATGACAAAGTTTTGGTTGCATTAGCCTTCTTCTTGATCCAACAACCAAATCTTTGAAAATCATGCTTGTCATGAATGTAACAAATTTAGAGAAAGCATAGATTTAAAATTTGCTAGGTTATTAGACCATAATGATAGCTTAGTAAATGACTTACAACTATGCACAGAAGCTAATTGGATTTTAAAACAAAATGAGCACAGTTATAAAGAGAAAATATAAATTTTAAATAAACAACTAAGGGAAACCGAAGTTGTTGCTTTTAATCAAGCCAATGACATAAAGTTCTATTTAAACTCACTTGAAGAAACTAAGAAAGAAAAAGCAGTTTTAGAAGTCGAAGTCAACTCATTAAAACAAAAACTGCATAGTTGGACCAGTTCTTCTCACATAGTTCAACACTTAGTGAAAGAACGAAATAACGGGGATGGGTTGGGTTACAAAGTGGTTCCACCACCACATGAGATCTTGTTAAATGCTAAATGTAGACCAATAAATAACAATCCATTAAGGATCATGTGGTGTCCACTCCTCTAGTTAGTGATCCAGATTCCACGGGTAAACTGGTGGATTCTATCACTAAACAGGAAGAGGCTACTTTGAAATCTAAATGTAAGAGCCTATTGTGAATTTGGATGAACAATTTGAAAAGGTTAATACCAAATCAGGTTCAACCATGTTTATTTCTGAACCCAAAACGACCAAACCAGTTAACCATTCACTTGCTCCACGTCACAGTCCAATTAAACAAAAGGCCAAAGATGTTAAAAACGTTTAAACAATGAAATTTGTTAAAGAAGTAAAAACATCTAAACAAGAAGTGTCCAAAACCAACTAGACTAAAGTCACACCTGTATCACACACTTCCCCACAGAGACAATTTTCCCAACATGTAGAAGGTAGATCATGCTACAATTATGGAAAGAGAGGACACATTGCTTCTAATTGTCCTTATTATAAGACACCAAGAACGAAAATTGAACTTTATGATACTAAACAAATTTCTTCGAACAGGAGTTCTATAACTCCACCATAAAGAAGTAATGAACCTAAAGTTCAAACCGTAAGCCAGTTGTCTGTTTATCACAAATATGCCTTACACAAAACTGGGTTATGGAAAGAAAAGTCAAGTCCAGTGTCTGATAATGGGAACATTAAGAAGAATGATATGCCCTCACCCTCAAATGGACAGTGGGTTGAGTTCATGATGTATGATTCCTCTGGGTCACCCAAGCCAGTTAAGGCTTGGGTCCCAAACCTAAACTAATAATTTCCTCTGAATGTGCAGGGTGTCAATTATAGTGATATCACAAACACCAGGATTGTTGATAGTGGTACGTCTAAGCACATGACCGGGAACTTGTCTCTCCTTTCAAATGTCAAACAAATTAAAGGGGGACATGTCTTATTTGCTAGAAATAAAGAAGGATACATCACCGCTCAAGGCAAAGTGGGAAACCAGAAAGTCAAGTTTGATAAAGTCAAATACTATTGATACATGTGTACCTAGTTTAGGAGCCTAATGTAAAATGTCTTTCATGTCTTAAATATATGTAATTGATTGGGTATGAATGGAATGAAATGTGTTTTTGATGTTTATAATGTTTAATATTTCATTGTTTATTGTGTGATAACGCATATTGAACTAACTATATAGGTTTGTGGTTGTTTACATAATTCATAGTCAATAATGATTAAGAAACATGTTTAAACTTAATCGTGTGAAGTTCTCATGCGAATGGACCATGCTAATGGACCATATGCATGCATGCTTCATGCTAATGGACCAGTCGCATGACTAAACTAGGAGACTGGATCAGTCGCACGATTGAGACATAATTGACTCAATCGCACGGCTGAACCTTCAATTGTGCGGATGGATCAATCGCATGCTTCAGTCGCATGACTGAACCATGCTAATGGTTCAGTCACACGATTAAAAGACCCTAACTTATAAATACCACCTAATTCGTGGAAAAACGAAACAATTTGAATCCCTACGCACAAAATCGTACCCTAGCCGTCCAGAGACCCTAGAAGACCTGTTCCAAGTTCATAGATCGCAGTTAATCATCTTACAATCGTTCTTAACATTTTGATTCATTCTTAGATCGATTATACTTGCGTTCTCACTGATTGGATCGCCAATCAAATAGGATTCCGCACTATTTGGTTTGGTATACATGTAAATCAGTTATTACTTTGTACCTAAACGGTCCTAGCAAGTGGTATCAGAGCTTTGGCTCTTGATTTGCATGTGATTCAATCGATTTTGATATAAAAATCTTGTTTTTCACACAAAAACTCAATCTTTTTATGTCAAACAGTGTTTTTGACGTCCCCAAGTCAAAAAGTTAACGTTTTGGGCATGCGAATGAATTCAATATTTTTATGTCAAACAGTGTGTTCGTGAGAAATTCATGTTTTTGTTTCAAAGTGTTCAAAACCTTCGTTTTTTGAAAAAACAGCAGCCTTCAGTCGCATGATTGACTCAGTCACACAACTGAATCCATTCAGACCTCCCATACATACGATTGAACTCAGTCGCCTTGTTCATTCGTACGACTGACCAACTTCATTCGCATAGACTGCAACTGCACTCTCCTTACACACGATTGAATCCAATCGCATGATTGAATTCATTCGCACTCTTCATTCGCACGATTGACTCATTCGCATAAGTTCAATCGCACGAGTGGTCCTTTCGGACAAGTGAAGTATTTTATTTCAAAAGTTTAAAGTTAACGAGATGGAAGAACAATACTCCGCGTTCACTGTTGGTAGAGACACACAGATCCAGAACCTCTTACTTCTGGAGAATGAGACTGGGAATCATAACAAACCACCTAAGCTAATAACGGTTGATGATTACCAATAATGGAAGCAACGTTTTGAGATCTACCTCAATGGAGTTGATCCCAACCTTTAGGAATCAATTGAAACCGGATATGACATGCCGATTGGTGCTGATGGGATAAAATTGACCTTGGGAGGGATAACTGATAGTCAGAAGGCGAAATATAATGCAGAGAAGAAGGTTTATGCCTTGTTAACTTAGTCTATTCCAAAGGATATATTCCATCAATTTTCTGAGAATAAACAGACAAAGAAACTCTAGATAGCCCTGGAAAAATGCTATGATGGCAATGCTTCGTTAAAAGCTCTAAAAGCAAAAGCCTTGAAGAAGGAGTTTGACAACTTTTCTTCAATGGGTAAAGAAAGTTTGGATGATGTAATCGACAGATTCTATCATCTCATGAGTGAGCTGCATATTCATGGAGTTACAATGTCGATGGAAGACAAGGTATCCAGCTTGGCAGATGGCTTACTAGAGAAGTGGGATTCATTTGTATCTAATTTGAGACAAAACAGTATATTAGGAAAATTAGACATAAACGATTTCATCCTGAAATTGAGAGACGAGGAACTTAGGATGAAAAACAGGTCACAGAAAGGAACATATGACCAAAATCCTCCACTCTACAACGCCTTTTCCATAACAGCCAGTTCAGGAGCACCCATTCAGACTGCATTTGTCTCAAGTTCAACTGCTCCTTCACCAACCATAGCTTCAGGGTCTGACACATCTAGGACATCAAGTACCCATTATATTGCACCTGAGGCTAATGCTACCAAGTTAAAGATCGACAACCTCAGGAATATCACTGTGGAGGTGGCTAAAGAACATATGGACCTATTGGCAGCTGTTGTTCACTCGTACGGTGGTTTGGTTGCAGGAAAGATTGGTAACTACCATCTAGCAGACGAAGATTACGAACAGGTCGACGGGAACGAGCTTGAAAGAATGGACATAATGTGCGCGTTGGTAAGTGTTGTGTGGAGAGCTGAAAAGTTTGTTAAGAAGATAGGACAAAACCTGATTGCCACTAAAGACACTACTTTTGGTTTCGATAAGTCCAAAGTTACCTGTTTCAACTGCGGAGAAAAGGGGCACTTTAAACGTGAGTGTGTAAAGCCCAAGAAGACAGGTAACGACAAACTGTTGTCAACCTTTAACCGTCAGGACAAACCAACAGGTGGAGCTACCTCGTCTAGTACGGAGACAAAGGCCTTGACTGCTCAAGGTGAAGAAGGACAAGATTGGACCTTCAAAATTGTCCCTTCAGGAGAATCTAACATAGCAAATGTCGAGATGTTGGATGATGATACTGAAAGTGAAGAGGATATAGCAGTTGAACTAGTCATGTTAGATCATGAAGATACTGCTACTGTGGTCACTCACCTAACTAAAGAAGGTCCCAACACAACATGTTCAGAATCACCAGCAACAGAACAGTCCAACTCTGCTATGATGGCTGATTCAACCGAACCTTCTCAGGTAAGTTCCACAGACCAACTTTTTGATAATCATGCTTGTTCTGAATGTAATAAATTTAGGGATATCATAGATTCAAAATTTGTTAGGCTATTAGATCATAATGATAGCTTAGTAAATGACTTGCAACTGTGCACAGAGGCTAACCGAATTTTAAAACAAAATGAGCACAATTACAAAGAAAAAATTAGAATTGTTAAATAAACAACTAAGG
Source organism: Flaveria trinervia (assembly GCA_025506515.1). Classification (NCBI taxonomy): domain Eukaryota; kingdom Viridiplantae; phylum Streptophyta; class Magnoliopsida; order Asterales; family Asteraceae; genus Flaveria; species Flaveria trinervia. The sequence goes on from CM046447.1 coordinate 40,192,452, forward strand.
GAAACCGAAGTTGTGGCTTTTAACCAAGCTAATGATATTAAGTTCTATTTAAACTCCCTTGAGTAAATTAAAAAGGAAAAAGCAGTTTTGAAAGTCGAAGTAAATTCATTAAAACAAAAACTGCACAGTTGGACTAGTTCTTCTCACATAGTTAAAAACCTAGTGAAAGAATGAAATAATGTGGAGGGATTAGGTTAAAAAGTGGTTCCACAACCATATGAGATTTTGTTAAATACTAAATGTCGACTAGTAAATAACAATCCAATTAAGGATCATGTGGTGACCACTCCTCTAGTTAGTGATCCAGATTCCACGTCTCAAACGGTGGATTTCGTCACTAAACTGAAGGAGGACACTTGAAATCTAAGGATAAAATGCCGATTGTTAATTGGACGAACTGTTCAAAAAGGTTAATGTAGAGTCAATTTCCACCACATCTAGTTCTGAACATAAACTGACTAAACAAAGTACCCAACCACGTGCTACACGTAATAGTCTAAACAAACAAAAGGCAAAAGATCTTACAACCATTCAAAAGGTAAATTTTGTTAAAGAAGTTAAAACATCTAAACAAGAAGGGTTAAAACCCAACAAGCCCAAAGTCACACCGGTCTCACACACTTCCCCACGGAGACGTTTTTCCCAACCTCTAGAAGGTCGATCATGCTACAATTATGGAAAGAGAGGACACATTGCTTTTAATTGTCCTCTGTATCAGACACCAAAAAGAAAATTGAACTTCATAATACTAAACAGATTTCTTCTGAAAGGAGTTCTAGTACCCCACCTAAAAGAAATAATGAAACTAAAGTTCAAACTATAAACCAGTCGTTTGTTTATCACAAACAGGCATTGCACAAAACTAGTTTGTGGAAAGAAAAGTCAATTCCAATGTCTGATACTGAGAGCAGTAAGAAGAATGATATGCCCTCGCCCTCAAATGGATAGTGGGTTGAATTTATGATGTGTTATTCAACTGGGTTACCCATGCAAATTAAGGCTTGGGTGCCAACCTTCACTAATCATTTTCTTTGAATGTGCAGGGTGTTCGTTATAGTGCTATCACAAACACTTGGATTGTGGATAGTGGAGCATCCATGCACATGACCGGGAACCTGTCTTTCCTCTCAAACGTCAAACAGATTGAAGGAGGACATGTTTCTTTTGCTGGTAATAAAGGAGGCTACATCACTGCACAGGGAGAAGTGGGAAATTAGAAAGTTAAGTTTGATAAGGCCAACTATGTTCAACAACTACAAAATAACTTACTTTCTGTATCCCAATTTGTGACAAAGGGTTCAAGGTTGTTTTTGACAACAAGAAGTGCTACGTGTTGAAGAAGGAGTACATCATTCCGGAGGACCAAATCTTAATGTCAACATCTAGGTATAATGACTTATACGTCTTGGATCTATCAAAGGTGTCAAAGGCAACTGAGAAAGAATCCATCTCATGGCATAGGAGAATGGGACACATAAATCCAAGAAAGATGAACCATCTCATTCAGAATGATTTGGTCAATGGAGTTAATGTCAAAACTTTCAACTTCAGGATTTCTGTGTGGCATGTAAGAAAGGGAAACATACCAAGAAGTCTCACAAGGCAAAGAATGTCAACTCTATTGAATTTCCTCTTGAACTTCTACATATGGATCTATTTGGTCCTGTGAGCACCAAGGGCATCGCTGGAGATCAGTATTGTTATGTAGTCACCGATGACTATTCCAGATTCTCTTGGGTAATGTTTCTGAAACCCAAATTAGAGACATTTGATTCGTTCAAACAGCTGGTAACCACACTTGAGTCTCTCTACAAGCTGAAAGTGCGACAAATTTGCTCAAACAACGGCACAGAGTTCAAGAACCAGTAGATGGAGGCATTCTACAAAGAGAGTACATCAGTTCACATCTACCTACACTCCACAAATGAATGGAGTTGCTGAACGGAAGAATAGGAGCTTGATAGAGACAGCATGAACGATGCTAGCAGACTTGAAACTGTCCATCCAATTTTGGAATGAGGCAGTTGCCAATGCATGTTACACCCTGAATCAAGTCTTGGTTGTTAAACTTCATGGTAAAACGTGTTATGAGTTGCTCCAGCGACGTAAACCCAATCTGGAGTACCTCGAACCATTTGGCGTACCATGTACACTGCTGAAGAAAACCCAGTTAGGGAAGTTCAATGAAAAGGCTGAAGAGGAATTTTTCTAGGATACAACATACCGAATAAGATAGTTATAACAACTCAACGGGTCAAGTAGAAGTGTGGTGCAACGTCGATGTTCAGAGATACACCACCCTCCTGCTAGAAAAGGACTCGCATTATTCTTGAATTATGATGGATTCTTTAAGTCCTTCAACATTCCTTTCTCCCTTCCTGAAGATGAGTTATCGACAAAAATGATGTACGATGTCTTAAACACATCGTCACTAGACTCGACAACATTAGGTTCACAAGGTGAGTCTTCTAGTCATTCAGGGGGAGCACTAGAGGTAAGAGACTCCTCCTCTAACGATGAAGAAGTGGAGAATGATTAGGTGGATTAGAAGGAACAGGTTCCCGCTACTGAAAGTACACAAACATCAGATGTTGATGTCTCTGACACTTCGGAACCTCGCACTCCAACGGCTACAGATACTGAACCAGGAATTCAAAATCTGGATCAGGAAGTAGTTGTTTCCACCACTCCTAGATCTCAACTTAATGTATATCATCCTCTAGACAACGTCATAGGGGATGTACAATTAGGAGTATAGACAAGAAATCAGCTATACTCAGTTGATTATGCCTCAGTCATGGAAAAAGGCTATCTTCACGATGGTGCTTATCAATGTTTTGTGTATTAATTTGAGCCAAAATATGTAAGTGAAGCCTTAAATGATGAGGCATGGGTGAGTGCTATGCAAGAAGAACTCCTACAATTCAAGAAGTTAGGAGTTTGGACACTGGTGGATAGACCAAAAGTTGCTAAGGTAATTGGCACTAAATGCGTCTTGAAATGTAAGAAAGATGACCAAGGGGTCATTATTCGAAACAAGGCTCGACTTGTCGTTCAAGGTTATAGACAAGTCGAAGGAATCAGTTACAATGAAGTGTTTGCACCTGTGGCTAGAATGGAAGCAATCTGTATCTTCCTAGCCTATGCATCTTACATGAAGATCAAAGTTTATCAACTAGATGTCAAGAGTGCATTCCTTCATGGGGAAATTCGTGAGATAGTGTATGTCAGTCAACCCGAAGGATTTGAGGATCCTTACCATCGGGATAGACTTTACTAGCTGGATAAGGCTCTCTATGGGCTACATCAAGCCCCGAGAGGATGGTATGAGAAACTCTCAACGCATTTGGTGAAACATGATTTTCGCAGAGGAGTTATTGATTGTACACTAATCATCAAAGAAAAGTATGGTGACTTACTGCTTGTACAGATTTATGTGGATGACATAATTTTCGGCTCCAAAAACGAAGAGTTATGTAAAGAATTTGAATGTGTCATGAAAGCAGAATTTGAGATGAGTGCAATGGGGGAGGTAAAGTTCTTCCTCAGATTACAGGTGGATTAGACACCAAAAGGAATCTTCCTGCATCAGACTAATTATGTAGGGGATATCCTCAGTCGGTTTGATATGGAGAATACTTCAGCTGCTGGAACTCCACTTGCCACGAACCACGATGTGGCACCCGACGAAAATGGTGATCTAGTTGATGCTATAATGTATAGAGGAATGATTGGATCCCTTATGTATCTCACAGCTTCTCGTCCAAATATCATGTATGCAACGTGTCTCTGCTCTAGATATCTGGCGAAACCCAAAGTCAACCATCTCATAGGAGTAAACAGATTTTCTGTTATTTGAAGGGTACTCCAACACTCGGGTTGTGGTATCCTCATGACGATGATTTTGAGCTTACAGCGTATAGTGACTCGGATTACGGCGAATGCAAAATGAACTACAAGTCAACGTCTGTAGGATGTCAATTTTTTGGGAGAAGCTTAGTCACCTGGCAGTGTAAAAAGCAGACATCAGTTGCTCTGTCAACTTGTGAAGTTGAATATTGTGTTGCTGCAAGTTCTGTTCGCATATCATTTGGATTCAACAGCAAATGCGGGACTACGGTTTGCAATTCTCTAACACCCCTATCTATGTTGATAATTCTGCTGCTATAGCTGTAACAAAAAATCCAGTCCAACATCCTAAAACTAAACACATCGGCATTAAGTATCACTTTATACATGATTGTTTTGAAAAGCATTTAATCAATGTGGTTAAAATAAATATGAATTTTCAACGCGTCGACTCTACACAAAAGCATTTGATAAACAGAGGTTTTTAAATCTATTAGAGGTTAATAGCATGAAAAAGAAAAGTGATGTGATCACAGAGGAAGAAAATGCTTAGTCCGATATTTTTTATTTTCTTTTATTTTTTTCTTATTTTATTTTCCTATTTCTATAAAATCCAAAAACTCAGAAAATATATTTTCAGTTTTAGAATTTTAAGGGGAGAATAGGTTTGATTAGTATTAAAATAGTCGTTTTATTTAATTACATAAAAGAAACAAGGGAGGAGGACAACTTAGCTAAAAGGAAAGAAATCAAATCTGTGATACTGATTCAACGTATATAGAAAATGATAGTACACAGGGAACAGATTATTTGGGACTTCAAAAGAGTTTAACTGATTAAGATGCAAAATTCAAAGTTTAAGTCTTAAAAGTCTAAGCAATATAAAAGGAAAAATGATAGTAAAACTAGTAGGCTACCAAGGTAACATAGAGAAAGTAGACTTAGAGGCTGCTAGTTCATTATAAGATGTGTCAGTAAATTCAACACAATAGATAAATAGACCTCATTGCTGGTTTCAAGCTCAAACTAAGTTGTCCAACTAGTTGTGGGTTCCCATCTTATCCCTAGTTAACAACAATCAATGTTGTTCCAATAAGGGGTGAAGAGCAAAATAAACGCCACAAATATGTGCGGACGACCATAAAATATGAGCAAAGCACATGATAAATGCAAAACACAATCAAGATAATAACTTATGATCTTGGTGTGATATGTGCAGAAAGAAAATAAATGCTCGAATAAGAAGATTGGTTGTGTGCCTCTCTGTTGTGCGGTGACACTAACCTGAGGATAAGTATAACCTAAATATTCTAGAATTCATTGTTGTTTGCGCCTCTCTTTTGTGCGATGGCACTAACCTGAGGCTTGGCATCTCTTTGAAGCCTCTTAGAATAGTTTCTTCTTGAAATGTACCCATAGACCGCTCAAAAATATCCTGAGGAACGTTGATTATCATATAAGTGTGGGATCCATAAATGCTTGTTGAAATAATTAAACCTAAACTCATCACCAATGTGTGTCAAGAATCTATGTATGGATTTAAAAGGACAAGTATACTGACAATCATCATGAGCTGTAGTTCTCGAAAGTCAAAATCATTGTGTGCATCTTGTGGCTCTAGTATGATTTCCTAAAGTTCCTATTGACTATCAGTGAAAAAGAAGGATCTAGCATCAAGATTGTTTATTAAAGTGTCCCAAGTGATTTTGATATACCTGTAACTGGAATTGAAGTTGTGTTGTTTAGGAAGTAAAATCGATTAGAATTACTCTAATAGGTTTAAAATCCATCTCAAATCAAAAATACAAAAAGATGTCTTAATTTTGTTTTTTAAATTTTCTAGTTGTTTTATTTATTAATTTTGTCATTTTGTAGGTAAAAGTCGGACTATGCATTAGAATTCAATCTATGAAACACTCACTTAAAGAGGTCATATTTGAGGTGACCAATCAGTGTTTTTATGATTAAAAGGATCACGTCTGAGGTGATCAACAATTTTGCTAAAAGGATCACGTCTGAGGTGATCAACAGTTTTCAAATTAAAATTTTCATGTCTGAGATGATCATCGTTCATAACGTTTTATCTATAATTAAAAGGCTAAGTGTTTGAAAGGTCATAAGGTCAAACTCATAAGTATAAGCCATTCGCACGACTAGACCATAAGTATGAACCAGTCGCACGATTGGATCATACGTATGTGCCCAATCACACGACTGGACCACACGTATGGACCAGACGTATGATTGGACCATAAGCATGGGTGAGTCCATACGTTTGGATAACCAGAATGAACCAACTGTATGAATGGAGGTGACGGAATGAGTCAGTCACACGACTGAAACCTAGTCACACGACTGAATGTGACCGACTGAGCCAGTCGCACGTCTGAGATTCAGTCGCACGAATCAAGAGTGCGAATAGGTTTAGTCGCACGACTACAGGAAAACCTAGTATAAATAGAGGGGAGTCGGTCACAAATACTCATCACCCCCTAAATCGCACTTAAATCGCACGAAAGCAAGGTTACTCTGCCCAAATTTTGTATCCGTGATTTAGTTTCTTATTTGTGACACTAACGATTACGCTCTGTTTCTACAGGCAATGCGAGACGAAAATCGACCTAAATGCTGAGTTTAAGCAAGCCCTAATGACCTAATCAGGTGAAAACTAAACAGATACAAAACCTTCAAAATAAACCACTAACATGGACTTAATCGTCGATTTATTTAGTACTAAGTGTTATTTTGATTGATTGCGAGTCCAATGAGTCTATCCTAAACATTTAACATCATGTGTAGACCAAGAACCGTTTCTACAGTGCCGTATAAAGACATATGCGAATGGACACACTGATGAACATCAATCGCACGACTAAAATGGGCAAATGACTTAATCGCATGAATGAACCATGTGTATGAATTCAGTCGCACGACTGGTTCAACCGCATAGAACAACATACGACTTAGCTCTATCGCAGGCTCATTCGCACGACTAAGCTCATTCGCACGACTAAGACTCAATCACACTGTCCATTTTCATGACAGAACAGAATGATTCAAGTCCATTAAATTCAATTTTCATTCACTTACACAAACTCTAACGTTTATGTATCTTGTGAAATAGAAACATGGTGAGTAGATGGACTATGAGCACAAATTGTAACCTCTGTGTGCATCTTGACGTGACCTCCCGGAATGCTTCTGATTTCGTTGGGATTATTGCCTTCCTACGGAGATCAAGGATCTTCAAGGCCATATCTACCCCGTGCACACCATATCGATCGATTCAGTAGGCTTTCTGGGAAAGCGCTGTAGTAGACAAGTCTGCTGAACCGCATCGTGTTCGCAGTTCCATATTTGGTGAGGAGGTGGAGATCAGCGAGGAAGATCTGAGGAGGGTGTTAGAGTTGGGAGAAGATGGTGAGTGCCCAACCAAGCTGCATCCACTGACAGTTCAAGGTTGTTTTCTCAGGGCCAGGTACGCTGGGGACATTAATGCAGGTGTGCTCAACAAGAACAACCTGTGTCCCCAGTTCAAGTACTTGGCACATGTGCTCCTCAAATGCATAGCCTCTCGGAAAGGCGGATTTGAGAGATGTCAGACCAAATCTAGAATGCTTACGTAGCTCTGGTACTGAACCATCTGTTCAGTTTCTCCTGGATGATCTTCAAGTATATGATAAAGAACATAGAAGCCAAGGGAAAAGAGGGCTTCTGTATCTACCCACGTTTCCTTCAGATAATTATTGACCAGAAGCTGCCCTCGCTACCCAAGGAGAGTGAGAATGCAGTTACACTAGAGGTGATGGATGACACCACTCTAGGCAGGATGAAGGTGTACAGAGGGAAACAGGTAAAGCCCCCTGTGAGGAGATTGTTCGGACATCTGGCCAATGCTGAGTATGTGGTGCCCGCTAGGAGGAAGTGGCGTCACGATGACAGTGACTCTAATGTAGAGCCTATTGAGCTACCCTCCGATGACTCTAATGATGACAACCACGGTGATGGTCAAGGAGGTGAGGGTCCAGGTGGATCCAATCCGGCTCCAATCCACCCCGATTTCCAGCTGGATGAGGAGGAGGATTCGGATGAGGAGCCATTGGTATGGACGGTGGGAAGCCGGGTCATAGTCACTGAGAGGGCTCATGGCGGTTGGTGGACGCCAGGGTGAGTCCGGGGATGCCGCTACTGCTGACACAGATCCTTCGTACACCCCGGACCAGCCCAACAGCTAAGGGGAACCTCTATCTCTAAGGGCTCCAGGAAGAAAAGGATGGCTCACCCTTATGGCAAAAAGGGTAAGAGGCCTAGATTTACTTTGACCCCATCTACCACCACTACCACAACCACTACCACTACCACAACCACCACTACTGCCACAACCACCACCACATCAACCACATCCACCACAGCTACCACCACTACCACACCCCCTACCACTACTACCACACTCCCAATCACCACTACTGCAGCCACCCATTCACCATCCACTCCTATCCCATCACCCATATTCACCACATCCACCACTACCACCACCAGCCACCAAGCAGGTCCATCAACCCACTCCACCTTCACCACCAGACCCACTCTACCCTTCATTAGGGTAGAGGAATAGCTAGCTGCACTAAACTAGATGATGTTGAAGCTGTTAGCTGCTGATGAGCAAAGAGCTACACAACTAAGTCAGCTTGTGGAGCTTAATGTTGTTGAAGCATAATAGATTACCCAACTTCAGGAGTACTGTCTTCCCATTCTTCAACTCCACAGTTGTGATCTCTCTGTATGCGAAGTCATCTGGGTGAGAGCCTTCTAACAACAACTGGAGTTCACTCTTCTGAAGATCTTCAAGTCTTTTGTATAACAACCCCTTCTTGATCATTTTTTTCTCAAGAATAGATTGAGGGGTTGTCTTGGAGTTATGTGCTCTCTTGAATTCTTCAATAATCTCCCAGGGTGAGATTACCATGGCCAACATAATTGCAGCATTCAAAGTCTTTTTCACTTGGCCATGATATCTACTAGGTATGTTCTTCTTATGAATTCTAGAACTTACCCTGGGGTCTGGCCAAATCCGCACTCTTTCTCTTTGATGTTGGAATGTATGTCTAAGAGTGTACAGCCTCAGAGCTTGTTTCTTCATTTCTTGAATGGATGAGGACTGAGGGAAGTCCTTGTCAACCATCTTGAGAAATTGCTCATCATGCTGCTTCTGTTGTTCTGCTTCTTCAATCTTTACTTTCAGCATTTGCATTTGCAAGTCAGGAGTTATCATCTACTGACGTCTGGGCTCAGGTGATTTAAGTTTGAGAACAGCAGAGATTGGCAGACTATCTTCATTATCATCCTCTTCTTCATCTTCTTCTACCCTCAACACCCTTCTCCTCCTTCTGGGTGTATCACTAGGTGTGGTTTGAGGTGGTTTTTGGGGTAAAGGAATTGGTTTTGTGGGTTAAGTTGTGGGTGGTTTAGGTTTAGGGATAGATTTGGGAGATTTTAGAGAGGAGGGTTGTTTTTGAGTGGGAGTATGAGAAGGCTGATCTAGCATTTTGGTGGTGAGTTTGGCTTTGGAGAGCTTTGCCATCTCAGTTCTCTTCCCAGCACCTGCTTCATCCAGTGCTTCAATGATCAACCCTTTGTTGTAGCCTCCAGCAGAGCAGATTTTCTTGTTATCTCCAAGATACTGTCTCTGGACCAAGACTTTATCTTTATTATTGATCTTCCAAGATATTTGGTAATAAATCTGATCATTATCTCCAATCTTTCCCTTTCCATCACACTATAACCAACCCATCTTGCTTGAATCTCTTCTATTTCCAGCCTTCTGATCTCAGTATCTAAAGTGGCTGTGTCATGACCCTGTCTGAAGAGCTGATCTATGATTTTGTCCATAGGTCTGCTGTGAGCTTCATCAGCATCTTTGACAAGATCTTCTAAGGATTTTTCTTCATCAGATTTTGACTCAGCACTTTTCTTCCTTTTATAAGTGATCAGCTAATCTTTCTTCTCTTTGTCTGTGCTCAGTTCTTGCACTGTGATCAGCTGTTCTGAGATCAGTTCTTTCTCCAACTCCTTTTCCGTTTCAGGTTCTTTCTCATCTTCCACTCTCTTCTGTTTCTTTTCTTTCACTGCCTTAGACTTAGTAGTCTCCCCCTTTTTGGTTGCATTGGGATCAGAGGCTTGAAAGGCAGAAAGTGACTTTTGAACAGCATCATCAATGAGGGTTTGTAGATTTGAGGAGATCCTCTCATCAATGGCTTTAAGCACTATCTCAGTGATGATGGGAGTGATGAGAGGTAAGGAGTTTTGAAAGGTTGCAACCATCTGCTCAGAGGGGTTCTATCCCTGAGAGGTGGTGCCAAAAGCACTGGCTGGTGGCTTAGTTAAGTGTGTAGGTGTAGTGTTTGGTGAACCTTCAAATGAAGGTGCCATGTGTGGGGTTATTGGGGTAGATGGACTTTCATCCTGAGACATTTTGGCTAGCAGCTCTTTGAGTCTGATCACCTCATTCTCTTGGATTGTATTATGGGCTAAGACATCATAGAAAAAGCCCAGGTCATCATCAGTCTTTGCTGAATCATCTGACCTCCTGATTAAATCAGGATGTACATGCCCTGAGTGTAGATCAATAGATGCATGTGCCCCTTGTTCTTGGTACTGGGGACTTCCTGCCTCAGGGCTATGCCCTTCATTGGCAGTTGCCTCTGGTGAGGTCTTATAGATGTTACCAACTTCATCCTGATCATGTGCTGAATCAGTAGAAGTGGCAGCCTGACCAGATGTTCTAACCTCCTCTTCTACACTTGGAGATCGAACATTGTAACCCCTGTGTTGTGGGTTATCAGCAGCATTTTGGTCCTCCTCCTCAATGGTTGAGGTATTCCCAGTGTTAATTGGTTTCTAGGGAGGGGGTGAGGAATGCAGCTGACTCAGCACTTTAGCAAATAAGTGTTGGGCTTTGAGGGGTGGTTGCATGTGGAGATTGGTCAGAAGCAGATTGCACCCAGGGTGAGAGGTGCTCTTCAATGGTAACCTTCTCAACTGAGATAGGTTCCAGTAATGTGGGATCCCCTAATTTAGTTGCAACAAGATCCTGTTGAGAGGATACCTGTGCGGCTTCAGCTGGTTGAGTCTTTGACATAACTGGGGGGTTATAACCAGTATGTGTTTCCTGTATTGGTGGTACAGGGGCATCTTTGGGGGACTCATCTCCCTGAGTAGCCTTTTTGGGTTTTTAGGATTTGGGTTTGGTGGGGACTTTGGATCTGGAGGTGGAGGCTGTGGGTTCCCTCTCCTTGGGTTTTAGCATCCGGGCAGCCCTTTAGAGTAGGGTCAGAGTTATATCTGGAGTATACCTCAGCTAAAACAGCTGGAGCAGGGACTCCAAGACCAACAAGGCCATCAGATTTTAATTGGTTTAAAACAATGGCCATCAGAAACCTGGGATATAGTAGCCATCTGTTTGCCACAGGTTCTGAGCCAGATCCTTTAGTTCCATGAACACTATCTCAGAAAAATTTAGATTTTGTCGTTCAAAGATAGATTACAATACCTGTTGCCATCGTGAAGACATCTCATCCCAAGAAGATGTATTTGAAGCAAGGCAGACATTCACCATATGGAAGATAAGTCTTTCAGCATCATGGAAGTGCTTATTGAGAATGGTTGTAGCACTTAAGTCGCCTCCATACCCGTTGTTGATGAAAGACATATTAGTGGTGCCTTTCGGGTATTCTTTAGTATAGGTGCCATCATGCAAATTTAGGGTTTTGTGAATGATGTCGGGGGTGATGAGCACCTGTTTCTGGTTGACCAACGACTGAAGAGTGATTTGGCTATCATTCTCACCAGTTGTTACAGAGACGTTGGTCCAGAATTGGGTTAAAGAATTGGGGTATATGGTCGGATTCAAAAGAAATGTGTTTCGGTATTGGGAATCCACCATAAGATCGATGGCAGTATCAAATTTGTTCCAGAAAGCCGATTTCGAAAGGTAGGCAACACAGTTGTGTCGGGGTTTGAGTTTCATGGTCGCCATTGTTGAGAGAGAAAAGGATAGAAAATGGCTAATGAAACGTTTGGCTATAAGTGCAGGTATTTATAGGTAAGAAAAGGCTGACAAGAAAACGACTGAAAGTGTTGGTGTTGTCAGCAGTTGTATGAAAACAACTGAAGACTTGGTTTTAACTATCAGACGATTGAAAACAACTGAAGACTTGGTTTTGGTCATCAGTAGTTGTGAAACTACTGAAAACCTTGGTTTTGTCTTCAGGTGTTGTAAACAACTGAGGACTTGGTGTTAGTCATCAGTAGTTGTGAAACTACTGAAGACATGGTTTTGTCATCAGCTGTGTAAACAACTGAGGACTTGGTGTTAGTCATCAGTAGTTGTGAGACTACTAAAGACATGGTTTTGTCATCAGTGTTTAAGATGAAACAAAGTTTGTGGAAACGACTGAAGAGAAAATTCTCATCAGTAGTTTTCGTCAATTCTTAGCTTTTCAGCTGTTTCATACTGTCCTCAACACTTACTCATCAGACTTTTTAGCTATTTTCAGTTGTTTCATAGGACATCAGTACTTATCTGTTTTTACCGATATCAGTAGTTGTAACTACATCAGTTTCTTTTAACAGAATCAGTACATATCTGTGACATATTTACTAATGATCATCAGTACTTGTTTACTGAGATCATCAGTAGGTGTCACTCATTCTAGCTGTAGCATACCAAGCCTTAACACAAGGTTTTGGAAAGTTGAACTATCCAAAGCTTAGTAAATATATCTGCAAGCTCATCAGCACTAGGCACAAACTTTGGATCAATCAGACCATTTTCAAAACAATCCCTAATAAAATGGTGTCTGATCTCTATATGTTTGGTCCTAGAGTGCTGGACTGGATTCTTGACAATGCACAGAGTTGAAGCACTATCCATTAATAATGGAGTCTTAGTCTATGTAATGCCATAATCCAATAATTGGTTTTGAAGCCAGAGTACCTGAGATGTATAACTTGCAGCAGCAATGTACTCTGCTTCAGCAGTGTATGAAGCAACAGATGTTTGTTTCTTACTCTGCCAAGAAATCAAACAGTTGCCTAGGAATTGACATCCACCAGAAGTTGACTTTCTGGTTAACTTACACCGTGCATAGTCACTATCAGAAAAAGCAACTAATTTGCAAGAGTGTCCAGTGGAATACCAAAGACCTAGAGATTGTGTACCTTGTAGATATCTAAAGATCCTCTTGACTGCAATCAAATGAGACTCTTTAGGAGCAGCCTGAAATCTAGCACAAACACAAGTTGCAAACATGATATCTGGTCTAGAAGCTGTTAAGTACATCAAGGATCCAATCATACATCTGTAAAGTGTTCATCAACAGCTTTACCTTTTTGATCTACATCCAGTTGTGTGGTGTTGCACATGGGAGTAGAACAAGGCTTACAGTTTTGTAAATCAAACTTATTCAAAAGATCTTTTGTATATTTTGACTGATGAATGAAGGTTCCATCAGCCTTTTGTTTGAATTGCAAGCCTAGAAAGAACTGTAATTCTCCCATTGCACTTATTTCAAACTTTTGTTTCATTAAACTTGTAAAATCATCACACAACTAGGGATCAGAGGATGCAAAAATATATCATCAACATAAATTTGAACAAGTAGCTTATGCTGATCCACTTTCTTAATAAACAAACTTTTATCTATGGAGCCTCTAGTGAAATTATTTTAAGAAGAAAATTTGAAAGTGTTTCATACCAGGCTCTAGGAGCTTGCTTCAACCCATAAAGAGCCTTATCAAGTTATACACCTAATCAGGATGTTTATTGTCCTCAAAACCTGGTAGTTGACACACATAAACCTCTTCTTTTATTTTCCATATAAAAAAGCACTTTTGACATCCATTTGAAAAATTTAAGATTGTGGAATGCAGCATAGGCTAAGAACAATCTAATTGCCTCTAGTTGGCTATAGGGGCAAAGGTTTCATCATAATCAATACCTTCTTCTTGTGAAAACCCTTGTACAACCAGTCTAGCCTTGTTCTTGACAATAAGCCCATTTTCATCAGTTTTAAATTCTAAACACCCACTTAGTGCCTATTGCACACTTACCTGGGGGTAGAGGAACCAGTTCCCACACTTGCTGCTTTTTGAACTGAAGTAGCTCAAGCTGCATGGCTTCAACCCATCCATTGTCTCTCAAAGCAACATGATAGTTCTTTGGCTCTAGCTGACTGATGAAGAGAGCATAGAAGCAGAAGTTGGACAATTGACTTCTAGTTAAGACACCAGCATTGATATCACCAATGATTTGAGACATGGGGTGATTCTTCAGCTCTTGGTACACTATAAGATCAGTGCAAGTGTTTGTAGTAGGTTCAGCAACACAGATGTTGATCCAGATTCGTGAAACCAAGTATGAGATGGCAATTCAAATGATGTAGAGGAGTCAGAAATCTCATCAGCATTTGTTGTGGATGGAGCTGCAGAAGCTACAAGAACATCAAGTTTAGTAGACTCAGGCAGTTGATCACTAAACTTGAAAACGTGAGTACTGATATCATCATCATCTTCAGTACCACCAGGTGGAAGACTTGCTGCAGAAGATGATTTATCCACATGATCTGCAACAGCTGGAGGTTGATAAGGAACATATTGCAGTATGTCCAGATCAAACAACTCCACAGGGTTTTGTGGAATTTTATCCTTAGGAGATTCATTGAATTTCACATGCAAGGTTTCTTCAACTATCTTTGTTCTGCAGTTGAAGACTCTGTAAGCCTTGCATGTGGATGAATAACCTACAAAATACCCTGCATCCACCTTAGGATCAAATTTGTGGAGTTGATCCTTTGTGTTGACAATGAAACAAGGACACCTAAAGGCTTTGAAGAATGAAATTAGAGGAGCCAAATGATGTAGAGCTTCATATGGAGTCTTCATCAACCTCTGATTTACTAAAACTCTATTCTGCACATAGCAAGTTGTGTTGACAGCTTCAGCCCAAAAGGTCAATGGCAAACCAGAGTCAGCCAACATAGACCTTGCAGCTTCAATTAGGGTCCTGTTCTTTCTCTCCACTACTCCATTTTGTTCTGGAGTCCTTGGGATGCTAAACTGCCTCTTGATTCCCTTTGAGAGATAAAAAGCATCAAGTGTATGGTTTCTGAATTTTGTTCCATTATCACTCCTTATACACTTGACTGATAGGGAATACTGCTTCTCAACATACAACACAAAGTTTATAATCGGCTAAGCAACCTCATCCTTTGAATGCAAGAAGAAAGTCCATACAAATCTGGAGTAATCATCCATAATTACCAGACAGTATTTCTTCTTTGCCATGCTCATCACTCTCACAGGACCAAATAGATCCATGTGCAGTAACTGCAAGCAGGCAGTGGACTTAGGTTCTTCAATAGGAGGGAATCAGACTTTGTGTTTTTTTCCTTTCAAACAAGCAGTGTAGGTTTCATCACAGTGGAACTCCTTTATTGTAGACCTCTCACTAAACTATTGTGGATCAACTGATTCATGTTTTTGAGATTACATGACCCAGCCTCTATGCCACAGTTTAGATTCCTAAGGAGAGGCTTTGGAGAACAGGCAAGGATGGCCCTTAAAATCAATCTTCTTTGACAAATCCAAGGCATATACTCTTCCAATCCTGTTGGCCTTCAGGAGAGTATGTTCATCCAATACCTTGTCAATCAGCCTCAGAACTTGGGAAGACAGAATCCTGCAGTTCTGGCTTGTGAAAAGTGCAACATTCCCTTTATCACACATCTGACTGACACTCAGTAGATTATACTTAAGATTCTCCACATGGTTAACATCATCAAATCTGATATCTCCATTAGACACCATATCCTTTCCCAATGATGTAACCCTTAGCATCATTTCCAAATGAAACAAATCCCTTCTTTCCTTGAGAGTAGTCATTAAGAAGAGAATGCTCCCAGTCATATGCATAGATCCTCCATTGTCTACATACCAGATGCTCCTTTGGCATGCTGAAGAACCCTGCATTCATCACAAAGAACTAGTTAGGTTTTGAGACCCAAACCTTTTTGGTTTTGGGTCTGTTTTCATCAACAGATTTAACCATAACTTGTTTCTCATGATTAACAGCTGATGAAGGTGGAGATGTGCTGAAATGGATTCCTTGGATTTGGGCTTGGAATGTCTTTTAGTGGTTTGATCACAGGTGCATCTAGTTGGTTAACTCTCCCCAACAAATGCTGAACCATCATAACTAGTTGTGTTGATTTGTAGCTAAAGCTTTTAGCTCTTATGACATATCAGTACTTGTTTTTGATGAGTTCCTGTGGCCCACCATTTCCTCCTTGAAATTCACAGACTTAGTCTGATGTTTATCATGAGGAGCACTATCAGCTGTTTTTGATAAACCCTATCCTTCTTTTTGGATTTGGATGAAGGCTTGGGTTTATCACATTGGGATGACTGTGGTACAAACTTGGTCTCATACTCATTTTTCATTTCATCCATCTGGATTTTAATGAGCTTATCTCTGTTGAGTTTGGAACCCTTTTGTACCAACATCCCATCAGAAAGATGATTGAATTTACCACATATTTCACATGGCTTATTCTTCATCTTGGATTGATCAACTGCTGATGTGGAAACTACTGAAGGTGTGATCTTTAGTACTTTCCTCCTTTCAGTACTTGTGTTAAGTACTGAAGGATCTGTAACAACTGAAGACTTGTTCTTCAGCTGTTCTCTATCCGTCCTGAAAGACTATATGATAGATTCATCAGCAGTTGTTAATCCTTTTATTTCAGTTGATTTGAAATGCTTTTCAGATGTTTTTGACTTGCCCTTCAGTACTTGAGGTACATGAGGGACAACATTGAAGTACTCAGCTTCATATGCTTATCAGTAGTTAACCCATCAGCCATTGATTTGCTGAGGTATTAACACTGATTTCATCTTCTGATCTTGGGTGATCACTTGAGGATGAAACACATGATGATGTGGTTTGGAATTACTTTAACCTTCAGGTCTTACTATTGATTTTGGAGTAAAATCTGTAGGTGGTGCAATGTGATTATAACCTATTCCAACTTCACATTCGAAGAAGATTGCTTGTTGAGAAGCATTTCAAATCCCTTGCAGGATGATACCCAGCGGTCACACTCAACTTGGGTAGCTGCAAGTTTTTCTTTGAGTTCTCTGTGTTCTCAAGAATGACCTATAGCTTAGCCTTTTCATCATTTAATTGGCATTTAAGCTTATAAATCTCATCTTCTTTATCTTTAAGGACAGACTCATACTCAGCTTTTCTTTTGGAAAGGGTTTGCTCAAGCTCAAGATTTTGATTTATTAAAGCTACATTTGCCTCTCTATAGAGATAAATGCAGCTATGCAAGATTCAGAACATAGCTTGGCCTTAGCCTCAGAGGATACCTGGGTTACCTGTGAAGAAGATGCATTGGAGCATGAACTCTCAGTAGACTCCAGGGCCATGAGATCAAGATTCCCAAAAGGATGTTCACCATCATGTTCACCATCACCAGCAAATATTGCTCATTACCAGAGAGATCATCTGGTAAAATGCTCCAGTCAATAACACCAGGGGTGAAGAAGCTGTGATGAGGTTGTGATTGAGATGATTGAGATGGTAGAGGCTCAGGTAAGGCTTGAGGTTATTGTGCAATAGGAACTTGAACTTGATTTGGCTGTGGCATGTAATAGCAGGATATGGATATGACATTGGACCCTAAGGGACAAAATATGCAGGAGATAGAGGTTGTGAATGATGACCAGAACTAGCAGGATGTTGCCCTCTGTTTTGTGGACTATTGCTTGGAAAAGTCACAAAGGGTGCAGAGGAGTTAGATCCAGATGATCTACACTCTCTTGCAAAGTGTCCAAGCCTGTGGCATTTGTGACACCTCAACTTACTCTTGTCAAAACCAACTTTGGTTTTGCAAGAGAGTCCTGGAAATTTCTTACCAGTTCTCTTGTAGAACTTTTGAGATCTGATATTAATCAAGGCCATTTGGCTTAGAATATCCATCTCTTCTAAGTCATCATCAGCAATACCTTTCAAATCATCCATGATGAAGCACAAATTGTCACTATTACAGCCTGACTGAATATCAACACTAACAAATGCATGATCAGAACTGTTTGAGGAGAAATCTATATGCTCATCATAATTGCTTTCTGATGCAGCATATTCTGACTCATGACCAACCAAGGCAGTGTTCCCTGGTACAAAGTCATCAGTGAGCTTTTTTGATGATGCCAGTTTCCTTTTCTGCTCTATCTCTCTTTCGAATGTAAGCAGTTTCCCATGAAGATGGGTGAGAGATAGGCTATCCAGATTTGCACTAGAGCGTAGGACAATGGTATATGTGTCCCATCTCTCAGGCAGTGATCTGAGGAATCTGTTGTTCATCTGGCTATTAGTGTATTCATTTTTGACCATTTTCAGCTCAGAGATCAAACAGGAAAAACGCTCAAACTGTTGAGTCAGTGACTCACCCTTCCTACGAGAGAATGTCTCATATTGTTGGGCAAGGATTTCTCTGTTGTTTGCTAAGACCTCATCTGTTCCACCAAATTGTTCTTTCAATGCATTCCAGAGGTCATGAGCAGTTTCATGATGCATAAGCCTAGAATAGATTTCATTAGGCAGTGCCATGGCTAGAATTCCATGCGCTTTAGCATCAATCTCAAATAGTTTTCGATCCTCATCTGAGTATTGTTCCTTCTTCTTCAGAACCATTTGGTTGGTTTCCGGATTGTTCATCACAGGCTTGTGTGGACCATGTACCACAGATGTCCAACAACCTGAACTGTTAACAGGCAGGTGATGAAGCATTCTTCGTTGCCATATGTTATGCTCAGTCCTAACTAGCATTGGAGGCTTGGTTGAGGAACCGGTATTGTGAGGGTCATTAGAAGGAGTAGCCATTCTCAGATTCAACCAAATTCAATTAAGTTTTAACTGATTTAGTGCAAAACACAACAAACTCAATATGAGCCAAGAGAAAACTCAAAGCAAATAAACGAAAGCAGCAGAAATTCAATGATCTATAACCAATTCTTGCAAATATACTAATTCAATCAACCTTAGATATCGAAATAGCAGTTTCAATGATCAATTGTTAGATCGATCAATGATTAACCTGCTCTGATACCATTTGTTAGGATCAGGAATCTAAGTTTGATCAATTAGAGTAGATTGCAGTGGAATTCGAACAATGAATTAGACAATTTGCAAGAACACAATTGATATTCAATAGAAAAGTAAACGGTTATAGGGAGAGAATTCTGCAAAAGGAATATTTCATTCATATGCTTTCGTGGTGGCTAAATGTCCACATTACAACTAGGTCACATCCCTTATATAAGGAATGTGACGTCTGCTGATGTCACTTGATAGTGACATCTAACAGAATTATTCAACTACTGAAACTATGCAAACTACTGAGAATGTTCTCAACTACTGATTACATCTCAGAGAATGCTAAGTACAAGAATATAAAACTACTGAACTAAAACTACTGAAACTATAAACTACTGAAATGTAAATTACAAGTACTGAAAAGGAAACCATCACAACCATTGAAGTTGATAACTTCAGCTGTTGTGACAACTACTGATCACTTTGGTCTTCAGTCTTTGTTCTTCAGACTTTTACTTTCAGACTTTGTCTTCAGCTGATAGCTTCAGACTTTGTCTTCAGTACTTTACTTTCAGACTTTGTCTTCAGTACTTTACTTTCAGACTTTGTCTTCAGTAGAAGTCTTCAGATCTTGTCTTCAGACTTTGTCTTCAGACCTTGTAATCAGCTGATGTCTTCAGCTGTTGTGATCTTCTTCAGCAGTTGTAATGTCTGTGAGACTTAGAGATTTTTCTGATCAGGCTCATTGGTTCTTTTGGTCCAACAGTGTCTGGCAAGATTATTGCGTGGGCATATTTTGAGGATCTTAACGTTTATGCTATTAAGAGGGAGAAGGGAATAGAGTACTTCAGATATCCACATGATCTGAAGACTCTCCTTGGTTTTAAGATCAACCAGCTGGCACGCTTAAACCTATTATATGCTGATCCTAGAAAAATATCAGGCTGGTTTGAGGTTGCCCTAAACAAGAGATACCACACCAGATGGTTAACTTCAGACCTCAACAACCAAAGAGGTATATTCATAGGTCTGAAGTGGATCCCATTTCTGGAAAGCCTAAGGTGGTGCTGAAGTGGAGCCCTCCGCACACAATGTCCAAGATTCCCTTACGGGAAATGCCACATGACTTCACTTCACACTTTAAATGGTGGTATTGTGATTGGAGAACAGGCGAAGCGGTCATAGTACTTAATAAAGAAGGGAAAATGGAAACTATCCGGGTATTCAACCCTATGTGGCTAACAAACTTGTCTACAAAAGATGTCTATACATTATATAAGTGGCCACTATTCTATGATGCACAAAATACAGTACACGACCTCCAGTTCAAGAACGTTATACGACTCTGTTTTGCATTTGAGATACATGCAAGAGTTACTAGAGAGGAGAAGTACAAGAGATTTGAGGAGCTTATGAAGAATGTCAGACACTAAGGTAAACTAGGTCCAAAGGGGAGTTTGTTGATACATATGTACCTAGTTTAAGAGCTTAATGTAAATATCTGTCATGTTTTACACATATGTAATGAATGATTTGAATGAAATATAATATGTGATTGATGCTTATGATGTTTAATGTTTCATTGTTTATTGTGTAATAAAGCATATTGAACTAACTATATAGGTTTGAGGTTATTGTACATAGTTCTTAGTCATAATGATTGAGAAACATGTTCAAACTTAATCGTATGAAGTCTTCATGCAAATGGACCATGCTAATGGACCATACGCATAAATACTTCATGCTAATGGAGCAGTCGCATGACTAAACCAGGAGACTGGATCAGTCGCACAATTGAGACATAAGATTGACTCAGTCGCACGACTGAACCTTTAGTTGTGCGTATGAATCAATCGCATGATTCAGTCGCATGACTGAACTATGCTAATGGTACAGTCGCACGATTGACAAACCCTATCCTATAAATACCACCTAATTCGTGGAAAAACAAAAACACTTCAAGAATTTTGACTCATATTCATACCCTAGCCGTCTAGAGACTCCAGAAAGCTTGTTCCAACTTCATAGTTCGCAGTTGATATTGTTCTAATCGTTCTTAATGTTTCTTTAATCGTTAGATTGATCTGAACTGCATTCTCACTGATTGTATCACCAATCAAATAGGATTCCGCACTATTTGATATGATTTCATACGTTATTAGTCAGTACTCCATACGTACACGGTCCTAACAATTTCTATACCCCTTTTTCATATTTTCACACTTTGGGGTGAAACATGTTACCTTATAACTATTGCACTTGTAAAACGTTTGATTCTTGTAAACTTATGGCAATTCACTTATATGTTGTGGTTAGTTGATCTTTGTAATTACCATGTATTGAAGATTATATGTGCAATCATTAACTATTGCTAGCCTGGCGACATCATAGATCTATGGGCCTAACAAGCCTGCTTGGTTAATCCAAGTACACTTAGCTAATCGCATAAACTTGTAAACGTTGAGACTTGTAAAACCGTCAAGGTTTGATTGTGCATTCTGTCTTACATCCCTTGTTACTTGTTCTCTAACTTATAACATGAATTGCCATCTTTTATATACTTATGTATTGAAAACTATAGAAACCTCACTAACATTATGTTGACCTTTTATTTTTAACATATTTTAGGAAACGTGCAAGTTGGATTGCCACATTTAAAGCTTATTCACACCTAGGAATAGACCTAGTTCAATAAATGAATGAACTTGAAATATTTCTTATTATGACTTGTTGATTTTCTTATTTGAGACTTATGCTTGTAATGTTACATTTGGAACTTATGATTATTATATTTGGATTTAATAATAACTTTATGTGGCTGTGAACGATCTTAACTCTCACATCTTGACATTTCCGCCGTCAAGGTTAAGATGTGACATTTACACTTTGTCAAAATACAACTTATAATGTATGTTTTGTTTTATAGGCTCAAATCGCAAGTCTATTTTGAAATACAAACTTTATGTCTCAAATGACTCAACTTATTGTCTCTCAAATACTACAGAACAAGCCGATGAAGATGATTCGGACGAGGAAGATGAATAGGATAGCGGTTTAAGTATTTAAGTTTGTGTTAACGATAGTTAATGTTGAAGTTAAACAATGTATTAGCGTACTTAATTAGTTAACAATCGTAGTGGACTTCTTATATTATTTGTATGTGTATGTTATTTGTGTTATTGAGAAATCATGGTTTATTTTTATGTACAGATTTATTCGGTTATCAAAAATGGAAATTAAAAAATAAAACAAAAAACAAAAAAACAAAAAAACAAAAAACAAAAAAACAAAAAAATTGACTATTAGCGATGACAAGTCGCCGCTAATAGTCATTTTCCCGGAATTCTTAACGAACACAAATAGCGACGACTTGTCACCGCTAATAATATTAATAGCGGTGATTATTAGCGGGACTCATTAGCGGCGACATGTCGCCGCTATTACTAATAACGGCGACAAACCCCACTAATAGCGGTGACATCTGTTGCCGCTATTAGTCTCCCTTTTATTAGTGCATGCTTTAAATTTGTTTAAACAACATCTCATTGTTTAGACTCCAGAGTGTAATTAACTGTTTACAACTTTTTATTTTGTAAAAAATAGTTTTATATAAAACTTTTATTTTTTAAAAAGATCCATTTAGAAAAATCATAGATTTAAATTTTATTGAAAAGTTGTATTTTATTAATCAAAATACATAGTTTTTATTTAATGAGAAATATTTTATAAAAATTATTAAATTAAGAAGGACTTACATTTATAATGTAAGAAATAATATTTTATAATTAGTTATTTGGCTTTTAAAAAGAAATAAATAGTGTAGGTGTAAAAGTGAATGTGAGAAAGAATGGATGATTTTATGTGTCATTATATGTAATCAATTATTAGACTTTGTGTGGTTATTTATTTAGTTAAAATGCACCTAAAAAATATGATTTTATTAAAAATTCCCATTTAAAGAAAGTATAGTTGTTTCAAAGCTTTTTTTAGTTAAATATTGTTAAAAGTGGGCTTGTCAACAATCTTTCATGGTCGTTAAGTGTTTGGCGATAAGCCCTTTGAAGCTCCCTTTTATCATTATGTGGTGCCTTTGGCGCTAGAATATCCTTCCAGATCATCATCTTTGGCGTTCCCACGCCTCCCACTACGTCTAGTCTTGGGATTGTATATTTATAGTATTTAAAAAAGATATTTATAGGGTTGATATATTACACAGTTTAAACTAGCCGATTACACATTTTACATTAGTTCATTACACACTTTAAATTAACATCTTTTACCCAAATATGATTTCCGTCTTAATAATTAATTTTATAATTTTTTTCTTTTTGAGGCACATTTTTCTTGCTCGCCCCGAGCTCCTAAATCCTTAGCTCCGACTCTGAGACGAGGGTTAGGTGTTAGGATAAAACAGTCGCAGACACATCCCGTTTGGGTTAGAAGGGGTCTGTGTGAAAATGAGTTCAGGTCAAAACGAGTTTGAGTGAAAAAACTATCACTTTGTATTGGGTCAGAATAGGTATAAGCTAATATTAGCTTGGTTGAAATGAGGCATTGTTACAAAATAGGTTCACATGCTATTTTTTACATTTAATACAACTAGTGATGATGGGTATTGGTGGTGGTAGCGAAGTACCTAGTGGAGTTGGTGACAATGAAAGGGTTGTGATTGTCGTGCTAGTGGTGGTTGTACTTGTAGTGTCAAAGAAGGTGGTGGTTGTTAGAGCATATATTTTCATATATAGTGTGTCCGCCGCTTGACAAATAGTCTAGGCTTAATGTAATACACTTGATATGTTGTAAACACACGAAACTGCGTCATTCGCATGAGCATATGCGAATGAGACTCAGTCGTATGACTGAGCCTCCTAATGGACCAGTCGTGCACTGAGAGATGCTATTGGTCCATTCGTAAGACTGAACCACAAGTATGGTCCAGTTGTACGATTGAACCATACGTATGGTCCAGTCGTACGATTGAATCATACGCATGGCCTAATCGTACGAATGGGCCCAGTCGCATCTGATATGGGCTAAGGCCTATAAATACCAGTTTCATTGTGTAGAGAGATTAAAGGTTTTGAGAGAGTGCTTGGGGCCTAGGTGCTATCGGATGAGAGGGGAGATCATGCTCCATCTCCCCTTGCCAAGAGTCTTGATTCTTATGTTTAACGAGCTTGTAATCATCAGGTTTTATCATTGGAACCATTATATTCTTGTTCGTTCTATTGTTTGTCTCTTGGTTTTGGTTTTTGTTTCCTTCCATCAAGAACACGCTCGGATGTCAACCAATCCAGCGACTTTACAATTGGTATCAGAGCCGGTTACTGCTAGAATGATCTAACAATCATTCTAGCAACCCGTGCTCTTGATCTCTAGATCTATTTTAGGTTCTTTGACGTTAAACCCACTTCGTGTTCTTCGTGTTTTTCTCAGATCTTGTTACGTGTGTTGTTTCCTGGTTAAAATTGAATCCAGAACCACGTTCTGATCACCCTTGCGAATCTTATGATGTCTATTTTGGTTCGGTTCATGTAAAATTCATAAGATTAGGGTTTTTGGCAGCCATGGCGGCTGCAGATCTGAAAATCTGCGTGCAGAATTGTTCGTGCGACTGGACCATGAGACTGGACCAGTCTTATGTCCAGTCATGAGACTGGACTAGTCTTATGTCCATTCGTGTGACTTGACCAGTCTTATGTCTAGTCGTGAGATTGGACCAGTCTTATGTCCAGTCGTGAGACTGGACTAGTCTTATGTTCAGTCATGCTACTGGACCAGTCTTATGACCAGTCGCACGAATATATCATTCGTATCATCCATTCACATGAATGTTATATCTTTCCTCCATCTAATATGAATGAACGGTGTTCCAAACCAAAAAAGTAGTCTGGAACTGCCTCTTGCACAGATTTGAGGATGAGCAAAGCACATTCATCCTGAGGTTCTTTTGTCAAATAAGTTTGATGGATACCCCATTATTCGTTGGACTTCCAGAATAGATGAATGTAGTTAGAACACGAAAGAAAGAAGAGAAGATGTCAGTGTCGGTGCTGATTTTGTGGGGGTAGTCAGGAGCATCTGACTATTTATGGGCGAATCAAGTTATATTTATCCGCACAGATAGGATTCTCATTCTTAGGGGGAATCCATGTATAGAGAAATTAAAGACACAATCAGAAAGTGATGATATGAGTTGGTTTCTGATGATGAATCTGAGTGCATGCTGATTTGGTTGAGATTGTTAGTTATGGATTTGAACCTGCTACTTTTTGCCTGATACACCGTATGAAAACGCCATGAGAGCACAATGTTTATATATTGGGATATGCTGAATTTGAGGGGGGATTTCTACAGGTGTTAATCTTAATCAGGTTAGCATGTGTGAAGATTGGAACAATGGAAAACTGTTCATGTCATTATCTGGAAAAATCAATCATATGAGGAATCTTGTTGCTATGATGGTATTCTACAAAGTAAACGAAAGCTATTATGCCTAAATTCATTTTCAGAGATACTGTAGCAACCTGACGGATCAGCAACGTTGGCTAATATGGTTTTTTATTTGATTCTATTAGAAACCAGAGCATAGATTGACTGAAGATTGTAAGAGGTGTTATCTACTATTCGCAAGCAACGTCCAAGGGGGTTTGTTGGAGCATATATTGTCATATATAGTTTGTCCGTCACTTGACGAATAGTCTAAGCTTAATGTAATACACTTGATATGTTGTAAACATATGAAACTGGGTCATTCGCAGGAGCATATATGAATGAGACTCAGTCGTACGACTGAGCCATGCTAATGGACCAGTCGTGCAACTGAGAGATGCTATTGGGCCATTCGTAAGAATAAACCCCAAGTATGGTCCACTCGTACGATTGAACCATACGTATGGTCCAATCGTACGATTGAACCATACGCATGGCCCAATCGTACGAATGGGCCCAGTTGCATCTGATATGGGCTGAGGCCTATAAATAATAGTTTTAATGTGTAGAGAGATTAAGGGTTTTGAGAGAGTGCTTGGGGCCTAGCTGCTGCCGGATGAAAGGGGAGATCGTGCTTGATCTCCCCTTGCCAAGAGTCTTGATTCTTATGTTTCACGAGCTTGTAATCATCATGTTTTATCATTGAAACCATTATATTCTTGTTCGTTCTATTGTTTGTCTCATGGTTTTGTTTTTTTTTCCTTCCGTCAAGTACACGCTCGGATGTCAACCGATCTGGCGACTTCACAGTGGTGCTCCCGAGTTGGTGGTTTTGGTGGTTGAGTATGGTATG
The DNA here is from genome assembly GCA_025506515.1 of Flaveria trinervia. Taxonomy (NCBI): domain Eukaryota; kingdom Viridiplantae; phylum Streptophyta; class Magnoliopsida; order Asterales; family Asteraceae; genus Flaveria; species Flaveria trinervia. Next base: position 40,218,743 of record CM046447.1, read on the forward strand.
AAATCAAAGTATAAAGCAATTGAGTCAGAGGCTAATAGCTTTTTAGATGTAAATTTAATATTAATGTCGAATTTCAGTTACTATTTACTTACTAATTTTGATTAACTAATACATATCATTCTTTTGGTCTACTCTATGTAACATAATGAAAATCAACAATGTGAATACATGAATAGCTGCAGAGAATAAATAAATGAAGAAAGCATAATTAAAACATGAGAACTTTATACAATTAGAAAAACCACTCGAACGAAATTAAATGTAAGATTAGTGGTTGTAGCCACGGTGATGATGGCGTTGTATGCTATGGTGGCGGTTGGGATGGAGATGGTGACAGGTGACGGTGACGGTGGAGTGGTGTTGGTGGTGGTGTTGAGCGTGTTGGTGGTGGAGTGACAGTGTTAGGTTGGGTGCGTTGGCGACGACGATATGGGCATTCGATAGTGACAACAATAGTCGGTGGAGAAAAATAATGGTTATTGGTGGTGCTTATATATGTGAATCGTTTTAAGTTAAAATTTTGAGTAAATTACCATTTGCATCCCTAACGTTTGTTCATTTTAACCACTTGCATCCCTACGGTTTCAAAATTGCCATCCGGCCCCTGACGTTTGATGTTATCTTCATTTGAGTCCATACGTTTTATTTTTATCTCCATTTGAGTTTAAATGAGTAACACTGTTAATGTTTCTGTTAAAATTATTTTTAAAATAACGAAGCTACCCTTAAAATTAAAACACACATAAAAAATCTTGTGGGTCCCATCGATTAACATCATCTTCTTGAAATCACCACCACCACAACCACCCCAACACCACCACCACAACAGCTCCGTCACCACCGCCACAATCACCCGGTCGTGACCACAACAGCCCCGTCACCACCGCCACAACCTGATTTTGTGGTGATGAAGGGGTGCCGGAGCTGGTGTTCGCACCACCACCACCACCACCACCGTCACTCCGGTGACTCCGCTTTTCGGAACCGCCACGTCTCCGGTGGGTTTGCTGCAATCTGAACCACCACCACAACCACATCACTAGAAAAGACTTGAAATTACAGATTTGAGAAGAAGATGTGATGATGTATAAATACGTTGTATAAATACCAAAAACTCCAATCTGAAACTGAAACCCCATTGTCCCCCTTATCTTTCACCGTACACCCTAGATCCTCCATCCACCACCACCACCACCATGATTACGAGTCTTTAACCCTCACCTGACTTGCCCGTGACTCGCGTCGAGTCACCTCACTTGTTGCTAACCTCAATCTCGCCATCTCTGGCGTCAACTCGTCGGAGATGAAACCCACAAAATCGAACTCAAATCCCATGTATAAAGTTGAAGACTTGATAACTCAAATCACAAAATCAAAACCCACAAACGAAGGGTTGTTCGTCGGATCCGCCGGACTTCTCGCCCTCGGCGGTGGTCCGCTGTCGCTACCGTCGCAGATCAAAGCGACGTCGTTCTCGTACTGTCCTATTGATCATGATTCCCCCAAATCGTCGACTCTGGAGTTCAATTCTGCAACTCCGGCGAACTCCGTCACGGCGCCACTACTGCGAAACCCTAGAGTGAAAACGTATTTATACGTCGGATTGACCGAAATAATGGTGTTTGCAGATCTGTAAAGGAAGGTTGTGGTGGAGTGGGTTTGTGATGATGTTTGCACGTTAATGGAGTTGGGTTGTGGTGCTCATGGTGTTGATGGATGGTTTCACCAATGACCGGTGGGTGGTGGTGTTGGTGGGTTGTGGTGGATTTAAAGAAAAGAAGAAGAAGATGGTTTGGGGGTTAGAGAAGAAGAAGAAGATGTGAGTGGTCCCACTAAGTTTTTTTTATTTTTTAATCTTAAGAGCAATTTAGTCATTTCCATAAAGAGTTAACTGAATAATTTAACGGAGTTAGTCATTTTGATTCAAACGGTGACAAAAATGCAATGTTCGGGGGAATCGAGAATTTGAAACTATAGGGATACAAGTGGTTAAAATGAGAAAATGTCAGGAATGCAAATGGTAATTTACTCTAAAATTTAATATTACATGTTTTATGAGTAGTTTAAGTAAATATAAATCAACCCTTTATTTTTATAAATATTCTAGTTTTAGTAACCCATCATTAGATGAGTAAAATAAATAAAATATAAAATAAAATTATAATTTTTTAGTTATAAAATGATAATGTAGAAGAAAATATAATTAAAAATACATATGGGTAATAACTATAAATGATATCAAAATTTTTATTTAAACATTTTTTTGTTTTTTCTGGAAAAAGTATTACACTTTCTGTTTAAAAGCAAGCTCTTTTGAAAAATATTTTGTTTTCAATATTTTGTTATTATAACTTGTAATTTTAGTTATTTTTAGTATATAAATAATTTCCTTGAAAAGAACAGTATTTTAAGATATATTGTATTTTTTAAATATTTTGATATTTCAGAAAAATTTATTCTTTTATAAAGGTTGTCTTTTTAGAAATAATATTAAAAAAGATCTATTTTTTAAACTATTAAAAACTATTTGAATCAAAAAATATTAATTAATATTATTAGTAGTTAATTTAATATTTGATAGGAGCGAGAATGTGATAGGTTTTGATGAAAATAAACGTGATACTCATATGTCCCTTTTAATTACTTTTTTGTTAAAGAAGAAAAATATATTTGGAAGTAAGATGAATAGAATTTATTTACTATTTGTTGTCCTTTTTCTTAATATTTTTTTGTTATTTTTATGTTTCTTTGATCATCTACACAGGGTTAAAGTTATAAATTTTATCACACACCTTTGCTTGTTTATGAAGAAGCGAACCAACCCAGGCACAAAATATATTTCACTAAATCAACCGGTTATTTGAATAATGTGTCATTGTGGCCACATGTGTATTAGTGGACTCTCGCATCATCACGTGATACACCAAATTCGTTGATTAAACTAAGGACTATTCGTTAATAGTTTCGCACAAACCAATGCTTTGCTTAAATCAATAACTCATACTAGGTCATCATTCGTGTCCACGTACGCAAATCACTCACATTTAAAAAAAACTAATATATATACTATTGTTATTATCATAATATAATATATACACTAATGCTTTTTCTTAAAAAATAATTTAAGTTTATTCTATCAATGACCGGAAATCATAAAGAAATAATAACATATTTATTTGTATCTCTTTTTGTTTTATTCTTAAAACACGTAAACGACAAATTATAAAACCATAACATTATATATCAAGAGAATCCGCGAGAATGAATTAAAACCAGTATACTAAATGATTTATTTAATTATTAGTTTAATTAAAACCATAACATTACAAACTTAGTCTTTAAAAAACTTGTTTCAAGAAAATGTTGTTACAAACATTAATTCATTTTAAAAGACTAGTTTTTTATTAAAAATGTCATTTCTTTCGTATCAAAATTTTTTTATATTTTATAAACTTTTGTATTTATATAAATTATATGTTTTAATAATTAGAAACATCCAATGAGAGATAAAGAGATAAAATAAGTGGATACGAGAAAATAACATGTGTCAAAACTTATTGTGATTTATTAGAGAACTAGCTTTAATAAACCTAAGGATGAGCATTTGGTATCTAGTACCCGTACCGATACCAATACCGTACCAAACATGTACAAAAATATTTATAAGGTACGGTTACCGGTACTTGATTTTCTTATATTTCGTGATCGGTACTGACTAGTCACTTGTGTGTTGACTAAGTTAGCAGAAAATGAGGAAAGTAAAGAAACTATTACTTTATGTGGATTTTTTAAATATTTTTTGGTTAGTTATTATAAACTTTTTAAGATATTGGTTATCAAACATGTACTGGGTAACATGTACAAAACAACTATTGGATACCGTAACCAAGCATGCACCATGTAACAAGCCTAAAAAATAATGTTATGAAAGTAACATGTATCAAAGAAGTATCGTTTATCGAAATACCGGTACCGTGCTGATACCTATACCCGTATACCAAATTTGGTACCGATACTTGTTTCTTATAAAATTCGAGACCGATTACTTTCGGTAACGGTACCGGTTCAGTACAGGTACGATACCGAGCTCATCCTAAATAAACCCATGGTATTGCACGGGTTGAATAAAACAAACATTAAATAGAAAGATAATTTATTAATTATAAATCAATATTTTAAAATATGATATAATTGAAATATTTATATTATAAACAGAAAAATATTTTGTTTCAAAAATAACGTTATAAAAATATCATATTTAAAAACTTTTTGATTATAACTCTCAATTTTAATTATTTTTTGTTTATAAAAATTACCTTTTAAAAACACAAATTTTAAAATATTCTGTATTTTTAAAAACGTTTGATGTTTTAAAAAAATTCTTATTTTATAAAAAAATATTTAGTAGAAATAACATTAATAAAAAAATCTTATTTTTAATTTATTAAAAAGTATTTTAAATAAAAATTAAAATAATAATAATATTATTATTAGTGAGTATTAAATATAAGAGAGAAAGAGGGAAAAAATAGTGTGAATGAATATGATATTGAAAATTGTTCTTTTTAGTTAACATTTTATAAAACTAGGGAGATGATAGTTTAGAATCTTGTTTAGTATATGAGTTAAATAAATAAAATACTAAATAAAATAATAATTTATTAATTATAAAATTCATATTCTATAATAAGATATCATTTTCTTAACTTGTGTTTTTAATTTTTTTGTTTTAAAAACAATTAGACATTTAGTTTTAAACAAACCATTAAAAACATATTTTATAAACTTTCTTATTATAACTTTTAATTTTAATTATACTAGTTTATAAACATGTTAATTTTTAAGAACATCAATTATTAACATATTTCTTATTTCTTATAAAGCTTGATGTTATAAAAATTCTCATTCTAGTAATAACAATTACAAGATGGGTCTATGATGAAATACAACCTTTGTTACATAACTTTTAATACTTAGTGCTAATGATCTCTTGGCCTAGCGATCAAGGGGAGGTGGTAGGCTTTTGCCTCTTGTTGAGGTCCAAGGTTCAAACCTTGGCATAAGTGAATTTTACAAACTTGGTGATACTAACAACTAACCAGCTGTTAAAAACACTTAGACAATTTTGGTGCAACTAATACATGTCTTCTGAAGTTAAGTGTGGAACTTTCGAAGGGAAATGAAGTTCTTCTGAAGACAAGTACAAGATCAACTTCCGAAGGAAAACTCCAATTTTTGAAGAAAAGTCTTCTCTCCGAAGTTAAAGACTTAGAAGAATTCAAGACAATGACTTCCGAAGTATGTAGAAGTCCCCAAGCCTTAGAAGAAGTAGCCTCTTTCGAAGTATAAGTGGCTTTGGAAGAACTTGTTCTTCCGAAGCGAATTAACCTTCGGAAGACACTACTATGAACCAGTGGACATAAGTATGGTCATTCTGACACTTTGTTGCAGACCTCTGATATACTACACGGCGCTTTTTCAAAGCCCATGTAGTTGACCATACTTTATTCCAATGTTCACCTTTATCAATTAGTATAGTTGTCAACTTTAGTTGGTGACAAATGGTAGGTCATGGACATGTCATGACTACCAAATCTTAGATAAGACTTTATCTAATATACCTTAACCTTAGCTTTGTAGTATTTGCTTTAGTCATAGGTTTCCAGCTGGTATCAAAGTATATCCAGATGTAGGTGATAGTATATACAATTTCTTATTGTAACTCTTGTAAGATGCTTGTAAGACTCTTGTAACACTGTGAGTTGAGAAGTAATATATACAAGTACCTTGAAAATTATTTCCTTGTGTTATTTGTTACTTAATATATTATTATCAACTCTTTGAAGAGATTCCGCTTCATTTAGACAGTGTGTTATTAAGTGATTTTGAGAGAAAAAACAAGTGCTTAGTGATAAACATCGATCCTGCAATTGGTATCAGAGCTTTCTAGTTCTTGATTATGAGATCTTACCATCTAAATCAACCTGTTTTTCACTCCTCCTTTCACCACACTCAAAAATGGCCCTCAACCAAAAGTCTAAAGTTGAGATGGGGACGATGACTAAAGCACCTATCATCACCCCTGAAAACTTTAGATCATGAAGTAGATGCATAAAAGGCTTCATTAGATATCAATATCAGAAAATGTGACAAAATATCATCAATGGTCCTTACAGACCAAAGGTTACTATACCAGGTGGAAATGGTGCCATGATAGAGAAGATCATTGAAGACTACTCTAATGAAGACCAGAAAAAGTTGGACATTGATAGCAATGCTATGACTGTACTTATGACTGCTATACCCAACTTCATTATGGTGGGGGTTTGAGCACTACTTGGTCAACTAAAGAACTACTTGATGCATTGTCTCAAATGTACTCTAGCTCTAATGACTCAAAGAAAGATTCACCAAAGTAGTAGTTTGAGAACTTCACTTACATTGCTGGAGAGACCCTCAGCCAGCAACACTTCAGGTATACGGATCTTATCTCTTCCCTTCAGTCTGTGGAAATTGCCCTTGAATTGAGAGATCTCACTAGAAAATTCATGAGTGCACTCCCAAATGAGTGGACGTTCTACCGTGTCTCTATCATGAGGACAAAAATCTGAACTCCCTCACAATGACTGAACTATATGACATCCTTGATGGATACCGTGTAAAAATGGACAAGAGAGACCATCAAATGAGCAGACCTTCAAGCCTTCCTGCTAGCAACGCTTTAATGGTTGCTGAAGGCTCAAGACCCCCAACCTTAGCAGTACCTGACATATTCACAGCAGCCATCCTGCTCTTCAGGACCCTACATCACATTCCCTAAGACTCCAAGGTCTTAACAGGCTCAATAAGGTTATTTTCAGGACATTTGTGCCTTTGTCTCAGGAAGTGGATACTCTAGTGATCATCAATATTGCTTTGATGATCTAGAGTGCTTCAGCCTAGATGATGTGGAGTATGTGGACATAGCCCAACAAACGGCTCTACTAACCTACCGAGCAAAGAAGTTCTTCAAAAGAACTGGAAGGTAGTTCCCTCAAAAGCCAACTAGCAGCAAGTTTAGGTTTGACAAATCAAAGGCTAAGTGTTATAACTGTAACCAAATTGGTTACTTTTCTAGGGAATGTAAGGCTCCCAAGTCAAATCCAGGAACCTCACATGCCTCCTCAAATGCATGTACACCTAAAGCCACTGGGAAGTCAACTAAAACAGCTACTGTAGCTCAAGAAGTTGACCGGAGCTTCATGGTACATGATGTGACTCCTACTCAAGCACTCATGGCTGGAATAGATGACACCAGGGTATATGAACATCTCTATACTCTAGCTTGTATTGCTAAGGTTAAGTTATATCAGGATTACAATATGGAAATTAAATATGATATTGAATCTTTAAATCTTAAAATCTGATTTTTAAAGTGCTAAATCTGACTATCAAATGAAAAATGAAGAGTTAGAGAAAACTGTGTCCTTGTTAAAACATGAACATACCAACTACAAGACTCAAATCAAGGATTTAATGTCCAAATTGACTGAGGCTCAAGCTTAGATTGTCATAACTGAGGCTCAAGCCAGGAAGCATGCTATCTCAGAGTAAAACTTCCAAGCCATTCTTGCATCATATTCTCACTCAAAACTTTGTTATCAAACCAAGGTGTGGTACTGAAGAGCAAGATGTTCCATCTGCTGACCCACATTCCTATGAGTCAAAGAGTGATGTAACTTTAGAAACTATCACATGGAAGAACCAGGTAAATCAAACCCCTCTTGCCAATGATGACCAACCCTTAATCAACAAAACCAAAAGAAGCCGGGCCAAGGCAACCAAAAAAACTACCAAGAAACTGGATGAGTCTAAGCTGAAGATTGACCCAAAATAAAAAGGCGTGTTCATCTCAGCTGGATTCCAGGTGGTGGGAAATTCTGATCCTGGAAAAGTGTGCAGTACAGCACACCTATCCAACAAAAGGATCGAAAGACAAAGGGAAGATCTACAGATGAAGACAAGAAAAACAAGAAATAGTAGCCTTCAAGTTCCCCAAAGATTAACATCGTCTGCATAATGTGTGGTTTGCAAACCACATGGCCAAACATTGTTATTACAATCTTGCTAGCACACATTATGCAAACAAAGTTAAAAAGAAAGAATTCAAGGAAGGTTTCTCATTTGGACCTTATCATATGATTCAAGTGACGAAAAAGGGAAAGCTTGTTTCCGAAGCAAGTTTGCTTTCAGAAGAAAGTCCTTCTTCTGAAGGGAAAATGGATTTGGAAGTTAAAGCTGTTAAGACTTAAAAGAACAAGAGAGTCCCCTTGAAACCATCCCAGAAGAAGACTGCTCGGAAGAAAAGATGGTGAAGGATTCTTCCGAAAAGAAAGAAGTTTTAGAAGAATGCCATGCTGCTCAAGCTTCATCAAGCTCATCCACAATGATCAACCAAGGAATGGAATGGAAGATCAAATAAGATGCTGCAACCCAAGCTTCTTCTTCATAAACACCTATTGAACCCCCATGCATAAATTTTGGTTCAATACAATCCTCATCATTAGAAAACCCAAGAGCAACAAGGCTTGGGTTTCCAATAAAAACCAACTTTTTCACCTTATTGTAAGGCTCCATTCCCGGGACGCTTACAGCTGGTAAATCATTACACATAAAACATATATCTTTACACTTAACCTTAATAAAATATCTCAGTGGAACATTAAAATAACTTTTCATTTCATTATAAATGCTTTTGCAAGTTAATACAATTGTTCATTTCAAAGCATCGTTCATTCGTATTACAATGCAAAAACATTAAACAAAAGAATGCCATCCAAAAGAGCAGAGTAGCCGCCCCATGCCATCCTCAGCAACATTACCTGCCAACTAGAAACACATAAAAGTCAGTGTTGCTGAGTGAGTTCTAGTTTTATAATAAAACATACTCTGCTTTCATTAAAACCGTTCTTTACTTTTGCATGTGATCATACATCATACATACAAATAGATAATATCATTATTATCTTCATCATTCGTTCATTCATCGTTCGTCATTACCATTCACTTTCATTACTTTCCATTGTTCATTAATGCATGCATTCATTCATCATGTTCCTCTTTCATTTTCTTCCACTTTACGTTACATAATACTTTCATTTCATTCATTAATATTCAATGTAAAGCCATGGGAAGATAACATACAATAAAAAGGAACATCATCATACACAGTCAACATCATCATACAAGGCACCATCATACATACATAACATACAACATCATCATGCATAACATACAACATCATACATCATCATCCATGCCCATCATAATGCCTATGACCTCAAAAGTCAATTACATGAAACCTCGGGAATCTCCCACGTCAAAACTTACATCTGCACTTTCCCCCGAAAGTCTGTAAATAAACTATGTTCTTTCGGGCGCACAAGCCCTACTTGGGCGTATAACACCCTTCAGTCGCATGGCCTCCCAGGAGACTGAACACAATGCGGATGAACACCAGGCGAATGGGCCCTATGTGAATGGACCCAATACGGATGGACACAATGCGAATGGTTCCTATGCGAATGGACCCAATGCGGATGAGTAGCTATGCGAATGGACTCCATGCGGATGAGTACCTATGTGAATGGACCTAATGCAGATGTACCTAGGCGTATGGACCCAAGTCGCATGACCCCCATGTGAATGAACCTCAGTCGCACTACTCACAAGCGTATGGACTCTAGTTGCACGACTCGCATGCGAATGAACCTCAATCGCATGTCATTCGGTCGCATAGCCCTAGCTGATGCAAATGCAGTTCATCGCAAACCCAATCTGCACTTTTCGACCTCCAAACCCTCTCAATCCTGTTCTAAGCCCAAATCAACCATCCTAAACCTTAGAAACACATACCACAACACCATTCAAGCACACACAAGCCTGAAAAAAAACCCCACTCGCATCATACACAAACACATACATACGGGTTCAACCCACACATTTCAAAAACGGGTTTTACTATGTGGTCCAGCCCCAAATCAGTTGAAAATGTGTAAAAGAGGGCTCTTGGAACTCACACAAACAATCCCGTAGAGTAGAGCTTTAATCCAACCCGCTACACCTCAACTTGCACACTTGAATCCACGAAACCGAAGCTTGAAACCTCTTTTTCTCCCTCTCTTCTCTCTTGGCCAAATTTTCTGAGTGTGGGGAGGTGTGGGCTGCTCTCCCCTCTTAATCCCCCACTCTTCCAAAATTTCTCCTGTTTTGGCAAGTTTGGTCCCTCGACTTTGGTCTTTATTTCTTTTCTTTCTTTTGTCGGCTTCAAAGAAAATAATCGGGTGTTACAAGTTCACCCCCTTATATAGGTTTCATCCCCAAAACCTATTATTCCTTGAACAAACGTGGGTAATGCTGTCTCATCTCCTTTTCAGTCTCCCATGTAGACTCGGATCCCTTCTTGTGCTTCCACTATACACGCACAAGTGAACCACTTTATTCCTTAGCCTCTTCTCTTTTTGATCAATGATTGCCACCGGTTGCGACACATAATTGAGCCGTTCATCTACCTCGATATCTTCCAGTGGTATAACCATATCTTCGTCTTCCAAATATTTCCTCACATGAGATACGTGGAATGTCGGATGAATTCCACTTAACTCATCTGGTAACTCCAATCTGTAGGCCACCTCTCCTACTATAGCAATGATTCAGAAAGGCCCTATGTACCTTGGGCTCAACTTGCTCCACTTTCTAAACCGAATGATACCCTTCCAAGGTGAGACCTTCAACATAACCCGGTCACCCACCTGGAACTCAATCGCTCTACGTCATTTGTCAGCATACGGCTTCTATCTATCTTTGGGTGCCTTCATGAAGGCTTTGATCTTGTCTAGCTTCTCATCTTAACTTTGATCACCTCGACGCTTCCTAATTCTTTCTGACCAATATCACCCCAAAAAACGAGTGTTCTGCATCTCTTACTGTATAGCATCTCATAAGGAGGCATACTGATGCTGGCATGATAACTGTTGTTATATGAGAACTCAGCTAACGGTAAGTGGTCATCCCAACTTCCTCCAAAATCGATAACACAAGCTCAAAGCATATCCTCCAACGTCTGAATGGACCATTCTGACTGACCATCTGTTTGAGGATAATAAGTCGTGCTAATATGTTATATTGTCCCCATCGTGTCGTGGAATTTCTTCCAAAATTTGGATGTAAACCGAGTGTCACGATCAGACACAATAGACACCGGCACACCATGACGAGTTACAATTTCCTTGATGAACACATCCGCTAACCTCTCCGATGAATATGTCTCGTGGATCGGTAGGAAGTGAGCACTCTTCATCAAACGGTCAACTATCACCCATATGGCATCATACACTTTCGGGGTACGCGGCAACTTTGTAATGAAATCCATGATGATGTGCTCCCACTTCCATTCTGGTATATCCAAAGGTTGGATGTTCCTATACGGCTTCTGATGCTCAGCCTTCACTTGTAGACAAGTAAGTCATTTACTCACATACTCCACCACATTGCGCTTCATACCCGGCCACCAATGATCTTTCTTCATGTCTTGGTACATCTTTGTAGCACCATAATGAATGGAGTATCGAGTCTTATGAGCTTCATCCAAAATCTTCACCCGTAGATCCCCAAAACGAGGAATCCACATCCACCCAAATCGGGTTCTAACACCGAGTGTGTTTTCACCAAATTCCGCAATCATACCTCTCATTATTTCGGAGTTAAGATGATATTCTTCCAGTGCTTTATCTTGAAACTCTTTGACTTGCTTCATCACATCAGAGGTCATGATCAACTAGTAAGCTTTTACCCGAATCAGCTCGGGTCTCTCTTTTCTGCTAAGGGCGTCCGCCACCATGTTGGCTTTGCCTGGATGGTAATGGATCTCGCAATCATAATCCTTTATGAGCTCCAACCATCATCTCTGCCTTATGTTCAGGTCCTTCTGTTTGAAGAAGTACTTCAAGTTCTTGTGCTTAGTGAATATGGTGCACTTCGTCCCGTAAAGATAGTGCCTTAAAATCTTTAGCGCAAATACCATGACTGCTAGCTCCAAGTCATGAGAAGGATAATTGACCTCATGAACCTTCAACTGTCAGGATGCATAGGCTATTCCCCTCCTGCATTAACACCATCCCAACCTCGAGTAGGAAGCATCATAATAAACCACCAGATCTTCACTCCATTGGGTAATGACAGAACATGAGCTTGAGTCAATCTCGCTTTTAATTCCTCGAACGCCTTCTCTTGAGCTTGACCCCATACAAACTTCACATCTTTCCGGGTCAACTTAGTTAGTGGAGAAGCGATCTTAGAAAAGTTATAAATGAATCTTCTATAATAGCCCGCCAAACCCAAGAAACTACGAATCTCGGATGGCGTCTTTGGAGACTTCCATTGCATCACTGCCTCCACCTTTGCCGGGTCCACCATAATCCCACCAAGATTCATCACATGACCCAAGAATTGAACTTCGTGCAACCAAAATGCGCACTTGGAGAACTTGGCATACAACTTCTCCTTTCTCATCGTCTCTAGAACCTCTCGAATGTGACCGGCATGCTCTATCTCGCTCTTTGAATAAATCAGGATATCATCAATAAACATAATCACTGATTTATCCAACATCGGCCGACACACTCGATTCATCAGATCCATAAAAGCAGTTGGGGCATTGGTCAAACCAAAAGACATGACAAGAAACTCGTAATGACCATAACACATGTGAAAAGCTGTTTTAGGGATATCCTACTCCTTCACTTTCAACTGATGGTAACTAGATCGAAGGTCTATCCTTGAAAACCAATTGGCACCTTGAAGCTAATCAAACAAGTCATCAATTCTTGGTAAGGGGTAGCGGTTCTTTATCGTCAACTTATTCACCTCATGGTAGTCAATACACATCCTCATACTACCATCTTTCTTCTTCATTAATAAGACCGGAGCACCCCAAAGAGAGATACTAGGTCTAATAAACCTCTTATCAAGCAGCTCTTGCAATTGCTCCATCAACTCTTTCATCTTAGTCGGAGCCAAATGATATGGTGCCTTGACAACAGGTTGGGCACCCGGTATCAGATCAATTTGAAACTCGATCTCTCGGTCAGGCGGCACTCCGGGTAAGTCTTCGGGAAACATATCTGGGAAGTCACGCACAACCGGTACATCAGACTGTTGTGGTGTTGGCGTATCCACGTCCTTTACATAGGCCAAGTAGGCACTACATCCTCACCTCATGCACTTTCCTGCCACCTCCATTGAGATTACCTTTTGGATTTTCGTGACCCGATCCCCATAAACCGTTACCTTACTCCCGTCAGGCACTGTCAGATGAATCATCTTCTTGCGACACACAATGTTCGCCTTGTAGTCCGCCAACTAATCCGTCCCCAGAACCATATAAAAACACCTAAGGTCATCACGAATGGTCTAAGAGGAAACTTATGACCCTCTAGTTCCACATCACAGTCTTCTATCATCTTAGAAATCCTGGTAGACTTACCTATGGCAATTTCTACATCAAAGGGCGCATCAACACTCCTACTACTAACAGGTAGTTTGGCACATAAAGCAGTAGAAATAAAACTTTTATTGGCACCAGAATCAAATAACATGGAGGCTAAAGTTTGGTTTAGTAGAAACGTACCTGACACGATATCATGGTTCGTTCTAGCTTCCTCCTATGTCATCGTAAATGCTCTGGCATTCACCTTGTGCCCTTCAGTCCCAGTCCTCTTCCTCCCTGCACCAGAACTTTCAGCCCTCAGCTTCTTGCAGTCCCTGCTCATGTGATCCTCTCCACCACAGTTAAAATATCTGACCACCTGACAATCCATCACTATGTGACCAGGCTTCCCACGTTTGTAGCATAAGTTCGATCCCAACCTACATTCATTGATATGCTCTCTTCCACATTTGCCACACTTCTTCGATTATGCACCAGATATGACCACACGGAGGTTATCTACCCGTACCTTCTTGTTACGTGTCGGGACACCAATTCGACCAAACCTTTTCCCATTCTAATTCTGGTCACCACTCCCTTTCTTACTACCTTCAGCCACCACGACCACAACTCTCTCATCATACAACCTCCTAGCCAATCCACCGCCGACCTAAACATGCTCGGTCGGCAGCGATCATGTGCCTGTGAATAACCGCTGGAAAACCCTGAATGTACCTCTTAATCTTTCGTGACAAAGGTGTCACTTGGTTTGGCACCAGACGTGCCATCTTATTGAACTTGGTAGTGTATTGCTGCTGTGTCATGGTTCCCGCCTCCAGCTGTAGGAACTCTCTCTCAACTTTGTCCATTTCTCTGTGAGGACAAACTCCTCAATCACCAACTTCTTCAGTTCAAACCATCTTATCCTCCCAATTGCCCAACTACCCTCAGCTTGGACTATATTGTCCCACCAACACAGAGCCGAGTCCATAAACGAGTGGGCAAATTTCACCTTCTGGTCCTCTCGGCACTTGCTGATATTCAGAACAACATCCATTTCTCTCACCCACCGGTGAGCAAGCCGTAGTGCTGTTACCATCAAAAGTAGGGGGCTTGTATCGTTGAAACGCCCCGTAGTAAGAGCCTCGTGCCGCCTTCGGCGCAGGCTCTTCTTCTTCCTCTTCTTCTTCGTCATCAACATAACCGTCTCAGTCTCGGGTTGTCTTCTTTCGCCCGTAGGTCTACTTTTTTCCTTCCTCTCCCCCTCCCGTACAACTTTAATCACTTCAGTCACTACAGATGGTAAGATCGTCTGCATGACCTGATGGACTTCTTCCACGACAACCTCTTTTACCGAGGCCTCTCATATTGGCGCTCTCATCACCACCCTCCAGATGAGGGGTCTCGGGTTCTTCATGAACCACCTTTTCAACTCTGGTTCTTCCTCTTTTAGGTCGCGGTTCAACACCACGACCTCCACCATGTGAAGCTTTTGAAGATCTACCACCGGCCATCCACACACACATTGAAAGATTCAAACACCAACACGGTCATTCAAGGGGACATCTTAGCTTATGTCAAGTATAGTAACTCCCTAATTATAGTGGCTAGTTGTGATTAGCCTCTAACTTTATTCTTCATACCCCATGCATTACATATCCTGACTACATCAGTATCTAAATCTACAAACAACACATAAACCACATAACATGCGCATATAATACCGGTTTACATTACGAAAATACCTGATGGCACGCAACTACTCAGACTGGCATCCCTTCTCTTTCCGTCCCATTTTCAGTATAAGTTTAGGTTTATTTTGAAAATTTACCCGTTTCACTTAAACTTTGGCTCTGATACCAACTTGTAAGGCCCCATTCCCGCGACGCTTACAACTGGTAAATCATTGCACATAAAACATATAACTTTACATTTAACCTTCACAAAAATCGCAGCGGAACATTAAAATAACTTTTCATTTCATTATAAATGATTTTTCAAGTTAATACAATTGTTTGTTTCAGAACATCGTTCATCCGTATTACAATGCAAAAACACTAAACAAAAGAATGCCATCCAAAAGAGCTGAGTAGCCGCCCCGTGTTATTGTCAGCAACATTACCTGCCAACTAGAAACACATAAAAGTCAGCGTTGCTGAGTGAGTTCTAGTTTTATAATAAAACATACTCTGCTTTCATTAAAATCGTTCTTTACTTTTGCATATGATCATACATCATACGTACAAATAGATAATATCATTATTATCTTCATCATTCGTTCATTAACTTTCGTTCATTCATCGTTCGTCATTACCATTCACTTTCATCACTTTCATTCTCATTCGTTTTTACTTTTTTACTTTCGTTCATATGTTCATCATAACATCTTTTTATTCCATCAAAAACCATGAACTTTACCCTACCGTCATACATAAAGCTGGTATTGGGCCGAAGTCTATCATAGACCTTTCGTCATGGCGCACAGCAGCCTGTCCACAATACCTAGGGTAAGTTCATGTGTACCATTGTCATGTGCTATACCCACCGTCATGCATAAAGTGGATACTAGGACGAGATCTATCATAGACCTCCCGTCATGGGGCACAACAGCCTGGCCATAGTATCTAGGGTAAGCGACAAAGGTTCTATACAAATGGTCAATCACAAAGAAAGACCCCGATGTGCATCCTTCTGGGGTAGCTAACCCACATACCGTTGGACTAACACCCTTCATTGGCCGTGTTCCGACATACAAGGCTTGCAATACTTTCTTTACTTTCCATCGTTCATTAATGCATGCATTCATTCATCATGGTCCTCTTTCATTGTCTTCCACTTTACGTTACATAATACTTTCATTTTATTCATTAATATTCAATGTAAAGCCATGGGAAGATAACATACAATAAAAAGGAACATCATCATACACAGTCAACATCATCACACAAGGCACATCATACATACATAACATACAACATCATCATGCATAACATACAACATCATACATCATCATCCATGCCCATCATAATGCCTATGACCTCAAAAGTCAATTTACATGAAACCTCGGGAATCTCCCACGTCAAAACTTACATCTGCACTTTCCCCCAAAGTCTGTAAATAAACTATGTTCTTTCGGGCGCACAAGCCCTACTTGGGCGTATAACACCCTTCAGTCGCATGGCCTCCCAGGAGACTGAACACAATGCGGATGAACACCAGGCGAATGGGCCCTATGTGAATGGACCCAATACGGATGGACACAATGCGAATGGTTCCTATGCGAATGGACCCAATGCGGATGAGTAGCTATGCGAATGGACTCCATGCGGATGAGTACCTATGTGAGTGGACCTAATGCGGATGGACCTAGGCGTATGGAACCCAGTCGTTTGACCCCTACGCGAATGAACTTCAGTCGCATGACTCACAAGCATATGGACTCCAATCGCATGACTCGCATACGAATGAACCTCAGTCATATGCCATTCGGTCGCATAGCCCTACCTGATGATCATTGCAGTTCATCCTGAACCCAATCTACACTTTTCGGCATCCAAACCATCTCAAACCTATTCTAAGCCCAAATCAACTATCCTAAACCTTAGAAACACGTACCACAACACCAGTCAAGCACAAACAAGCCCGAAAACAAGCCCCACTTGCATCACACACAAATACATACATACGGCTTCAACACACACATTTCAAAACAGGTTTTACTATGTATTCCAGCCCCAAATCAGTTGAAAACGTGTAAAAGAGGGGTCTTAGAAATAACACAAACAACCCCGCCGAGTAGAGCTTCAATCCAACCCACTACACCTCAACTTTTACGCTTGAATCCACGACACCAAAGCTTGAAACCTCTTTTTCTCCCTCTCTTCTCTCTTGGCTGAAATTTGTGAGTGTGGGGGAGGGTACGGGCTTCCTTCCCCTCTAATCCCCCACTCTTCCAAATCTTCTTCTGTTTTGTCAAGTTTGGTCCCTCGACTTTGGGCTTTATTTCTTTTCTTTCTTTTGTCGGCTTCAAAGAAAATAACCTGGTGTTACACTTATGTGCAGTGACATCCATATGACAAGAACAATAATGTGTGGATTGTAGATAGTGGATGCTACAGGCACATGACAGAGAACAAATCTTTCCTTTAACAATTTTAACATTTTGATGGAGGTTTCGTTAATTTTGGAGGTGAGGCTGGAGGATACATTTCTGGTAGAGGAAGTGTATCCATCAGCAAGTTAAAAGTTGACAAAGTACACTTTGTCAAACAGCTTGAACACAACCTGTAAAGTATTTCTCAATTCTGTGATCAAAAGCATCAAATTCTTTTCATAGAATATGAATGCATTATCCTCAAACCCGGGATGACCATTCCTCAGGAATTGGTGCTTCTTAGATCTCCTAGGAAAGGGGATATGTACATGCAAGATACGAACAATGCTTCCCCACTGGGAGAAGTTTCATGCTTTTTTTCCAAAGCTGTTGGTGATAAGTCAACACTATGTCATAAACGTATGTGTCATGTAATTTTTAAAACCATGAAAAAATAGGTTAAAAATAACTTGGTACATGGTTTTCCTAAAAATAAATTTTTCTACAAAGATAACTATGTTGCATGCCTGAAAGGGAAGCAACACAAAGCATCTCATAAATCCAAAGTTGTTAACTTTATCACTACTCCATTACACTTATTGCACTTGGACCTAGTTAGTCCGACAAGTATAATGAGCATTGAAAGGAAATTATACTGCCTTGTGATCATTGATGATTTTACAAGATTTACACGGTTTTCTTTTTAAGAACTAAGGATGAAACTGCTGAACCGTTAAAGTCTATTATTCTTAAAATTAAAAATCAAATTGATCACAAGGTTAAAATAGTTAGAAGTGATCAAGGGATTGAGTTTAAGAATCAAGTTCTGGACTCATTCTGTAACTCAAAAGGGATTGCTAGACAATATAGTGCTCCTAGAACTCTTCAACAAAACGATGTTGTTGAGAGGAGGAACATGACATTGATTGAGGTTGCTCAGACCATGTTAGCTGATTCAAAGCTGCCTCTAACACTCTAGGTAGAGGCAGTCAGCACTACATGTGATGTGCAAAACATGGTTCTTATAGCTAAGCCACATGGAAAACCCCTTATGAGTTATAGAACAAGAGTCCACCGTTCAATGGCTTTCTAAGGTCCTTTGGCAGTAGGTGTGCCATACTTAACATAAATGACAATTTGGCAAAATTTGCTGAAAAGTTGGATGATGCTATCTTTGTTGGATATTCCTCTAACTCTATTGCTTATAGAGTGTACAACAACAAAAATCAACAATTTGAGGAATCATCTAAAATTGTTGTCAATGAGCACACTCCTTGTGTTTGGGGGAATGACCTTAATCATATTTTTTATTAAAATTGTTTCCCAACTATTCTAAACCATCTTGTGAGAATGTTTATATTGGAACAGGTACTCAAAATGATTCTGATGATGATTAACTGTTTGAGTTACCCAGACCTGGTTCAAGTTCTCTAAGAGTAGCTGAAGATTAGGCTCCCACTATCTAAAGATTTGACAGTATAACTATTTCAAGAGATAGTGGAGCCTTAACCAGTGATCCACCTAGTGATCCTCAAAACTCATCTAATGACATTGCACAACACCAAGCAGATAGAAGTAGCATTTTGAAGGGACATGCAATTATCAATGCTGCTTCATAGCCAACAGATGATGATGTTTCCTGTTCATTCAATCAGTCCTCATTGAATGAGTTTGAAACAATAGCTGGTCAAAGTGTTGAAGCTCCTAGACAAAATATGTCCAACATGAATCTATCTTTGCAACTAGAGGTGATTCCCAGGCTTAGGATTCACAAAACTCATCCAATTGAGAACATCATAGGAGAAGTCTCTAAAGGTATGAGAATAAGGGGACAGATTCATAATAGGAATGTCTATTTTTACTCATGCTCTTTTATCTTAGATGGAACCCAAGAAAGTAGAAGAAGCCTTAAAGGATAATAGCTAGGTTGAGTCAATGCAAGAGGAATTGCTTCCATTCAAAAGGCAAAAGGTTTGGAACCTATGTCCACTAACATCTGGCCAAGTACCAATAGGCACCAAATGGGTTTTCAGGAACAAGAGAGATGATAGAGGCTTGATAATTAAGAACAAGGCAAGACTGGTAGTTCAAGGATACACCCAAGAGGAAGGAATTGATTACATCGATGTCTTTGCACCAGTTGCAAGACTTGAGGCAGTGAGGATCTTTCTTGCTTATGTTGCATCCAAGTATTTTACTATCTACCAACTTGATGTCAAGTGTGCCTTTCTATATGAGGATATAGATAGGAAGGGTTCTATGGGAAAGAAGAACTTTTTCCTTGGAATTCAGATAAAGAAAACAAAGGAAAGGTTCTTTATCATTCAATCTAAGTATGTCTCTAACATCTTAGAAAGAGTTGATATGAAAGAGTGTAAGCCAGCCAAGACACCCATGCCTAGAAACCATAATCTTTGTCCTGACTGTGAGGGGGAGGATACTGATCAGCATCAGTATAGGGCAATCATTGGGTCTATGATGTATCTCACAGCAAGTAGACCTGATATCAAGTTTGCAACATGCATTTGCGCAAGATATCGGTTGCTCTGAAGGTATCTCACCTAGTTGCTACCAGAAAATCCTTAGATACCTTTGTTGGATCTAGAAAGGCTAGGGAAACCAAAACCAAACACTTAGAATTTTTGAGTAAAACAAATAAGGAACTTTTGAAGACAACTTCAGCACTTCCAAAGATATCTGCTGAACTTTCGAAGACAAGTGTAATGAACTTCTGAAGATGAGCTTCAACATTCGAAGACAAAGTTTATGGTTTTCCGAAACTCAACACTTAGAAGAAATCAAGACTACAACTTCCGAAGTATGAGGTCCCAAGGAAGCCTCGAAAGAAGTAGCCACTTCCAAAGTATAAGACTATCTCAAGGCCCATGGCTTGTCAAGCAGGGAGGTTAGACCTATGTCCGTGAAGACCCTGCAACGTATTGTCAGTGAACAAGGCTGATATACGCTCAGGAAGAAGGAAAGAGTTGTACCGAAGAGTACAGGGGATGACTTTCACATCTACTCCACAACCACATCCTCAACCCGAACCTTTCCCTTTCCCGTTCCTTATTAAAATTGAACCAACCTTTGAGTCTTACATCCCTAAACCCACATCATCAACCTTACCCACTTCCTCACCCCTTAAATCAAATAACCACCAAAACTACTCATCCTCAAACCTAAAACCTTACCTAGAACCCAAACCTCACCCACCAAACAACCACCTAAGTCATCCTCTCATCCATCTAAGTCTCTTTCCTTAGAACAATTCAAGGAGATCATGACGAAGCTCATTAAATGTATAACTCTAAGTGACATCTCTTATGAGGAGGAGTCTGTCAAGCTAACCTATGGTGGTGGAACCTCATGTTCCCTCACAAGAGATCAATTCCTTGATCTGCCTAGACGACATTGGACCAAGCTGCAAAACTCTTTGGCCTCAACTCTGATTATCTAAACTTTAAAGAGAAGAAGCTAAGAAGAAAGATGGTGACTCTTCTAGATACAAAGAAAGGTGACAAGGTTCCTAGTTATCCCCTTGTGCCAAGAAAGAAGATTATCCAGTGGAGGTTCGAAGACTCTTCTCATAACTTTGTTGTTGAGAGAGAGAATGGAGAGATAAACAGGCTCAATGCCTCACCTCTGCTACATTTAAGTAGATTTGATATTACCGAGTTAGTAGAGAAGCCATTCTCCAACCCCTCCAACTCCGAGATAGCTACTCACATCAGGAATGATCTAAGCAGCATTCATTTGGCCGAGCTGACTGCAAGGTCCAAGATTTAAGAGGAGATGAAACTCAGAGAGGGGGAAGTAAGGAAAGACCAGTAACCAAAGTCAAAGCCTTTCTTTAAATGGTTGAAGGTTCCAACCTTAAATTCGTAGTTAGATGGGAGTATGACTACAACTCCCATCAACTAACTCTCTTCAGGGGGCGTAACAAAGGGTGCAAGTCATTCAAAGTGACAAATTGGATCTCCTGTCCACTAATGACTTGTACAAACTTCTCAGTACAACTTCAGGGAAAAATAAAGAAAAGGATAACATCTACTGTCCCTGGGTGCTGAAGGTTTTGAGAAGTAGGAAGAAGTGATGTTTTGGTAGCATCAGCCTAGGAGAAGTCTGTTGGATCTAGAAAGGCTGGTACAACCACACCAAACACTTAGACTTTTTGAGTACAACAAATAAGGAACTTCCAAAGACAACTTCAGCACTCCCGAAGATATCTGCTAAACTTACAAAGACAAGTCTAAGAACTTCTAAAGATAAGCTTCAGCTTTTGAAGACAAAGTATATGTTCTTTCAAAGCTCAACACTTAGAAGAAATCAAGACTACAACTTCTGAAGTATGAAGTCCCAAGGAAGCCTTGAAGAAGTAGCCACTTCCAAAGTATAAATGGCTTTGGAAGAACAAGTTCTTTTGAAGCCTGTTAACCTTCAGAAGTAGCTACTATGAACCAGTGGACATAAGTATGGTCTCTCTGACACTGCGTTGCAAATCTCTGGGAACTGCATGGCACTTTCCCACATCCATGTAGTTGACCTTACTTTAATCCACTATTCACACCTTATCAGTTAGTATAGTTACCAACTTTAGGTGGTGACAAAAGGTAAGTCATGGACATGTCATGACTACCATATCTTATATAATATTTTATCTAAGATACCTTAACTTTAGCATTGTAGTATTTGCTTTAGAACAAGGTTTCCAGCTGATATCAAAGTATATTCGGCTATAGGTAGTAGTATATATAGTTTCTCATTGTAACTCATGCAATATGCTTGTAAGAGTCTTGTAATACTTTGAGTTGAGAAATAATATATACAAGTATCTTGAAACACTATTCTCTTGTGTTTGCTTTGATTTACTTAGTATATTATCATCAACTCTTAGAAGGATTCTGCTTCATCACAAACCCGAGTGTTACTTAGTGAGTTTAAGAGAACAATACTTGTGTTGAGTATAAAGACCGATCTGGCAATTGGTATCAGAGCTTCTTAGGCTCTTGATTGTGTTATCTTACCATCATAGTCAACCTCTTCTTCACTCACCTACTCACTACACAAAAATGGCCCTTAAACAGAAATCTGAATGTGGAATGGGGACGATGACTAAAGCACCTATCATCACTCAAGATAACTTCAGACAATGGAGCAGACGTATTGAAGGGTTCATTAGATATCAATCTAGCCAAATTTGGAGATCTATTGCCAATGGCCCATACAAGCCAAAGGTTGCTACACCTGATGGAGGTGGTGCCATGATAGAGAAGGCGGTGGAAGATTACTCTGAAGAAGACCATACATGGCTTGATATTGATGGCAAGGCGATGACTATTTTGATGATTGCTATACCCAACTTCATCATGGCGGAGTTTGAACTTTTCCAGACAGCTAAAGAACTGTTTGATGCCTTAACCAACATGTATGCAAACTCCAATGACACAAAGAAAAATTCACTGAAGCAACAGTTTGAGAATTTTACTCACATTACTAGAGAGACCCTGAGCTAACAATACTTCAGGTATATGGATCTTATCTCCTCCCTTCAGTCTATGGGAATAACTTTTGAATTGAGAAACCTCTCAAGGAAATTTATTAGTGGACTCCCCAATGAGTGGACGTTCTATTGTGTCTTTATGAAGAGGACAGAAAATCTGAACTCCCTCACCATAACTGAACTATACGACATTCTAGATGGATACCATATAGAAATGGTGAACAAGAGTGGCCGCCAAGTGAGCAGACCTTCAAGCCTTCCTGCTAGCAATGCACTTATGGTTCCTGAAGGCATAATAATATCTTAAAAGCTGATTTTAAAATGGCCAAATCTAACTTCAAAATAAAATTGATGAGTTGGAAATAATAGTATCCTTTTTAAAACATGAGTACACTAATTACAGGACTCAAATCAAGGATTTATCCAAATTGACTGAGGCTTAAGCCAAGCTAGTAATAGATGAGGCTCAAGCTTGGAAGCATGCTATTTCTAAGCAGAACATCCAAGCCATTCTTGCATCATCCTCTCACTCAAAGCTTTGTTATCAAAACAAAGGTGGGTTGGGAACCAATGAAATTTCTCCACCATATTCTTATGAGTCTATTAAACAAACAAGGTGTGATACTAAAGAGCAAGATGTTCCATCTGTTGACCCACCTTCCCATGAGTCAAAGAGTGATGCAACAATAGAGACCATCACAGGGAAGAACCAGGTTTTACCCACTCCTACTGGTGATGATCAACCCCTGACCACCAAAGCCTGAAGAAGCCGAGCTAAGGCTACCAGAAAAACTGCCAAGAAAGTGGCTGAGTCTGAGCTAAAGATAGACCAAAAGAAAAAGGGTGTGTTCATCTCAGCTGGATTCCAGGTGGTAGGAAACTCTGATTCAGGAAGGTCTGTAGTATCAACACTCCTGTCTTACCAAAGGATCAACAGTTAAAGGGAAAGATTGTAGATAAAGAAAAGAAGAACAAGAAAATGCATTCCTCAAGTTCCCAAAAAATTAACATTGCCTGCATATTGTGTGGTCTACATAACCACATGGCCAAAGATTGTTACTACAATCCTACTAGCACACATTATGCAAATAATGTTAAAAGAGAAGGAGTTAGGGAAGGTTTCTCATTTGGATCTTATCAAATGGTTCAAGTGATGAAAAATAGAAAGATTGTTTCCGAAGCAAGGTTGCTTTTGGAAGAAAGTCCTTTCGAAGGGAAAACAGCTTTGGAAGCTAAAGATGTCAAGATTCAGATAAAACAAGAGTGTCCCCTTGAAACCATCCCATAAGAAGACTGCTTCGAAAGAAAAGATGGTGAAGACTTCTTTCGAAAAGAAAGAAGCTTTGGAAGAATGCCAAGCTGCACAAGCTTCATCAAGCTCATCTTCTATGATCAACCAAGGATGGAATGGAAGATCAAGGAAGATGTTGTAGCCTAGACCTCTTGTAACACCCCAAATAAAGTCAAAACGAGTCAATTAATAATAATGGGCTTAACCGAGATTATTTAAAGAAAATAAGCGGTAATGGTGTATGGACCGAGTAAACCTCGCGGGATATGTCTTGGCGAGTTTAAGGTCCCAAGAACTCCTGGTATATATAAACGGATCAGCTTGAGCAACTCTCATTTGCAACTCTACCCATTTTCTAGAGAGAGAGAGTAGAGAGAGAAAGTGGAGAAGAGGTGAAGATTTAAGGCTCGATTGATCACGGGATTGAAGATCGGTGTTCGTGGGCATCCAAATAACAAGAAAAAACCAAGAATCTAGGTAAGAAACATCATTTAATCATTCCTTTTGATGTAAACCCGGATTCTTGGGCTTGGGTTTATAAAAGTGGCAAAGATTCACCCAAATCTCATGTTTTTTTGTGTAAGAAAACATGTAAGAAGCTTAGATATAGCTTATTGGGTGATAAACCAAGGTTTTGGATGTAAAAGATTGAATTTTGGGTCAAAAACGGGTTTGTTCGTAATTTTCAGCCCGTTCTACGAAATTATAGGTTCATCCAGTGAAATTGCGTAGCCATCCAACGAAACTATGAAAACTTCCTGCGAAACTTTAGTTTCACAGGTAGTTTCACAGACATGGTTTTCCAACGAAAGTTGGGCGAAACTGGCAGTGAAGATGCCAGCGAAACTGCCAGCGAAGATGCTAGCGAAACTAGCAGCGAAACTGTTGGCAAAACTAGCAGCGACACTGCTGATCTGGTAGCAAAATTGGCAGCGAAATTAGGCAGAAATTAACTCCTTTGAGTGTTAACTTATCTGCAAGCTGTGTAGTGCAACCCTTGCTTTGAAAGCTTGATTGTGAAGCTACTCATCGAGTCCAGGTGAGTTCTAGATCCATTATTTTAAAGGTTTTAAACTACTTTGGGGCTGGAAATGCATACTAAATAAACACTTAAATGACCAAGATTTTAAAGGGTTTTAACCGGAAGCGCAACCCCAGCCAGGGGCATTGCCCCTAGGACCCCGCTATTAGAGACTGCTACCCCTGAACCCTCGTTGTCCCGTGGAGGGTCGGTTATGTACTATGATGACTTGGTCTTGTTGTGCATGTGCATGTGTATGTGAATGGATGATGTATGATGTTTATGATGATATGTGATGGGGTATGTAATGTTTATGTGATGCTATGTACGAATGTGTTTCTTGACCTTACGTTTGTATTATGTATTATTCCATCACTTACGTGTAATGAGTATGAAATTTACGAAAATATGTAACGTAAAGTGGAAGTTAATGATGATAAGTGGAACGCAAAGTAAGAATGAATGCATGCTTTAATGAACGAACGAATGTAAGAAATTCTTGCAAGCAAAGTATGAAGGTTCACACCAATGAAAGAAATTTCGCTGTAAGAAGCTTAGATATAGCTTATTGGGTGATAAACCAAGGTTTTGGATGTAAAAGATTGAAGTTTGGGTCAAAAATGGGTTGTTCGTAATTTTCAGCCCATTCTGCGAAATTACAGGTTTATCCAGCGAAATTGCGTAGTCATCCAGCGAAACTAAACTTCCTGTGAAACTATAGTTTCGCAGTTAGTTTCACAGACATGGTTTTCCAACGAAAGTTGGGCGAAACTTGCAGCGAAACTAGCAGCGAAGATGCCAGCAAAACTAGTAGTGAAACTGCTAGCGAAACTAGCGGCAACACTACTGATCTGGTAGTGAAATTAGCAGTGAAGTTAGGTAGAAATTAACTCCTTTGAATGTTAACTTATCTGCAAGCTATGTATTGCAACCCTTGCTTTGAAAGCTTGATTGCGAAGCTACTCATCGAGTTTAAGTGAGTTCTAGATCCCCTATTTTAAAGGTTTTAAACTAGTTTGGGGCTGGAAATGCATACTAAATAAACGCTTTAAATGACCAAGATTTTAAGGGGTTTTAACCGGAAGCATGATCCCAGCTAGGGGCGTTGCCCCTTGGATCCCATTAGGGGGTGCTGCCCTTAGGACCCCGCTATCAGGGCTAGCCGCCCCCGAACCCCCACTGTCCCATGAAGGGTTGGTTATGTCCTATGATGACTTTTTCTTGTTGTGCATGTGCATGTGTATAGGAATGGATGATGAATGATGTTTATAATGATATGTGATTGGGTATGTAATGCTTATGTGATGCTATGTATGAATGTGTTATGTTGACCTTAAGTTCCTATTGTGTATTATTCCATGAATTACGTGTAATGAGTATGAAATGAACGAAAAGTATTATGTAACGTAAAGTGGAAGTTAATGATGATAATAAGTGGAACGTAAAGTAAGAATGAATGCATGCTTTAATGAACGAACGGATGTAAAAATTCTTGCAAGCAAAGTATGAAGTTTTACATCAATGAAAGAAAGAAATTCGCTGTAAAGAAGCTTAGATATAGCTTATTGGGTGATAAACCAAGGTTTTGGATGTAAAAGATTGAAGTTTTGGGTCAAAAATAGGTTGGTTCGTAATTTTTAGACCCCGTTCTGCGAAATTACAGGTTCATCCAGCGAAATTGCGTAGTCATCCAGTGAAACTATGAAAATTTCGCAGGTAGTTTCATAGACATGGTTTTCCAACGAAATTTGGGCGAAACTGGCAGCGAAGATGCCAGCGAAACAGCCAGTGACGATGCCAGCGAAACTAGTAGCGAAACTGCTGGCGAAACTAGCGGCAACACTACTGATCTGGCAGCGAAATTAGCAGTGAAATTAGGTAGAAATTAACACCTTTGAGTGGTAAGTTATCTGCAAGCTATGTAGTGCAACCCTTGCTTTGAAAGCTTGATTGCGAAGCTACTCATCGAGTCTAGGTGAGTTCTAGATCCCCTATTTTAAAGGTATTAAACTAGTTGGGACTGCAAATGCATACTAAATAAACGCTTTAAATGACCAAGATTTTAAGGGGTTTTAACTGGAAGCGTGATCCCAGCCAGGGGCGTTGCCCCTTGGATCCCATTAGGGGGTGCTGCCCTTAGGACCCCGTTATCAGGGGCAGCCGCCCCCGAACCCCGGTTGTCCCATGAGGGTTGGTTATCTCCTATGATGACTTGTTCTTGTTGTGCATGTGCATGTGTATATGAATGGATGATGAATCATGTTTATGATGATATGTGATTGGGTATGTAATGTTTATGTGATGCTATGTATGAATGTGTTATGTTGACCTTACGTTCCTATTGTGTATTATTTCGTGACTTACGTGTAATTAGTATGAAATGAACGAAAAGTATTATGTAACGTAAAATGGAAGTTAATGATGATGATAAGTGGAACGTAAAGTAAGAATGAATGCATGCTTTAATGAACGAACGGATGTAAGAAATTCTTGCAAGCAAAGTATGAAGGTTTACACCAATGAAAGAAATTTCGATGTAAGAAGCTCAGATATAGCTTATTTTGTGATAAACCAAGGTTTTGGATGTAAAAGATTAAAGTTTTGGGTCAAAAATGGGTTGGTTCGTAATTTTTAGACCCCGTTCTGCGAAATTACAGGTTCATCCAGCGAAATTGCGTAGTCATCCAGCGAAACTATGAAAATTTCACAGGTAGTTTCACAGACATGGGTTTCCAACGAAAGTTGGGCGAAATTAGCAGCACAGATGCCAGCGAAACTGCCAGTGAAGATGCCAACGAAACTAGCAACGAAACTGTTGGCGAAACTAGTAGCGACACTGTTGATCTGGCAGTGAAATTAGCAATGAAATTAGGCAGAAACTAACTCCTTTGATTGTTAACTTATCTGCAAGCTGTGTAATGTAACCCTTGCTTTGAAAGCTTGATTGCGAAGCTACTCATCGAGTCCATGTGAGTTCTAGATCCCCTATTTTAAAGGTTTTAAACTAGTTTGGGGCTGGAAATGCATACTAAATATACGCTTTAAATGACCAAGATTTTAAGGGGTTTTAACCGGAAGCGCGACCCCAGCCAGGGGCATTGCCCCTTGGACCTCACTAGGGGCTGCTACCCCTAGGACCCCGCTATCAGGGGTTGCGGCCCTGAACCCCTACTGTCCCGTGGAGGGTCAGTTATGTCCTATGATGACTTGTTCTTGTTGTGCATGTGCATGTGTATGTGAATGGATGATGGATGATGTTTATGATGATATGTGATAGGGTATGTAATGTTTATGTGATGCTATGTACGAATGTGTGATGTTGACCTTATGTTCCTATTATGTATTATTCCGTGACTTACGTGTAATGAGTATGAAATGAACGAAAAGTATTATGTAACGTAAAGTGGAAGTTAATGATGATGATTAGTGGAACGTAAAGTAAGAATGAATGCATGCTTTAATGAACGAAAAAATGTAAGAAATTCTTGCAAGCAAAGTATGTAGGTTCACATCAATGAAGGGTGTTAGCTCAACGGTGTGTGGGTTAGCTACCCTAGAAGGATGCACACTAGGGGTTGTCTTTGTGATTGACCATTTGTGTAGATACATGTGTACCTAGTTTAGGAGCTAAATGTAAAATGTCTTTCATTTCATACATATATATAACTGAATGGGTAAGAATGAAATACAATATGTGGTTGATGCATATAATGTTTAATATTCATTGTTTATTGTGTGATAACGCTTATTAAACTAACTATATAGGTTTGTGGTTGTTTACATAATTCATAGTCAATAATGATTGAGAACGTGTTCAAACTTAATTGTGTGAAGTTCTCATGCTAATGAACCTGCTAATGGACCATACGCATTAATACTTCATGCTAATGGACCAGTCGCACGACTGAACTAGGAGACTAGATCAGTTGCACGATTGAGACATAAGATTTACTCAGTCGCACGATTGGACCTTCAGTCGTACAGATGGATCAATCGCATGCTTCATTCGCACGACTGAACCATGCTAAGGTTCAGTCGTACGAATGGATGACCCTAACCTATAAATACCACCTAATTCATGGAAAAATGAAACAATTTGAATACCTACGCACATAATTGTACCTTAGCCGTCCAGAGACTCAAGAAAACCTGTTCCAAGTTCATAGATCACAGTTGATCATGTTCTAATCATTCATAATATTTCATTAATGAGTGATCTTAACTGTGTTCTTCCTGATTGATCACCAATCAAATAGGATTCCGCATTTTTTGAGTTGGAATACGTGCAGAATCAGTTAGTACTTCGTACCTAAACGATCCTAACAAATGGTATCAGAGCCTTGGGTCTTGATTTTGCGTGTGATTCAATCGTTTTCGGTGTAAATCTCACGCTTTTGCAGTAAAAAACGCCATCTTTTTGGTAAAACAGTGTTTTTCAGTGTCTCCAGGACTAAAAGTTCATGTTTTCCGGCTTGGGGAAGATTAGGGTTTGTGAAAAATCGTATTTTTGTGTCGAAGTACCAAAATCTTCGAATTTTTAAATCCAGCAGCCTCAGTCGTACGATTGACTCAATTGCACGACTGAACTCAATCGGACCTCCCATACACACGATTGAACTCAGCCGCACATCCATTCGTACGACTGAACACCCCATTCGCATTGTTCATCCACACCTGCTCAATCGCATGATTGACTCATCCGCATTGATTCAATCGCACGATTGTCTCATCCGCATTGTTCAATCGCACGATTGACCTCAATCGTATCTCTCCATTTGCACTAGCTAAATATTTTTGTTCTAACTCTCAAAGTATAAAGAAATGGAAGATCAGTACTTGGCGTTTACTGCTGGTAGGGACTCGCGTATTCAAAACCTGTTACTTCTGGAAAACGAGATTGGGAATCACAATAAGCTGCCTAAGCTTATCACGTTAGACGGTTACCCATAATGGAAGCAAAGGTTCAAAATTTATCTAAATGGTGTTGATCCCAATATGTGAGAATCAATCGAGACTGGTTATAGTATGCCGGTTGGTGCTGATGGCGTCAAACATACTCTAGGCGGCATGACTGATAGCCAGAAGGTAAAGTACAATGCTGAGAAAAAGGTCTATGCTCTGTTGACTCAGTCGATACCTAAGGATATATTCCACCAATTTTCTGAGAATAAACAGGCAATGAAACTATGGGAGGCTCTGGAAAAACGATATGACGGGAATGCATCATTAATAGCCCTAAAGGGAAAAGCTTTGAAGAAGGAGTTCGATAACTTCTCATCGATGGGGAAGGAGAGCTTGGATGATGATATCGACCGATTCTACCATTTAATCAGTGAGTTGCACACTCACGGGGTTACAACCTCAATGGAAGATAAGGTCTCAACCTTTGCCGATGGTATGCCAGAGAAGTGGGACTCGTTTGTATCTAATTTTAGACAAAACAATTTACTTGCCAATTAGACATAAATGACTTCATCCTAAAACTAAGGGAGGAGGAACTAAGGATGAAGTACAGGTCTCAGAAAGGATCTTATGATCAAAACGCATATCTGTATAATTCAACTTCCACCTCAAAAAGCTCAGGAGCACTACTTCAAACTTCTTTTGTGTCAAGTTCAACAGCTACTCCGCAAGCCTCTACTTCAGGATCTAAGACGTCTGGGTCATCTAGCACCCATACATAGTACCTGAATCAAACACTATGAATTTGAAGATCGAGAATCTCAGGAATATCACTATGGAGGTTGGAAAGGAGCATATGGACCTCTTAGCTGCAGTTGTTCTTTCTTATGATGGTCTAGTTACAGGAAAGATCAGAAATTGTCATCTGGCTGATGAGGATTACGAGCAGGTGGAGGAGAATGAATTAGAAAGAATGGAAATTATGTGGGCATTTGCTAGTGATGTCCGTAGAGCCAAGAAGTTTATAAGAAGACTGGATAGAACTTGATAGCCATTATGGATACTACTTTTGGTTTCGATAAAACCAAAGTTACCTATTTCAACTGTGGAGAAAAGGGGCACTTGAAACGTGAGTGTGTGAAGCCCAAGAAGACAGGTAATGGTAATCCTTTCTCATCATTCAACCGTAAAGACAAACCCACAAGTGAAGCTGTATCATCAAGCAAAGATCCTAAAGCTTTGACTGCATAAGATGACGAAGGTCAAGATTGGACCTTTCGTTTTGTTTCCCGGGTGAGTCCAACATTGCAAATGTTGAAGTTTTGGATGATGACACTGCAAGTGAAGGTGATATAGCTGTTGAACTAGTAATGTCAGATCATGAAGATACTGCTACTATGGTCACTCACCTAAATGAAGAGGGTCCCAGAACAACATGTTCACCAGCACCCGAACAGTCAAACTCTGCGATGATGGCTGATTCAACCGAACCTTCTCAGGTAAGTACCACAGACCAACTTTTTGATAATCATGCTTGTACTGAATGTAATAAATTTAGAGACAATATAGATTCAAAATTTTATAGGTTATTAGATCATAATGATAGCTTAGTAAATGACTTGCAAATGTGCACAGAGGCTAACTGAATTTTAAAACAAAATGAGCACAGTTACAAAGAAAAAATAGAGCTTTTAAATAAACGACTAAGGGAAACCGAAGTTGTTGCTTTTAACCAAGAAAATGACATAAGTTTCTATTTAAACTCCTTAGAAGAAACTAAGAAAGAAAAAACAGTTTTGGAAGTCGAAGTAAACTTATTAAAACAAAAACTGCATAGTGGACAAGTTCTTCTCATATAGTACAACACTTAGTAAGAGAACAAAACAATAGGGAGGGTTTAGGTTACAAAGTGGTTCCATCACCACATGAGACAGTGTTGAATGCAAAATGTAGACCAATAAATAACAACCCTTTCAAGGATCATGTGGTGTCCACTCCTCTAGTTACTGATCCAGATTCCATGAGTAAATCGGAGGAATTCGTCACTAAACTGAAGGAGGCCACTCTTAAATCTAAAGGTAAGTTTCCTATTGTTAATTTGGATGAACAAATTGATAAGGTTAAGACAAGTCAGGTTCAAACATGTCTAATTATGAACCCAAAATGACCAAACCAGTTAACCATTTACGTGCACCATGTATTAGTCCAAATAAATAAAAGTTAAAGATGTTAAAAATGTTCAAACGATGAATTTTGTTAAAGAAGCTAAAGCATATAAACAAGAAGTGACAAAACCCAAACAGACTAAAGTTACAAATGTGTCATACACTTCTCCACAGAAACAGTTCCACCAACATATAGAAAGTAGATCATGCTTTAACTGTGGAGAGTATGGACACATCGCTTCTCATTGTCCTTACTATCAAGCACCAAGGAAGAAAGTTGAACTTCATGACACTAAACCAAGTTCTTCAAAACAAGGCTCTATTACTCCACCAAAAAGGATTAGTGAAGATAAAGTTCAAACTGTAAGCCAGTCATCTGTTTATCACAAACAGGCCTTACATAAAACTGTCTATTGAAAGCAAAATCAAGTACAGTGTCTGATAATGAGAACATGAAGCAGAATGATCTGCCTTCACCCTTTAATGGATAGTGGGTAGAATTTATGATGTGTGATGCCTCTGGGTCACCCAAGCCAGTTAAGGCTTGGGTCCTTAACCTAACTAATCATTTCCTTTAAATGTATAGGGTGTTCGCTATAGTGCTTCTACAAATACCTGGATTGTTGATAGCGGAGCAACAAGGCACATGACTAGGAACTTTTCTCTCCTTTCAAATGTCAAACAAATTAAAGGAGGACATGTTTTGTTTGTTGGAAATAAAGGAGGCTACATCACAGCTCAAGGAGAAGTGGGAAACCAGAAAGTGAAGTTTGATAAGGTAAATTATGTTCAACAACTTCAGAATAACTTAGTTTCTGTATCCCAAATTTGTGACAAAGGCTTTAAGGTAGTCTTTGACAACAAGAAGTGTTATGTGTTGAAGAAGGATTATGTAATCCCGGAGGACCAAGTCTTAATGTTAGCTTCAAGATATAATGATTTATATGTCTTGGAATCAATCAAAGGCCTCCACAACTAATCATCAAGTACAATGCTTCTTGTCAAAGGCAACAGCGAAAGACTCCATCTCCTGGCATAGGAGAATGGGACACATAAATCCTCGGAAGATGAACCACTTGATACATAATGATCAAATGCGTGGCGTAAACGTTAAGAACTTCCAACTACCGGATTTCTATGATGCTTGTAAGAAAGGAAAACATACTAAGAAGGCTCATAAGGCTAAGAAAGTTAACTCCATTGAGTTTCCTCTTGAGCTTCTACACATGGATCTGTTTGGTCCAGTCAGTACGAGGAGCATTGCTGGCGACTTCTACTGCTATGTAGTTACGGATGATTACTCAAGATTCTCTTGGGTGATGTTTCTGAAATCCAAATCAGAGACATTTGAATCATTCAAAGAGCTAGTAACTACAATGGAGTCAATCTACAAGCTGAAGGTACGACAAATTCGCTCAAGCAACGGTACCGAGTTCAAGAACCAATGGATGGAGGCATTCTGCAAAGAAAAATGAATTGTGCACCAGTTCACATCTACCTACACTCCTCAAATGAACAGAGTTACTGAGAGAAAGAATCATAGCCTGATAGAGACAGCCCGGACGATGCTAGCAGACTCTAAACTACCCATTCAATTCTAGAATGAGGCAGTTGCCAATGGATGTTACACACTAAATCGAGTCCTGGTGGTCAAATGTCATGGTAAAATGTGTTATTAGTTACTGCAATGACATAAACCTAATCTAGAGTACCTCGAACCATTTGGAGCACCATGTACTCTTCTAAAGAAAACTCAGTCAGGGAAGTTCAGCGAGAAGGCTGATGAAGGCATCTTTCTAGGATACAACATACCGAATAAGAGAGTTTACAACAAATCCACGGGTCAAGTAGAAGTGTGGTGCAACGTCGACGTTTAGAGATACACCACCCCTTGCTGGAAAAGGACCCACATTCTTCTTTGATTATGATGGATTCTTTAAGTCCTTCAAGATCCTTCTCTCCCCTCCTGAAGATGAGTTAGCAACCAAAATGATGTATGCTGTCTTAAACACACCATCACAAGACTCAACATCATTAGGTTCACAAGGTGAATCTTCCAGTCATTCAGGGGGAGCATTGGAAGTAAGTGACTCTTCCTCTGATGATGAAGATGTGGAGAACGATTAGGTGGATCAGGAGGAACAGGTTCCTACTACTGCAAGTACACACACATTTGACATTGATGCCTCTGACACTTTGAAACCTCACACTCCTACTACCTCAGATACCGAATGTGCTGTTCACAATCTGGATCATGAGGTAGTTGTACCCACCACTCCTGGATCACCTTTAAATGTTTATCATCCTCTGGACAATGTTACTAGAGATGTAAGATGAGGAGTTCAAACAAGAAATCAACTATACTCAGTTGATTATGTCTTGGTGATGGAAAAGGGATATCTTCACAATGGTGCGTATTGATATTTTGTGTCTCAATTTGAGCCAAAATATGTCAGTGAAGCCTTAAATGACGAGGCATGGGTGAGTTCCACGCAAGAAGAACTTCTTCAATGCAAGAAGTTAGGTGTATAGACACTGGTGGATAGACATAAAGGTGCTAAGGTCATTGGTACCAAATGGCTCTTGAAATGCAAGAAAGATGACCAAGGGGTCATAATTAGAAACAAGGCTCAACTTGTAGTTCAAGGATTTTGACAAGTCGTAATTGATTACAATGAAGTCTTTGCAGCTGTGGTGAGAATGGAAGCAATCCGTATCTTCCTAGCCTATGCATCTTACATGAAGATTAAATTTATCAACTGGATGTAAAGAGTGCATTTCTTCATGGGGAAATCCGGGAGACAGTGTATGTCAGTCAACTCGAAGGGGTTGAGGATCCGTATCATCGCGATACATTTTACAAACTAGACAAGGCTCTCTATGGGTTACATCAAGCCCTAAGAGCATGGTATGAAAAACTCTCGACTTATCTTGTGAAACACGGATTTCGTAGAGGAGTGATTGACTATACACTATTCATCAAAGAAAAGGATGGTGACTTACTACTTGTTCAAATTTATGTTGAGTACATAATCTTCGGTTCCAAAAATGTAGAACTATGTAAAGAATTTGAAGCAGTAATGAAAGCTGAGTTTGAGATGAGTGCCATGGGAGAGATGAAGTTCTTTCTCGGATTACAGGTGGATCAGACACCAAGAGGCATATTTCTGCATTAGACAAAGTATGTAGGTGATATTCTAAGTCGGTTTGATATGGAGAATCCTTTCACAGCTGGGACTCCACTTGCTACAAACCATGACGTAGCACCTAACGAAAATGGTGATCTGGTGGATGCCACTATGTATCGACGAATGATCGGATCCCTCATGTACCTCACTACCTCAAGACCTGATATCATATACGTGACTTGTCTCTACTCTAGATATTAGGCAAAACCGAAAGTCAACCATCTCATAGGCATCAAAAGGATATTTCGTGATATGAAGGGTACTCCAACACTTGGATTATGCTATCTTCATGACGATGAATTTAAGCTTACAACATAAAGTGTCTCGGATTATGGAGGTTGCAAAATGAACTACAAGTAAACTTTAGCAGGATGTCAATTCTTTGGGAGAAGATTAGTCACATGGCAGTGTAAGAAGCAAACATTAGTTGCTTTGTCAACTTGTGAAGCTGAATATGTTGCTGCTGCAAGCTACTGTTCACAAATCATCTTGATTTAATAGCAAATGTGGGACTACGTTTTGAAATTCTCTAACACTCTTATATTTCATGATAATTCTGCCGCTATAGCTGTAACTAAAAATCCGGTCCAACATCCTCAGAGCAAACACATCGCCATTAAATATCACTTTATACATGATTGTTTTGAAAAGAATTTAATCGATGTTGTTAAAATTAATACGGATTTTTAACGCGCTGACCTTTACACAAAAGCTTTTGATAAACCACGTTTTTTATATCCGTTAGAGGTCAACGGCGTTAAAAAGAAAAGTGAAGTGATTTCAGACGAAGATAGTACTTAGTCCGACAAGTAGACTTATTTGCTATTTTTTATTTTAATTTATTTTATTTTATTTTATTTCTTAGCCTATTAATACTTTAAACGCAAAATCATTTTTCGTTTTTAGAATCTTAGGGGGAGAATATACTAAATTAGTATTAAATTAGTTGTTTTAATTTCAGTACTAAAAAAACGAGGGAGGAGGACAGTCTAGCAAATAGAAATGAGACCGAATCTGTGATACTGATTCAATGTCGATGGAAAATGATAGTACACAGGAACAAAGAGTTTGAGACTTTAAAAGAATAAAATTATTTAAGATGCAAAATTCGAAGTATAAGTCTAAGAAGTCTAAGCAACATAAAAGGAAAAATGATAGTAAAACTAGCTGCTACTAAGGTAACAGGGAGAAAGTAGACCTAGCGGTTGCTAGACCATTAGATGATGTGTCGGTAGATTCAACACCGTAGATAAGTAGACCTCGTTGGTGATTGCAAGTTCAAACTAAGTTGTTCAACAAGCTGTGGGTTATCATCTTATCCCTGGTTAACATAATAAACAAAGTTCCAATAAGGAGTGAAGAGCAAAATAAAAGCCACAAATGTGTGCGGATGACCATAAAATGAGCAAAGCACATGAAAAATGCAAAAAGCAATCAAGCTAATAACCTATGTTGTTGGTGAGATCTGGGAAAAAAGAATATAATTGCTCAAACAAGAAGATAGGTTGTGTGCCTCTCTGCTGTGCGGTGGCACTGACCTGAGGATAAGCATAACCTAAGTATTCTAGAAATCATTGTTGTTTGCGCCTCTCTGCTATGCGGTGGCACCGACCTGAGGCTTAGCATCTCTTTGAAAGCTCTAGAATAGTTTCTTCTTGAATACTACCCGTAGACCGCTCAAAAATATCCTGAGGAACGTTAATTACCATATAAGCGTGGGATCCACAATGCTTGTTGAAATAATTACACCTTAAATCAACACCAATGTGTGTCAAAATCTATGTATGGATTTAAGAGGACAAGTAT
The DNA here is from genome assembly GCA_025506515.1 of Flaveria trinervia. NCBI lineage: Eukaryota > Viridiplantae > Streptophyta > Magnoliopsida > Asterales > Asteraceae > Flaveria > Flaveria trinervia. Next base: position 40,256,174 of record CM046447.1, read on the forward strand.
ACTGACAATCATTGTGAGATGCAACTCTTGAAAGTCAAAAGCATTGTGTGCATCTGGTAACACTAGTATGATTTCCTAAACTTGCTGATGACTCTCGATGAAAACGAGAATCTAGCATCAAAAAAAGCTTTGTTAAAATGTCCCAAATGATTTGATAAACCTGTATGATTCCATAATGAATCGTTCCAGTTTTGATCAAAGTAAATAGACATTATACTGTCCAGAAAAATCTGGTAGATACTTATCTTAGGATTTCAACCTCACACAAAAATACAAAATCATGTTTTTAGCCTTGTTTTATTTCTAGTTGTTTAATTTAGTTACTTTCAGTTAATTAGTAGTAAATGTCGGACTATGCATCGGAATTCAATCTGGAATCACTCACTAAAAGTTCACGTCTGAGGTGACCAATAGGTTTTCAAATGTAAAAGGGTCACGTCTGAGGTGATCAATAGTTTTCTAAGTTAAAATGGTCATGTCTGGTCAAAATGTATTATCAATAAGTGAAAGAGTTAAGTGTATGAATGGTCATAAGGTCAAACTCATAGTATGAGCCATTCGCACGACTAGATCATGAGTAAGGGCCATTCCTAAGATTGGACCATGCGTATGAGCCCAATCGCACAACTCAACCACGAGTATGGACCAGTCGTACGATTGGACCATCAGCATGGGTCAATCCATACGATTGGTTCATCAAAATGAACCAATCGCGCAAATGGAGCTGACCAAATGAGTCAGTCGCACGACTGAAACCTAGTTGGGCGACTGAAGGTGACCGACAGAGCCAATCACATGACAAATCCCCAATCGCACGAATGAAGAGTGCGACTGGGTCCAATCGCCCGATTGAAGTCATACTCAGTATAAATAGGGCTAAAGTCCATATCACATTTTCATCACACACTGAATCGCCCTAAAATCGCCGATAGTAGCGAAACTCTGTCAAAAAGCTGATAGAATCGATTTCCTTCACATTGTGATACTAACGAGTTGTTACATCTTTTGCTGGTAATAAACGATCTATCTCGCAAAAAATCACCGTGAAATCTAACCCTAATAGGCCTAAACTATTTAAAATCAAGAAATAAGGCAATATCAAAGAACAGAACACATAACATGCAAATTGGTTAAATTGAAAGACTTAATGTGACAATTAGGTTCCTACAAGTCTAAAAAATCTAACCACAACGTCTAGTTTCTAGTTTTGACCTAGATTCGGGATTAACGGGTCGAACATAGACGTATACAACTGGTCACTCTAAATGAACGTCTAGTTTCTAGTTTTGACCTAGGCGTATGAGCTCAATCGCACGATTGAACTCAGACGGAGGCTTAGTCGCCCAATTGAAGTTAGCCGCATACTCAGTCGCTCGATTGAAGTTAGTCGCATACTCAGTCGCCCGATTGAAGTCAGTCGCATACTCAGTCACCCGACTGAACTCAGTCATATGGTTCAATCGCATGATTGAACCAGTCTGTTGTCAAGACAGTTTAAGGTTCAACAGTTTCTATTATGGACAAATCTAACGTTCGTGTGTCTTGTGTTATAGAAACATGGTAGAGAAGTGGATCATCAACACCAAGCATAACATTTGTGCTCATCTGGATGCCACTACCAGGAATGCTGCAGATTTTGCTGACATCATTACATTTCTGAGGAGATCTAGGATCTACAGGGCTATATCTGTACCATGCACACCCTACCGGTCTATACAGCAGGCCTTCTAGGAAGGTGCATCAGTCGACAGATCCATAAAGCCTTAGTGCATACGCAACAACATTTTTGGGCATGAGATAGAGGTAACAGCATCAGGCCTCCGACGAGTTCTTGATCTGGGTGATGATGCTGCTCACCCGACCAGGTTACACCCCTTGATGGTTTGGGGATGCTTGCTCAGGATGAAGTACTCTGGGACATCAATGCAGGGGTGCTGAACAAAAGCAACCTGTGTCCTCAACTTAAGTACTTAGCACACATCATTCTGAAGTGCATTGCATTGAGGAGGGGTGGATTCGATGACCTCTCTGACCAGATCTAGAATGCCTACGTGGCACTTGTACTAAACCACCCCTTCAGATTCTCCAATATGATTTTTACATACATGATCGAGACCTAGAGGCTAAAGGTAAAGAGAGCTTTTGTATGTACCCTTGATTCTTACAACTGATTATAGATGAGAAGCTTCCCCAACTGCCCAAGGAGAAGGACGATGTTGTGATGTTAGAGGTGATGGATGACACCACTCTGGGTAGGATGAAGGTGTACAGGGGGAAGTAGGTGAAGCCCCCTGTAAGGAGGTTGTTTGGGCATTTGGCCCGGAAGACTACGTGGCGCCGACAGGGAGGAAGTGGCGCCACGATGATAGTGACTCGGACGTTGAGCAGATTGCTCTACCCTCCGATGACTTCGAAGGAAATGACCACGATGATGATCAGAGCGGTGATGGTTAGGATGGACCTGAGTCTACTCCCATTCACCTTGAGTTCTAGATGAAGGAGGAGGAAGAGACCGATGATGAGCCTCTGGTGTGAACGGTGGGGAGTCAGGTCGTAGCCACGGAAAGAGGTCTTAGGGCGGTAGATGGACACCAAGGTGAGTCTGGGGAGGCTTCTACTGATCCATCTTACGCCCCAGACCCGCCCATTACCCAAGGGGGAGCCACTGTGTCTAAAGGCTCGAGGAGGAAGAGAATGGCTCACCCTTATGGCAAAAAGGGGAAGAGGCAGAGATTCACATTGACCTCATCTACTCCCACTGCGACTACCACCACCACAGCCACCACCACCACAACCACATCTACCACACTACCACCACCACCACCACTACCACACCACCTATCACTACCACACTCCCTCCCACCACCACTACAACCTACACTTCACCACCCTCTCATATACCACCACCCATATTCACCACTGCCACCACTACCACCACCATCCACCAAGCTGGACCATCATCCCACCCTACATTCACCACAGGATCATCTATACCCCCTATTGGGGTAGAGCATAGCTGTCAGCACTCAACCGAATGGTGCTAAAGCTGTTGGCTGTTGATGAAGAGAAGACTACCCAACTACTGTAGGGTTTGCAAGAACACAAAATCAATGTTTAACCATTTAAACTTTCAGAAAAACGCAGCGGACATATATATAGCTTTAAAACCAATTCCTAAGCTGAATATTTCATGTTCTTAGTGTCCATTCAATTGTAGAAATGCAAACCCAAACAAAAGGATCATGTATGTGAATGAAACAAGCTAAGAACATACAAAACCGTACATAAAATCACAGCTAGAACAAGCTGTGACAACTACCTTGTTCCAGCAGCAAATGTCGACCAAAATGGGGTTTTGATGCTTGTTCTTTTGGCCAAGACTCCAATGGAGGACTCCTCAAGCTAGTATACCCCAAGCTTGATGGCAACACCCTTTCTTGTTAGGTAGAATCACCCAAAATCGGCCTCAAAACTCTTCCCCTTTCTTGTTAGAACCGTAAGGTTGAGAGAGAGAGAGAGAGAGCAGCCTCTTGCATGTAAAAATCTGTGGTACACACTTGTGGAGTGTTCAAGACAAGAATTAAGTGTGTGTGGGTGTCCAAAGCAAGTTTGGTCCAATGGGGAACCAAGGGAGGGCGGCCGAAAATCCATTTAAAAAAAAACCCTCCATTTGATTATCACACATTAACATGTCTTGTGAACTAGACATATAATAAATTGTATGTACAATATATATATATGTATTTACATACTTACAATTAACCATTTAATTTATAAGTTGTAATTCCCACTATTATTTGATTCATTTAACTAATTTAAACAACACTTCAAATAATATATTGTTTGAACAAATTATCCTAATAAGTTGTTCCCACTCACATGCACTTATTTAGAAAACCCATTTTCTAAATTGGTGTAAATATTTAATTGCATGATCACATCATCAATTAAATATTTAATTGGTGTTTGCCAAACTTGTTATTGGGTATAACCCGACTTGGATCATAACGTACTAACCACATCAATATTCTAAGTGTCTTGGGCACACAGAATCCAACAATCTCCCACTTGCCCAAGATTCATAGAAGATTGATGTAAGCAGTAAATACCGCCTAACAACGGTTCACTACCCTTAATACGCATGACTTGTAGCCATTCAATAACATCATCTCTTTCAAGTACCCTACTTGAAATGATCTAGGTGAATCAACATCTATCCTTTTGTTTCAGATGTCATGTTAAATCCAAGAACACAGAATGATCATTTCTTGTTGATTTAACTTATCAGGCCTTAGACATCTAACTCTCAACGAATAAGAGGAACAAATTCCATCTTGACTACATATGTTTCTCACAGACACCTCGTGTCATACCTGAATATACCCTTATGTACTTTCCACTATTTCAGGATAGTGAAGAAGAAGCTCAAGGTGTAACACTTGGTGAATATCAAAACCCAATATGTATCTCAGGTCGGAGGATACCAAATGATATTCGCCTTTACTCAAAATTACTTATGATCAATCAATAAGATTCCATGTAGTAAAATTTGAGATGCGGGTTAGTCCAATATTTGTATCCCACAAATATCTATGAACTTTGGTAGCAACCCATTGCTCTATATTCATCCTTATGAATATCAACCAATCCAAGTTCATAATAGTCTTACCTTCAAACTTGTTCCCACAAGTATGAACGACTACGGACATTTAGAGTAAACATTTTACTCATGGATAAACATGCTAAAATGGAATATTATTTGAAACATTATAACCAAATAACTTTATTCAAAAAATAGAAAGTTCCACATATCCAAATACAAAATTTACAGATCAAATCCAATCACTAGAATATCGAAGTCCCATGGCACAAGTATGACCTTCATGCTTTGCCTTTTCAAGGAGCTTCGTGAGAGGATCCGCAACGTTTTGATCCGTGTGAACTTTGCGAATACATATCTTTCCCTTTTCACTTCATCTCGTATGTAGTTGAATCTCCGCTCAATGTGCCTAGTCTTTTGATGAGCACGAGGTTCCTTGATTTGAGCAATCGCACCCTCGTTGTCACAAAAGATCTCTAGGGGGTCCTGAATGGAAGGGACAACCCCTAGATCGGCAATGAATTTCTTCAACCATGCAGCTTCTTGGGCTGCCAATGAGGCGGCGACGTATTCTGATTCTGTAGTTGACAGAGCCACCACATCCTGTTTGGAGCTCTTCCAAGAGACAGCTCCTCCATTCAGAATGAAAATGTATCCCGATTGAGACCGTGAATCATCACGATCGGTTTGGAAACTCGCATCCGTGTAACCTTTTACAACGAGCTCCTCGTCACCAGATCCATAGATTAGGAACATATCTCTTGTCCTCCTTAGGTACTTAAGTATGTTCTTAACAGCCATCCAATGACTGTTTCCAGGATTTTGTTGGTAACGGCTTGTCATACTTAAGGCGTATGACACGTCCGGTCGAGTGCATATCATTGCATACATGATGGATCCAATAGCAGATGCGTATGGGATTGCCTTCATTTTATCTTGCTCATCCTTTGAGCTTGGACATTGAGTCGTACTCAACATCGTTCCTCTTTGAATAGGTACGGTACCTTTCTTAGAGTTTTCCATCTTGAACCTTTTCAAGATTTTATCAATGTATGCACTTTGATTCAAACCAATCAACCGCCTTGATCTATCCCTATAGATCTTTATTCCTAGAATATAGGCGGCTTCACCAAGATCCTTGATGGAAAAACAACTTCCAAGCCAGGTTTTTACACCTTCCAAGGTTGGAATGTCATTTCCAAATAGTAGTATGTCATCAACATACAATACTAGGAAAGTTATTGTGCTCCCACTAGCCTTCTTATACACACAAGCCTCATCAGCGTTTTTGATGAAACCAAATTTCTTTACTTCCTCATCAAAACGGTGATTCCAGCTTCTCGATGCTTGTTTTAATCCATAAATTGATTTCTTTAACTTGCATACTTTATTAGGATGTATTGGATCGACAAAACCTTCAGGCTGAACCATATAGACATCTTCCTCAAGATATCCATTTAGGAAAGCGGTTTTGACATCCATTTGCCAAATCTCATAATCATAATGAGCAGCTATGGCAAACAATATCCTTATAGACTTTAGCATCGCAACAGGTGAGAAGGTTTCATCATAATCAACCCCTTGAGTTTGAGTGAAACCTTTTGCTACAAGTCTAGCTTTATAAGTATCCAAGTTTCCATGCATATCCGTTTTCTTCTTAAAAACCCACTTACTTCCACTACCTTGGAATTAAGAGGTGGTACTACAAGTTCCCAAACTTGGTTGTCATACATGGATTGCATCTCAACGTTCATGGCTTCTAGCCATTTGTCACAATCCGAATTGGACATTGCATCATGGTATGTGGTTGGTTCATCAGAATCTATCACATAGCATCCATCCATGAAAAATCCATATTTTTCTGGTGGATTACTAGTTCTACCACTTCTGCGAACGTGTTGTGTGTATTGATCAACCACTTGATCATCCTCAACATCCTCATGTTGAGTGCTAGTTTCAACCAAACGCGCATCGGGCTGTGGTTCTTGATCTTCCTCAAGATCCACTGTTCTACTGCTAGCTCCTTCCATAAGGAACTTTGCTTCTAAGAACTCACCCTTTCTGGCAACAAACACCTTTTGTTCCATTGGATCATAGAAATAATATCCCATAGAATCTCTAGGATATCCAATAAAGACACTTGGTGGATCGGACATCCAATTTGTTTAGGGTGGGAGTCTTAACATAAGCCTCGCAACCCCAAACCCTTAAGTACGATAGGGATGGAACTCTTCCATGCCATATCTCAAAAGGTGTCCTTTCTACCTTTTGGTTGGGGCCATATTTAGAATACGGGCCGCGGAGAGCAGAGCGAAACCCCAAAATGATAGAGGTAATGTGCTTCTAGCCATCATAGATCGGACCATATCCAATAAGGTTCGATTCCTCCTCTCAGACACACCATTATGTTGTGGTGTTCCAGGTGGAGTGAGTTGTGAGACAATCCCACAACTCCTAAGATGATTTTGAAAGGCATCACTAAGGTACTCACCTCCTCTATCGGTACGAAGAATTTTAATTGACTTATTGAGTTGATTTTCTACTTCATTCTTGAAGGTTTTGAATATTTCAAAAGCTTCATCTTTGTGCCTCATAAGTACACATACCCATAGCGACTATAGTCGTCGGTAAAGGTAATGAAGTATCTTTCACCATTCCTAGTCATTGGCTTAAAAGGACCACATACATCCGAATGTATGATTCCTAATAAATCTTTTGCCCTTTCGGTAGTGCCACTAAAGGGTGCCTTAGTCATCTTACCTTGTAAACAAGATTCACAAACATCAAATGAATCACATTCATTTGTTTTTAAAAGACCATTCTTTTGAAGTGTTTGTAAACGTTTCTTGTTTATATGACCAAGACGACAATGCCAAAGATAGGTATCACTCAAGTCCAACTTGAGTTTCTTGGTGTTAGTTTGGTACAATGAACTATTTAAAGTATTTTCATGAACCAATTCATAAATACCATTAATTGGAATAGTTTTAAAATAGAACATACCATTTAAAGAAACATGAATATCATTTTCAATAAAAGATAATACATAATCATAATGTCTTAATTGGGATACAGAAATAATGTTCCTAGTCAAACTAGGAGCATACAAAACATTCTTCAAAATAACTTCCAACCCACTTGGAAGTCTTAGGATGTAGTCTCCACGAGCTTCAACTAAGACTTTAGTTCCATTTCCCATGAAGAGGCTAACATCCCCTTGTTTGAAGTCCCTACTTCTTGTGAACCCCTGCAACAAATTGCAAATGTGAGTTCCACATCCGGTATCCAATACCCATGTGTTAGAAGATGTAACATTGAGATCAATATGAATCATGTATATTGTACCTGAGGTCTGCCCGGCATCCCTCTTCGCTTTCAACTCTTGGAGATGGACAGGACAATTCCTTGCCCAATGTCCAATCTCCCCACACTTGAAGCATGGGTCATTAGTAGCAACCTTTTGCTTCTTCTCTTGTGGTTTGGGAGGCACCCTTGCCACCCTTTCCCTTTTCCCCAAGTAGGTCCCTTACCCTTGGCAACCTTTGCCTTGGGTGCGGGACGAGGCCTTTTATTGTTCCCACCTTCATTGATGGTGAGAACGGGTAAAACCCTTTTACCCATGGCCGCCTCGGCCGTTTTGAGCATCGAGTGAAGTTCACCAATGCTTTTGTCCCATGCATTCATGTTGTAGTTCAACACGAATGTCTCGAACCTTTGGTAAGGCCATTGAGGATCAAATCCGTGGCCAATTCCTTCGAGACGGGACAATTAAGCCTCTCGAGGCGGTCAATATGACTTTTCATCTTAAGTACATAAGATGAAACAGATTGGTTGTCGTCCATACGACATGCATGGAGTGCTCGAACCGTTTCGAAACGCTCAACCCTCGCTTGCTGTTGGAACGTTTCCTTCAGCTGGGTTTCATGTCATAAGCCCGTGGTGTTCATACTCCTTTTGGAGATCCGGAGTCATGCTCGCTAGCATGAGACAAGACACTTGGACGGAGTCCTCAGTGTACTTCAGCCAATCATTAAAGGCCTCCTCATCATCCTCGCTAGGTTGATCGGGGACAGGGTCGTCTAAAACATACGATCGTCTCTCTTGCTTGAGAACATTCTCAAGTTTCGATACCAATCGATGAAGTTGTTATGGTTTAGACGTTCCTTTTGGAGGATCGCTCGTAAAGATTGGTTGGACGCGGAAGAGTTATCGGAATTATCATTATTAGAGGCCATCTACAAAATTTTAACAAAGTTTTATTTAGTATTTTCGATATTATCAATTTTAATAATTAATGCCTATTAAGGTCAATTATATATCAAAATCTAGAACCCAACATTACATTTGAATTGTGGTTAGGTGACCTTTATCCCACGATTTAAATTAATAAGGTGGTCAACGATTGACGGTTGCAACCATTTGCAACTTCTAGAGGTATGGGATCGACTCTTGAACATCATATGTAAAGTCGGCATGTAATCCCATCAACACCATTTGGAAACCACATTGTAGGTGATCCATTTAACATGGTTTGCAAATCAAGACATCCTACTTACACCACGTGTGAGTTTGCCAAAACAAACGGTTAGGTGACCTTTATCCCACAAGTAAGGCATTCTCACCTCAAATCACAAGTTCCCTCAAAATGGTTAGGTGACCTTATCCCACTAAGAGTTCCCAAGTGACTCAAGTGTTGTGTAAAAGGACGGTGTTGATCTCGTTTTTTATTTTTAAATTTTTAGAGATTTCTTAATTCTAGTTAGGAAAACTCTATGTACTTGTATTTGTATGCTTTCAAATACAAGGTACTCTATGGTTCTTAGATTAAAACCAATTTTAATCTTTAAAATCATTAAACCATTTTAATAACTTTTATTAACTTTAAAGAACCAACATTTTCAGCTTGTTAAGTTTGTTAATGAGTTTGTGATGAATATTCAAATACAAACCAAACAATCAAACAACAAACAAGCATATATATACAAACATGAGTGCATAACCATAGCTACTAAGTTGACAACACTTGTTTGCCATCACAAGTGTTGTCATAAGGTCAATTCTAAGGTTGAAAACAATCACAAAAGGGAGTTCATCTTGGACCCCACTAGAACTTGCATCCATATGCTTCAAGTTCCAAGTCTTTGATGTCCATCTTCGGGTCTTGAACTTGTGCACCTTCCTTTTACAAAATGTATCCTAATACATTTTTCTAATAAAAGAAATGCACCTAATCTATTACAAACCAAATGAATGAATAGTTACAACCAAATTGAAACAAAATTACAACCAAATTGAATGAATGAATACAACCAACACAAGCATCCAAACATCACAAGGTCAATGGCTAGGTTATGCACTTTATCATCCAATGATCATAACATCAAAACATAATGAAACCCCTTTTAAAACCACCAAATTTCAGCCAACATAAACTGAAATTTTTGGTTTTAAATATTGTCCAAACAATCAACACATCAAGATATGTATCTTCAAGATCTAATCACTAGCATGTGTGATATGACCTTGAAAGTTGGGGAATCATTCAACCAAACAATAACAGCCCAAAACAGCCTAAAATATGTCTATAAACATCCTTTAAAACCAATTTTAAAGAACAACACTAGCAAGTCATCCACATAACCGGCTCTAGATGCCATTGTAGGGTTTGCAAGAACACAAAATCAATGTTTAACCATTTAAACTTTCAGAAAAACGCAGCGGACATATATATAGCTTTAAAACCAATTCCTAAGCTGAATATTTCATGTTCTTAGTGTCCATTCAATTGTAGAAATGCAAACCCAAACAAAAGGATCATGTATGTGAATGAAACAAGCTAAGAACATACAAAACCGTACATAAAATCACAGCTAGAACAAGCTGTGACAACTACCTTGTTCCAGCAGCAAATGTCGACCAAAATGGGGTTTTGATGCTTGTTCTTTTGGCCAAGACTCCAATGGAGGACTCCTCAAGCTAGTATACCCAAGCTTGATGGCAACACCCTTTCTTGTTAGGTAGAATCACCCAAAATCGGCCTCAAAACTCTTCCCCTTCTTGTTAGAACCGTAAGGTTGAGAGAGAGAGAGAGAGAGCAGCCTCTTGCATGTAAAAATCTGTGGTACACACTTGTGGAGTGTTCAAGACAAGAATTAAGTGTGTGTGGGTGTCCAAGCAAGTTTGGTCCAATGGGGAACCAAGGGAGGGCGGCCGCCGAAAATCCATTTAAGAAAAACCCTCCATTTGATTATCACACATTAACATGTCTTGTGAACTAGACATATAATAAATTGTATGTACAATATATATATATGTATTTACATACTTATACAATTAACCATTTAATTTATAAGTTGTAATTCCCACTATTATTGATGTCATTTAACTAATTTAAACAACACTTCAAATAATATATTGTTTGAACAAATTATCCTAATAAGTTGTTCCCACTCACATGCAACTTATTTAGAAAACCCATTTTCTAAATGGTGTAAATATTTAATTGCATGATCACATCATCAATTAAATATTAATTGGTGTTTGCCAAACTTGTTATTGGGTATAACCCGACTTGGATCATAACGTACTAACCACATCAATATTCTAAGTGTCTTGGGCACACAGAATCCAATAACTCGTCAGCTTGTGGAGCTAAATGCTACCCAAGCACAGAAGATCTCACAACAAGCTCAGCAAATTACCCAACTCTAGGAGCATAAAGTCCAATCAGCAAGAGAATAGAGGGGTTGAGGCTTCTAATACGACCATCACGCTCAAGTTAAAGGGATCAAAAGATGAGTCCCTCAAGATCAGAGAAGGAGATGATGATGATGATAAGGATGATGAAGATGAAGATTATGATAATGATGATGATGAGGCCAGTGATGATGAAGAGACAAGGGAAAGGCAGAATGATGATGATGATGATGATGAAGAAGGAGATGCAGCTGCATCTGCCTTAGCCTCAGCTCAGGGTCAAGAGAGACGTACTAAGAGAAATCAAGACCAACAAGCTTCATCTTCTGCCCCACCTACTGACGCGCTTGCTATTTAGGGCAAAAGTGATGATTAGACATTTATGTATTTGAAAACTTTTGTACTCGAATCTTGTATTAATATTATGTAATTAATGTTTATATATCTTTATGAAATGTTTGATTGTCTTGATCAATTACTAACAAGTGATGTGTTACATGTTTAAATCAAGCAGATCAATCATCTCAGCAAGATGAGTATGATGTTACTCCCCTTCAGCAAATCAAGTCTCAACTTACAATAATTCTTGATTTGAAAGGGATAGTCAGAAGCTCTGTAAGCTATACTCCTGAGGAAGGAGAAATCATTCATGACCTTACTGATGAACAACTTGCTGAGATGTTCCGGCTCCACCCTGACGAGATTGTGAAGGACGCTCCTACTTTTGAAGTTACAAGTGACGATGAGCTCAATGACATAGATGAAATCGAGATCGAGGATGTCAATGCTGATTATTATCTAGGGTATGCTGATAGAGAGGGAAATGTAGTTCCCAATCTAGGTGATACTCTCATCAGTGATACATTTGCAAAACTGGATTAGATGGAGCAAGAGTCCGAGAAGAATAAGGATCAAGCCCAAGCCTTAGACGCCGAAGTCAACATCAAAAAGGCTAAATGGGCGGCCTGTTTTGCAGAGATCCGAGCCATGCGCACTGCACAAAAGCCTAATGTCTACACCAAGCTGTACAAAGTCAAGAAACACTTAAAGGTGTCAGGCAAAATCATCGCATGGGCTTATTTTGAGGATCTAAATGTGTATGTTGCAAAGAGAGAAAAGGGCATAGAGTACTTTAGATTCCCACATGATCTAAAGACTCTACCTGGTTTTAAGCTCAACCAGCTGGCACGCCTGAAGTTGCTATATGCTAATCCAAAGAAAATGTCAGGCTGGTTTGAGGCTGCATTGAGGAAGAGTACCACACCAGGTGGGTTAACTTCAGACCTCAACAAACGACAAGGTACATCAGACGGTCTGAAGTTGATTCCATTACTGGAAAGCCTAAGATAGTGCTGAAGTGGAGTCCTCCACGCACAATGTCAAGAATCCCTCTGAGGGAATTGCCACTGACTTCACTCCACACTTCAAGTGTTGGTACTATGATTGGAGAACAGGTGAAGCGGTCATAGTCTTACAAAAGGAGAGCCAATGGATACTATCGGGTATTTGACCCTATGTGGCTGACCAACTTGTCTACTGATGATGTTTATACTTTATATAAGTGGCCACTAATCTATGATACGCAAGACATTTTACAAGCCCTCCAGTTTCAAAATGTTATAAGGCTCTGCTTTGCATTTGAGATACATGCTGGAGCTACAAGAGAGGATAAGTACATGAAGTTTGATGAGCTAATGAAGAATGTTAGACAATGATGTAAACTAGGTCCAAGGGGGAGATTGTAGATACATGTGTACCTAGTTTAGGAGCTAAATGTAAAATGTCTTTCATGTCTTACATATATGTAATTGAATGGATATGAATGAAATACAATGTGTGGTTGATGCATATAATGTTTAATATTTCATTGTTTATTGTGTGATAATGCTTATTGAACTAACGATATAGGTTTGTGGTTGTTTACATAATTCTTAGTCAATAATGATTGAGAAACGTGTTCAAACTTAATCATGTGAAGTTCTCATGCAAATGGACCATGCTAGTGGACCATACGCATGAATACTTCATGCTAATGGACGAGTCGCATGGCTGAACCAGGAGACTGGATCGGTCACACGATGAGACATAAGATTGACTCAGTCGCATGACTGGACCTTCAGTCGTGCGGATGGATCAATCGCATGCTTCAGTCACATGACTGAACCATTCTAATGGTTCAGTCATACGAATGGAAGACCCTAACCTATAAATACCACCTAATTCTAGGAAAAATGAAACAATTCGAATACCTACGCACATAATCATACCTAGCCGTCCAGAGACTCAAGAAACCTGTTCCAAATTCATAGATCACAGTTGATCGTATTCTAATCATTCATAACATTTCATTAATCATTAGAGTAATCTTAACTGTGTTCTCCCTGATTGGATCGCCAATCAAATAGGATTCCGGACTCTTTGAGTTGGTATACGCACAGAATCAGTTAGTACTCCGTACCTAAACAGTCCTAAAAATTTGTATGGAACCTTTGTCGCTTACCCTGGTACTGTGGTCAGGCCATTGGGTGCAATGTATGGGAGTTTATTTATAGACTTCTGCCCAATACTTGCTTTATGCATGACGTTAGGGTATAGCACATGGCAATGGTACACCTAAATTTACCTTGGTACGATGGTCAGGCCACCGAGCTCAATGTATGGGGGTCTATGATAGACCTTGGCCCAGTACCTGCTTTATGCATGATGGTGGGGTAAAGTCTAGGGTATTGGTATGGAATGTAAGGAAGTAACGGTGAACGTATGTAATGAACGGTATGAAAGGTAACGAATGTTAACACTAACGTATGATGATGCATGAACAAATGTAAACAAACGATGATGAAAGATAATAATGTTATTATCTATGTGTACGTATGATGCTTGACCGCGTAAGAATGTAAAGGAAGCTTTTGAACAGAAGTAAAAGTATTTTAGTTTATAAAACTAGAACTCACTCAGCAACACTAACTTTTTATACATTTTCCAGTTGGCAGGTAATGGTTGCTGAGGATGGCACAGGCGACTACTTGGCTCATTTTGGATGGCATACATTTTATGATACGATTTCATTGTAATGCGAACGAACGATATTTTGTAATGAAAGTTGTATTATTTTGCAAAAATGTTTATTTAAAGGAAATGAAATGGTTGTTTAAATTGTTTCCGCTACATGGTTTTAGTAAAGTTAATGTAAATATATTTTTATATGCGATGATTGACCGGCTGTGAGCATCCTGGGAATAGGGCCTTACAAGTTGGTATCAGAGCCAAGGTTTAAGTGAAACGGGTAAAATTTCAAAAGAAACCTAAACTTAAACTGAAAATGGGATGAAAGGAAAGGGATGCCAGTCCGAGTAGCTGCGTACCATCAGGTATTTTCTTAATGTTAACCGGCATTACCTATGCATGTTATGTGGTTTATGTGCCTTTAGTAGATTTAGATACTGATGTAGTTAGGATAGGAAATACTTGGGGTATGAAGAGTAAAGTAAGTGGCTAATCACAAATGACCATTGTAATTAGGGACTTACTATACTTGACATAAACTGAGCTATTACCTTGAATGAAGATGTTGGTGTTTGGATCTTATAGCGTGCTTAGAGGATGGCTGGCGGTAGATCTTCTAAGGCTACATGTGATGGAGCTCGTGATGGAAGTGGTGCTAAAACACGGGTCACAAGAGGAAGGCCTAGGGCCAAAGAGGTGATTCACGAAGTGCCCGAGACCCCTCATCCAGAGGGCGGGGATGAGAGTGCTAACTTAAGAGCCTTAGTGAAGGAGGCGGTAGTGGAAGATGTTCATGAGGTCATGCAGACGATCTTAACGTCTGTGGTGACCGAAGTGATTAAGGCTATATGGGAAGGAGAAAGAAGGGAGAGGAATAGGTCATCGGGAGGATGGGAGTTATCGGAGACTGAGACAATTCACTCCGATGATGGAGAAGATGAAGAAGAGTCTGCATCGGAGGCAGCACAAGGCTGCAACTACGGGGCATTTCAAAGATGAAAGTCCCCAACCTTGGATGGTAATGGCACCGTTGTTGCTACTCACCGATGGGTGAAATAAATGGAGGCGGTACTTGATATTAGCGAGTGCCAAAAAGAGAAGAAGGTGAAGTTTGTTGCGGACTCGTTTGTGGACTCAGCTCTTTGCTTGTGGGATAATATTGTCCAAGCTGAGGCTAGTCGGGCAATTGGGAGAATGAGGTGGTCTGAGTTGAAGAAGCTGGTAATTGAGGAGTTTTGTCCTTATAAAGAGATGGATAAGGTGGAAAGGGAATTCCTATAGTTGGAGGTGGGAACAATGACACATCAGCAATACACCACCAAGTTTAATGAGATGGCACCGCTGGTGCCAGATAAGGTGACGTTGTTGTCACGAAAGATTAAAAGGTATATCCAGGGCTTGCCGGCGGACATCCGTAGGCACATGATCTCCACCCGACCAAGCACGTTAAGGTCGGCGGTTGACCTGGCAGGGAGGCTGTATAATGAGTGGGAAGTGGTGGTGGCTTAGGTGAGTAAGAAAGGTGGGGGTGATTGACCGGCTATGAGCGTCCCAGGAATGGGGCCTACACTCTTGTTCAAAGACATCCATTGAAACCCAATGCATAAACTTTGGTTCAATTATGTCATTATCATTGGAATAACCCAAGACCGACAAGGCTTGGTTTCTAATCAAAAGTAATCATCTTATATTATGTGAAGGGACATCTACATGACAAGAATGACAATGTTTGGATTGTGGATAGTGGATGCTCCAGGCACATGACAGAGAACATATCTCTCCTTCAACAATTTCAACATTTTGATGGAGGTGAGGCCGGAGGATTTATTTCTGGTAGAGGGAGTATATCCAATGGCAATTTAATAGTTGACAAAAGAAACTTTATCAAACAGCTTAAACACAACCTGTTAAGTGTTCCTCAGTTTTGTGATAAAAAACATCAAATGCTCCTCACAGAACATGAGTGCATTATTCTCAAACCCAAGATGATAATTCCTAAGAAAGTGGTGCTTCTTAGATCTCTCAGTAGAAGGGATACGTACAAGCTGGATATGAACAATGCTTCCCGACTGGGTGAAGTATCATGCTTTCTTTCCAAAGCTGATGATGACGAGTCAACACTATGGCATAAACGTATGTGTCATGTCCATTTTAAAACAATGAATAAGTTGGCTAAAAATAATTTGGTACATAGTTTGCCTAAAAATGAATTTTACTGCAAAGATAACTATTGTAACATCTGCTATTTTTCCAAGTTAAAACCCAATTTTAAGTTTTATTATAAAATTATAATAATTTTAATGGATCAAATACATTAAATGTGTATTTATTATTATGAACTATTCATAATCTAAAATAATTTGTAATAATTTATTTAGAAATAAATCTTTTCATAAAGTTATAAAGACTTATTAATCATATTATGATAAATACCTAAATGGAAAAGGTTTTATCAAATTTATTAAGTTATAAAATAACTTTTACTAAGCTTATAAAGTTTTATTAGTAGTCATGAATTTTTATAAATAATCATAAAGTTTACAAGTTTTATGAAAGTTAAAAAAGATTAATAAATATTGAATTTCATTTATTAGTTAAATTTGTTTTTATAAGTCAAGGATTTAAATTGTAATTCTAAAACTTAATATAAAAGTTTCAAACATAAAATAACAAAGATGGATACTTTAGGGACCAAATTGTAAATACCCAAACCAATCCCCCCTTCTTTCACGTCGGCTTCCCCGTCTCCGGCCACCATCTCCGGCGACCACCAAACCACCCAAAACGCTCATTTAAAATGCAATTAAACCACACTTTAACCCTTGCGCATCAGTTTCGAATCAATCACCCACATTAATTTGGATTAAACGCTCGTTAAAATAATGCTAACTCGAAACCGAAGTTAGAATCAAATAGCTAAATCATTCGACTCATAACAGATCAATTTTATACTAATAATTGAGGGGAAACATTCTACTCAATCTTTCAAAACTCTCTCAACACCCAATTCCTTTCCAGCATGCGAAACCACGGATTCGATCACTATCATCAGTCGCAACCCTCTTCCTTGCTAACTGCTATCAGTGCCACATCAAAACAGGTAGTTAAAGACATGTATACACTCAAAATCATACGAACATCAATAGCCCTAATATCAATTTCGATATCATAATCATCTTGAGGTTCAATTGAAATCGAATTTATTCTAGGGTTCTTGAGTAATTTGGGGTTTTCTTTAGTTATTGGGTTTATAAATTATTTTCCAAATCTAAATAGATTCGGGCCTTAGCCCAATTGGTTACCACTTTAGACCATTAACCGGAGGTCTTGGGTTCGAACCCAGCCTCCGACATTTATTTTTATAAGCCGTTTTTTATATATTTTAAACTCTATAAATTATACTAAAATGTATTAAATCAAATTAAAAATTAATTTGTTAATTAAAACATTTCAAAAATTATTAAATTAATTTTTAAGGTTTAAAAAAAACTTATTATTTTAAATTAATTACTTTAAAAAAGATAACAAAGTTATTGAAACATTATTAATTATTTTATGTAATTTAAATGTTATAAACCTATTTTAAATAATTATTTAAATAATTAATTATTCATCTATTCATTTAAACATGTTATATATAAATAGTTAATGAAGTTATTCCTTGAAATTTTATTTAAGTTCTTGAAACTTATAAAATAATATAACTTTCTATTATACTTTATTTTTATTTTAAGGCTTGATATTATAAGACCTTTATAGTAAATCTTATAAAAACTCAACTTTATTAAATGATTTTAGATAAATTTAAGGTCATTTAAAATAAATATTCAATTAATTACGTTTATCAAATTTCAAACAAGTAATTATTAAGTTAATTAATTCTTTTCACACATCATGTTTAATCTTTCGTAATTCAATAAAATTAAATTATTGAATCTTATTTTTAATTGATTAATTCCAACTTTATTTAATGAAAACATAATCAATTGCTTTATTTTATTTTATTAGATTTAGTTATTAAAAACCTTAAAATTACAATTGAAACCCTAGTTCACGTCTAATTGTTAATCTTATTATTGAACTTAATCTTGGAATCAATACGTTTAGATAACTTGTAAAAGAAATCGTTGGATCCTCGTTTAAATTCTTATCACCACCTTGTATATATCAAGTGAGTATTTCTATACCCCCTTTTCATATTTTCACACTTTGGTGAAACATGTTACCTTATAATCTTTGCACTTGTAAAATTATTTAATTCTTGTAAACCCTTGGCAATTCACTATTATGTTGTGGTTAGTTGATCTTTGTAATTACCTTGTATTGTCGATTATATGTGCAATCATTAACTATTGCTAGCCTAGCAACGTCATAGATCTATAGGCCTGACAAGCTTGCTTGGTTGATCCAAGTACACTTAGCTAATCATATAAACTTGTAAACATGGAAACTTGTAAACTGCCAAGGTTTGATTGTCGCATTCTGTCTTACATCCCTAGTTACTTTGCTCACTAACTTACAACATGAATTGACATCTTTTATATATTACGTATGAAAACTACGGAAATCTCACCAACTTTATGTTGACCCTTTATTTTTAACATGTTTCAAGTTTGATACTTGAAGATCCCTTCATGCTCATATAGGACTTGGACTTAGTTAATTGAAAGTCTTATATTGTTGTTTATGTCTTGTTTGTATTGTAACCATTTAATTGTCTTGTAATATTCAACAAAAATGAAATTTAAAATTATTACAACTTATTTAGTTCCATGTGCTATGAACAATCATTTCACATTCGTCCACCCCATGATTCCGCCGTCGGTTGGGGTGTGACAATTATGTTGCATGCCTGAAAGGGAAGCAACATAGGGCATCTTATAAATCCAAAGCTGTTAACTCTATCACCACTCCATTACACTTAATGCACATGACTCTTTTTTGTCCCACAAGTATAATGAGCATTGGAAGGAAATCATATTGCATTGTGATTGTTGATGATTTTACAAGATTTACATGGGTATTCTTTTTAAGAACAAAAGATAAATCTACTGAAACTTTAAAACCATTTATTCTTAAATTTGAATATCAAATTGATCACAAGGTTAAGATAATAATAAGTGATTAAGGGACTGGGTTTAAGAATCAAGTTCTTGACTTATTATGTAACTCAAAAGGGATTGCCTAACAATATAGTGCTCCTAGAACTCCTCAACAAAATAGTGTTGCTGAGAGGAGGAACTTGAAACTTATTGAGGTGGCTTAAACCATGTTAGCTGATTCAAAGCTACCTCTAACATTCTGGGCAGAGGCAGTTAACACTGCATGCTATGTGCAAAACAAGGTTCTTGTAGTTAAGCACATGGAAAAACCCCTATGAGCTATGGAACAAGAGACCACCATTTATTGGCTTTCTAAGGTCCTTTGGCAGTAGTTGTACCGTACTTAACATAATGGACAATTGGGTAAAATTTGCTGAAAAGTCAGATGATGCTATCTTTGTTGGATATTCCTCCAACTCTATTGCTTATACAGTTTAAAACATTAAAAATCAACAATTTGAAGAGTCATCCAATATTGTAGTCAATGAGCACACTCCTTGTGTTAGGAGGAATGGCCCTAATCATATTTTTGACTTAGAATTGTTTCCTAACTATTTTAAACCATCTTGTGAGAATGTTTCAGCTAGAATAGGTACTCAAAGTGATTCTGATGATTCTCAACTGTTTGAGTTACCCAGACCTCGTTCAAATTCTCCAAGATTAGCAGAAGATCAGGCTCCCACTATCTTATGATCTAATAGTATGAAAATCTCAAGAGATAGTGGAGCCTCAATCAGTGGTCGACCTAGTGAGCCTCAAAACTCATACGGTGACACTACACAACACCAGGCAGATGGAAGTAGCATTTTGAAGGAACCGGCAATTGTTAATGCTACCTCCTAGCAAACAGATGATGATGATGTTTCTCATTCATTCAATAAGTCCTCATTGATTGAGTTTGAAACAATAACTGGTCCAAGTGTTCAAGCACGTGAGCAAAAATATGTCCAACCTAGATCTATCTTTGCAACTGGAGGTGATTCCTAGGCTTAGGATTCACAACACTCATCCAGCTGAGAACATCATATGAGAAGTCTCTGAAGGTGTGAGAACAAGGGGACAGACTCAAAATAGGAATGTCTGCCTGTACTCCTACTTTTTGTCATAGATGGAACCCAAGAAGGTAGAATATGCCTTGAAGGATAGTAGCTGGGTTCAATCAATGCAAGATGAATTGCTTCAATTCAAAAGACAAAAGGTTTGGAACCTCTGTCCACTACCATCTGATCAAGTACCTATAAGCACCAAATGGGTTTTTAGAAACAAGAAAGATGATAGAGGCTTGATAATCAAGAACAAGACAAGACTAGTAGTTCAAGGATATACTCAAGAACAAGGAATCGATTATACTCATGTCATTGCACCTATTGCAACACTTAAGGCAGTTAGGATCTTCCTTTCTTATGCTACATCCAAGAACTTTACTGTCTACCAGCTTGATGTCAAGTGTGCCTTTCTATATGGGGATATAGATAGGGAAGTCTATGTGTGTCAGCCTCTAGGATTTAAAGACCCATAGCACCCTAACTATGTGAGCAAGCTAGATAAAGCTCTATATGGGTTGCACGAAGTACCTAGGTTTTGGTATGAGACCTTGTCCTGGTTTTTTCTAAAGAATTGATACACTAGAGGTACCATTGACAAAACTCTTTTCATAAGGAATTCTAGGAAAGACATTTTTCTCATTCAATTCTATGACGATGACATCATATTTGGTTCCTCAAATGACCAAATGTGTAAAGACTTTGAGAGCATCATGAAGAGGAAGTTTGAGATGAGCTCCATGGGAAAAATGGACTTTTTCCTTGAAATTCAGGTGAAGCAGATGCAGGAAGGGTTCTTTATCAATCAATCTAATTATGTCAATGACATTTTAGAAAGATTTGATATGAAGAATTGTAAGTCAGCCAAAACAACTATACCCAGAAACCATAATTTTTGTCCTGACTCTAAGGGGGAGGATACTGATCAGCATCAGTGTAAGGAAATTATTGGTTCTCTCATGTATCTCATAGCAAGTAGACCTGATATTATGTTTGCAACTTGCATCTGTGTAAGATATCAGGCTGCTCTAAAGTTGTCTTACCTAGTTGCTACCAAGAGAATCCTCAGATACCTCAAAGGAGCACCCAAATTAGGTCTCTGGTATCCAAGGAACAACAAGTTCAATCTCTATGGCTATTCGGATAGTGACTATGGTTGTTGCAATATCAACAAGAAATCAATTTCTTAGTGGAAGGATCATCTCATGGCAATGCAAGATGCAATCCTATATTTTTACATCTACTGCTAAAGCTGAATACATTGCTGCTGCTAGTTGTTGTACTCAGCTATTGTGGATTCAGAACCAGATGATAGACTATGGATTCAACTTCATGAATACTTCTATCTATATTGACAACAATAGTGCTATCTCCATAACTGAAAATCCAGTGAAGTACTCCAAAACAAAACATATTGATATCAGGTATCATTTCATTAGAGATATTCATGAGAAAAATTTGATTAAACTAATCAGAGTTGACTCAAATGAACAATATGCTGATATGTTCACTAAGGCTTTTGTCGAACAAAGATTTAAGTATCTTATTACAGCTATTGGGATGATAAAGATTGATTAGTCTATCTTATGTAAAAATCTTTTTAAAATGTGTAATGTTAGTTTTCAAAACAACCTAAGCCCTGTTACCAAAGGTCTCTTTGA
The DNA here is from genome assembly GCA_025506515.1 of Flaveria trinervia. Lineage (NCBI taxonomy): Eukaryota > Viridiplantae > Streptophyta > Magnoliopsida > Asterales > Asteraceae > Flaveria > Flaveria trinervia. The sequence continues at coordinate 40,278,282 of CM046447.1, forward strand.
AATTATTCAAAGTATAAATTATTCCGAAGAGGAATTCTTCTGAAGCAAAATTCCTCCAAGGAAAATTTTCTTCTCGGAATAGTTTTTAGTCTCGGAAGAAGCGATTGATTGCATATAAGATCTACTTTCGAAGCTTATAAAACTCTACATTTGGAAAACACTTTTAGTCTCGGAAGTAAGATATTTACCTCGAAAATAAAATTGCCTTCGGAAGAAGATTACCTTCAGAAATACTTTATACTCGGAGAAGAGATCTTACTATGTAACAGAAATCTTTGGGCCCCAAAAAAAAAAAGCAAGGATTTTATTGATGATGTCAGAATCTTTTAAATGGATTATAATCTTACCTCCCCTGTCACATCTTACCCCAAACCATCTTTTCACCTTTTCCAATCCCCACAACCACCATTTCACCCATTTAAATAATCCTGACTTTTCATTTTAATCTCTTTACCAAATTTATTGCCCACAAGCTTCCTTCACCTCCAATTCACACCCTCAGCACAACCAAGTCGCACTCCTCAATTCATCAATGGATGCTGACTTCTTAGATATCATCTCTTTTCTCACCCAATCTACCTATTACACCGCTCTAACTATTAACCCCACTATTTACTCAAATCATATGGCTGAATTCTAGAGCAACAGTCAAATTGAAATCGTAAATGGTGTTAGGGTAATAAGGTCATGCATTTGTGGCCAGGAGTTGATTATTTCTGAACAAATCATCAGGGAGCATCTGGAGATTCACGATGAAGGCGCTCCTACTGAATTCCCCATGTTAGACCTAGACAAAACATATACCCAAATAGGATACGGTGGAGATGTGGGTAGGTCTACTGTTTACAACTTCGAATTTTCATACAACTAGAAGTTCCTGCTCCATGTTTTTCTCCACTGTTTGTCTAATAAGTCTGGGGGATGGGATCAAATCCCATATGAACTAGGGTGCCTAGTTCATGGGCTGTTGAAAAGCCTCCACTTCAGTTACTCAAGGTTTGTGCTGGCTAACCTTATGGGGAACCTCTAGAGGAACACATTCTTCATGTATCCCAGGTTCCTTCAGCACATCATCAACTATGAGCTGGACCAGAGTTAGCTTGTTTGTGCAACTATCCTACCAGTTCCTCAAATGATGCCGACCATCGTCAAAGTCTTGAAGAGACTGTCTACCAACTACACTGGAAGACATACTGATCTTTTTCCATGTATGATTAAGCCAATGGCTCCTGGTGACATCCCTGTACACCCCATAAGTGATGAACCCACACCAGCAACTACCCTCACTTTGCCAAATCTACCTTCTCATCCCATCACAATCTACTATGATTGAACAAGCTCCTCCTATTGAATCCAAAAATACTAGAGTAGAAAAATGGGGCCCACTCAGTTTGAGGTCTCACCATCCTTCATATTTGACCTCAATAGGGTATTGAGTCTCTTCAGTCTCAATCCCTTGAGGTTGAAACCAAGTTGTAGACTCTTAGGGTAAGTCTCTATACTCCGCTAAGCAGCGAATAAGGGACAACCCTACCATAGGATCAATGCTAATAGACATTGATCAAGGTCCCGGGTCATTAGGCTTACCTTGTCAGGACCTGGTATTTGACCGAAATACCTAGAGATTAACATGTAAACCAGATCAAATAGTGCGGAATCCTATTTGATTGGCGATCCAATCTGTGAGAACACACGAAGAATCAATCAAGAATTGAAACCAATGTTAGAAATCGATTGGGAATCGATCTAATGTGTTCTATGAACTTGGAGAACGAATTGGAAGGTTTCTGGACGGCTAGGGTACGTCTTGAATCGTAATTGATCGAGAGCTCTATTTTTCACGAATTGAGTTGTATTTATAGGTTGGTATTATTCAATCGTGCGACTGAACCATTAGTCTGGTTCAGTCGTGCGATTGAACCATGCGGTTGATTCATTCGTACGACTAAGTGTTCAGTCGTGCGACTGAGCCAATCTTATGTTGCAATCGTACGACTGATCCAGTCTCCTGTTCAGTCGTGCGACTGAGTCAATCGTGTGAAGTTATCCATGCGTATTTCATTCGCATGAGCCATTCGCATGAGAACTTCATTATGTCAGTTTGAATGTTTTAATTAATATAACATGATGTGCAACCATTCAAGCAATCATAAACCCAATCAATTCAATCACGACTCATTAATGAAATATTAAACATCACAAGTAACAAACAATTTATGTCATTTCATTAATCAATACAAATTACATCATACTCAGACAAACAAGATTCATTACATTTCAAATCATGATCTAGGGACATACATGCATCAACAAACTCCCCCTTGAACCTAGATCTATCTAGTCTCTTGTCTTCTGCATAACCTCCTTATACTTCTTGTACTTCTCCTCCTTAGTGACTCCTGCGTGAATCTCAAATGCAAAACAAAGTCGTGTAACGTTTTGGAACTGGAGGGCTTGTACAATGTCTTGTGTGTCATAGAACAGTGGCCACTTGTATAATGTATAGACATCATTAGCAGACAAGTTGGTTAGCCACATCGGGTCGAATACCCTGATAGTATCCATTTGGCCCTCTTTATTCAGAACTATGACAGCTTCAGCAGTTCTCCAATCATAGTACCACCATTTGAAGTGTGGAGTGAAGTCCTGTGGCATTTCTGAGAGGGATTCTCGACATAGTGCGCGGAGGACTCCATTCACACACAATCTTGGGCTTGCCAGTACTGGCATCAACCTCAGACCTTCTTAGATACCTCGTAGGCTGTTGTGGTCTGAAGTTAACCCATCTGGTGTGGTACTCCTTCTTCAGGGCAGCCTCGAACCAGCCTGACATTTTTCGTGGTCAGCATACAGCAGCTTTAGCTTAGCCAGCTGGTTGAGCTCAAAACCAGGTAGAGTCTTCAGATCATGTGGAAATCTGAAGTACTCTATGCCCTGTTCCCTCTTAACTGCATACGCATTAAGGTCATCAAAATAAGCCCATGCAATAATCCTGCCTGAAACCTTATGGTGTTTCTTGACTCTGTAGAGCTTGGTGTAGGCATCTTTCTTGGTGCAGCACGCTGGGCTCTAACTTCTTCAAAACAGTAGCCCACTCAGCCTTTCGAGTGTCTACGTCATTATTTGAGGCTTGGTTGTTCCTTTGGTCTTTCCTGTTTCCTGCTCCATCTTGTCTAGTACCTCAAACATATCACTGACTAGGACTCACCCAGATTGGGGACCACATTACCCTCGTTGTCAGCGTACTGAGGGTACTCTTCTGCTGTAATATCTTCAACCTCAACTTCATCAACATCATTTAGTTCTTCATCACTGGTTGAATCAACTGTTGGAGCATCCTTGACAATTTCATCAGGATTGAGTCTGAACATCTCTGCCAGTTGCTCGTTAGATAGGTCATGAATTATTCCCCTTCTTCAGGGTATAACTCACAGACCTTCTTATAATCCCTTGCAGATCAAGAGTCATGGTTAGTTGAGTCTTGACCTGTTGAAGGGGAGCAATGTCAAACTCATCCCTTTGATAGTTTGGATCTGTTGATTTAAACATTCAACCATAAACCATTGTAAGTGATCAAACAGAATTATATCAACTTAATATATAAACATTCAACACACAAACCATTAGTAAGTAATCAACAGAATTATATCAACGTAATATATAAACATTCAACACATTTGTTTTTTTTTTCATTCATGATTCAATCACAAAATAAATAAATACATAAGACATCTAATCTGTACTTTTGTCTTGAATCCTGGGCTCGTCGCTCGGAGGAGCAGAAGAGGTAGATGGCTGATCCTTCGATTCTTCGATCTTCGCTCTTGACCAGAAACAGAGGCCGATGCAGCCGCATCCCCTCCTTCTGCTTCGTCATCATCATCTCTACCTTCTGTCCTTTCATCCTCTGTCTCTTCTTCATCCTCAGCATCTTCCTCATATCATCATCATTTTCATGATGACCATCTCCATCATCCCCATCACCCTCCTTTATCTTCAAGGCTCATCCTTTGACCCCTTTAACCTCAGCATAATCGTCTTGTTGGTCGTCTCCAAATCCTCTATACGTTTGGCTGATTGGGCCTGCTGCTCCTGGAGTTGGGACATCTCGACTCTCCTAGCATCGATTAGCTGGGTCTGTTGATCTATCACCGAGCCTGCTCTGCCAACTGCTGAGACTGGGCAGCAGTCAGATCGGTCAACTGGCGAATCTGCGCCGCTTTCTCTTCATCTGCTGCACTAGCAGGCGCATCACCATACGGTTAAGCACCGACAGCTGCTCCTATACCCCGATGTGAGGTAGAGTATATCCATATACATGTGATGGCTGGGTTGAGGGTTCCGCATAATGTGAGGTGGTGGTGGTAGTAGCAGTGGTGAATAGGGTTGGTAGCAGTGGGTGATAGGTGTGAATGGTAGGGTGATGGGATGGTGGTAGTGGTGGTGGTTGGTAGAGTAGTGGATGTATAGCGGTAGGTGTGCTGGTAGTAGTAATGTAGGTGGTGGATGGGAAGGTACAGTGGTGGTAGGTAAGTTGTCTGTGGTAGCAGTAGTGGATGTGGTGGCTAGTTGATGGATGGTATGTCAGTGGAGGTGGTAGTGGTGGCTGTGATGGTGAAGTAGTGGCAGCAGTGGTAACGAAGGTCAGGCGACGCTTCTCTTCTTCAGTCCGTGTGGTTGAGCCATCCTCTTCCTCCTAGTCCCGGTGGAAGTGGATGCTCCCCCTGCAGCTCTGCCTACTGAACCCGGAGCATAGCTTGGGTCAGTCTCTCTCTCAGTGGAGTCCCGAGGGTGTTCACCAACCACCCTAAGCCCGTTTTCTGTGGGAACAACTTTGCTTCCCACAGTCCTAGTGAGGGGCTCCTCATCCGACTCCTCCTCTTCCTGATCACCAACAATGAACCCCTGATGGAAACGGCCGTCTCAGCAACCTCTCCGGCAGTGTCAGACCCCGGGGGAATAACATCTGACTCAGTGCCTCTTTGAGTAGCAGGCATATCATCCCCGCGTTGCCGCTGTCATCATCATCAGAATCCATATCTGGTAGGAGCAACCTCTCATCATCGGAGTCGCTGTCATTGTTACGCCATTTGCGTTTGCCAGGCGCCACATACCTCTCGTTGGCCAGGTGGCCAATCAGTCTCTTCACTTGGGCTTTACTTGCTTTCCCCTGTAAACTCTCATCCTGCCCAGAGTAGTATCATCCATAATCTCTAAGGCCACTGCGTCATGACTCTCTTGGGCAACTGTGCAGCTTCTTGTTGAAGACGAGCTGTAAGAATCTGGGGTACATACAAAACCCCTCTTTACCCTTGACCTCCAAGTTCTCCACTAAGTAGGAGAATATCATGCTGGAAAAATGAAGGGTTGGTTCAGAACCAGTGCCATGTAGGCATTTTGAATCTGGTCTGAGAGGTCGTCAAACCCACCCCTCCTCGATGCAACACACTTGAGATCACGTGTGCTAAGTACTTTACTGGGGCTCAGGTTGCTCTGTGTGAGCACACCTGAGTTGATATCCCCAGCGTACTTTATCCTCAAAAGCATCCTCTCACTGTCAACGGATGTAGTTTAGTAGGATGATCAGTGTCATCCCCAAACTCTAGGACCCTCTGAATGTCGGCAGCAGAGATCTCAATATCATGGCCCAATATAGAGCTCCTAATACAGTACGGCTCACGAGAGCGGTCCACCGAGGCATCTCCCCCAGAATGCTGATGGAGTGATCTATATGGCACAAGGCGTGGAGATAGCCTTATGAATCCGGGACCGTCTCAGAAAGGCTATAATGTCAGTAAACTCAGCCCGTTCCTGGTGGTGTGATCCAAATGGGCACAGATGTTGTGCTTTGGATTTATGGACCACCTTTCCGCCATTTACCTGAAAACACAAGACATAGAACCATTAGTACATAAGACATGAAAACTTCTGTTCTAAGTGTAAAGTTGAAAGTCATTTTGATTCATTCGTGCGAATGAATCATGCGACTGAAGTCAGTCGTCTGTTCTTTCATGCGACTGGACCCATTCTGGTCAATGTGACATGCGATTGGGTTCAGTCTGCTGACTGAGTCTGCGAATGGTTCAGTCGGCCGACTGAGATCAATGTATGTTCATTCGGCTGAATAACCCAATCGCCAGATTCAATCGTGCGATTGAAGTTCATCCGGACGACCAGTCGCCTGTCTCAGTTGTTCAGTCGCCTGTGGTTTGTGTCTTGATCAATACAATGATTTAACATGGATTACTGTTTCAATATACTCGCATTCTTGTTACTAATAACCTATCAACCTTAATTTAAACATTTTGCATAGTTGAAGTAGGTTATTAGGTCGCGTTCTGTCTGTTTCTTGTTTTCGTTCGCATTTCACCACATTATGGTTCAATCCTTCTGATTTCAATTAACACACTTCAATCTACCTGTATAATGAATGGCGAACGTAGTGAATCAAAAACAATGATAAAACAGTGCTAGTAAATTTTGGCAGAGTAACGGTAGGGAGTGCGATTTAAGGGCGATTTGGGAGTGATGAGTGAGATGCGATCGGAGAGCCCTTTAAATACTAAGGGCTCAGTCGGCCGACTGGCCTCAGTCTCCCAGTTCATTCGGGCGACTCAGGCTCAATCGTACGATTAGCCCAACCAGTCGCATGCACTTGACCGACTGAGATTCAGTCGTCGACTGGCTCAGTCGTGCCTTTCATTCGCATGTTCAGTTGACCGAATGAGTTTCAATCGGTCGACTGACTCATTCACCCTCTTCCAATCGGTCGAATGGGCTATTCTGATGAGCCATTCGTGTTAGTGGAAGCCATTCGCATGGTTGGTCCATTCTCATGGTCCAATCGTGCGAATGGGTCACACTTAGTTATTTTCTGCCATTTATACCAATTTACATTTAAGCCCTTTTAAATTAATTGAAATTAACGTTATGAGCCTTTGATCATTTCAGACATGATCATTTTATTTTGAAAGCATTTGATCACCTCAGACGTGATCCTTTTAGACACTTTAGTCACCTCAGACGTGACCATTTTAAACTTTCGAAGCACATATGTCATCTCAGACATGACCCTTTTAGTGATTTGATTCCTTCTGATTTTCCTGATGTAGCCCGACACACGCCTACAATTACAATAAAACCAACTAACTAATTTAAAACCTTGAACTAATTTCATAAACAAACTTATTTTTGGCTTTTTGTGAGAGATAAATCCAGAGATTGATATCTATGATTTGGTTTGGGAGTAGACAGCTTTCAACTTAGATTGATCATATCTGGACCAATTCATTTTGGAATCATACAGGTGGTCAAATCATTTGGGACTTGTTTTAAAACTTTTTGATGCTTAAATTCTCGGTGTTCATCCAGAGTCGTTAGCAACTTAAGGAAATCATACTGAACTCTTAGATTTCACATTGGTTTGAACTCTTGAGAATGTAGCCACTAAGATTGTCAGTATGTTTGTCCACTTAAATCCATACACAGACTTTTGACGCAGACTGGTGACTGATTTAGGTTTAATTTTTTCCAACTAACATTTGTGGATCCCACACTTATATGGTAATCAACATTCCTCAGAAGCTTTTGAGCGGTCTACGGGTATTATTACAAGAAGAGACTATTCTTAGAGCTTTCAAAGAGAAGCCTGTCCTCAGGTCAGTGCCATCGCACAGCAGAGAGGCGGCAACAACAATGAATTCTAGAATATCTAGGTTATGCTTATCCTCAGGTCAGTGCCATCGCACAGCAGAGAGGCACACAACCTATCTCCTTGTTAGAGCAGCTTATTTTATTTTACACAATATGCCCACAACATAAGTCATTAGCTTTATTGCATTTGTCTTTCATTTTTTTCTTGCTTTGCTCTAATTATGGTCATCCGCACACATTTGTGGCATTTAATGCTCATTACCCCTTATTGGAATATATTTGATTGTGTTAACCAGTGATAAGATGGAAGCCCACAGTCAGTTGAACAACTTAGTTTGATCTTGGATCACCAATCAGGTCTAATTGTCTATTGTGTTGAATCTACCAACATATCATTTGTGGTCTAGCACCTCTAAGTCTACTCTTTGTGTCACCTTAGGAGTTGCCAGTTTTCTATCATCTTCCCTTTTTATATTGCTTAGACTACACAGACTTATACTTTGAACTTTTGCATCTTTTCAAAACTTAAATTTTTTAAAGTCCCTCTTGATTTGTTCCTGTGTACTATCATTTTCCAAAGGTATTGAATCGGTATCACAGACACATCTACCTTATTTCAGCTAGTTACCCCTTCTCCCTCATTTATTTATTTTTTTTAATGTTACTTGCTGACATATTCTCCCCCTAAAATTCTAAATCATTTCTTTTAATTATTTTTGGATTTTAATAAACAGCAAAATAACATGAGTTTAAATATAACAGATAAAAAAACAGATAACATAAAATAAAATAAACTTTAACTAAACTACCTCGGACTACACATTATTCATCATCAGGAATTACCTCACTTTTCTTTTAACGCCGTTGACCTCTAGCATATTGAAAACGTGGTTTATCAAAGGCTTTAGTATAGAGGTCAGCGCGTTGAAAATCAGTATTAATTTTAACCACATCAATTAATTTCTTTTCAAAACAGTCTCTTATGAAGTGGTATTTAATACCGATGTGTTTGGTCTTAGGATGTTGAACTGGATTTTAGTTACTGCAATTGCAGCAGAGTTATCAACAAAATAGGAGTAGATGAGAATTTAAACCGTAATCCCGCATTTGCTGTTGAATCCAAATGATTTGTGAAGCAACTTGCAGCAGCAACATATTCGGCTTCACAGGTTGACAATGCAACCGATGTCTGCTTCTTACACTGCCAGGTAACTAATCTTCTCCCAAAGAATTGACACCCCGCTGATGTAGACTTGTAGTTCATCTTGCATCCCCCGTAATCCGAGTCACTATACGCGGTAAGTTCAAAGTCATCATCATGAGGATACCACAATCCCAGTGTGGGTGTACCCTTCAGATAACGAAAAATCCTCTTGACCCCGATCAGATGGTTGACCTTTGGTTTAGCCTGATATCTAGAACATAGACATGTAGCATACATAATATCAGGTCTTGAGGCAGTGAGATACATGAGGGATCCAATCATTCCTCGGTACATAGTGGCATCTACAAGATCTCCATTCTCATCAGTGCTATATCATGATTCGTAGCAAGTGGGGTCCCAGCAGCAGAAGCATTCTCCATGTCAAAGCGACTGAGAATGTCTCCTACATACTTGGTCTGATGTAGAAAGATCCCATTAGGTGTTTGATCCACCTGTAACCCGAGAAAGAACTTCATCTCCCCCATCGCACTCATCTCAAACTCTTTCTTCATCACTGCTTCAAACTCTTTGCATAACTCTTCGTTCTTTGACCCGAAGATTATGTCATCAACATATATCTGTACAAGCAGTAGGTCGCCATCCTTTTCTTTATAAAGTGTACAGTCAATGACTCCCCTGCGAAGCCGTGTTTCACAAGATGAGTCGAGAGTTTTCTCATACCAAGCTCGAGGAGCTTGATGAAGCCCATATAAAGCTTTGTCGAGCTTGTAAACTCTATCCCGATGATAAGGGTCTTCAAATCCCTCGGTTGACTTACATAGACTGTTTCCCTGATTTCCCCATGAAGGAATGCACTCTTCACATCTAATTGGTAGACTTTAATCTTCATGTACGATGCATAGAAGGAAGATACGAATAGCTTCCATCCTTGCCACGGGTGCAAACACCTCATTATAGTCAATCCCCTCGACTTGCAAAACCTTGAACCACCAGTCGAGCTTTGTTCCTGATAATGACTCCTTGGTCATCCTTCTTGCATTTTAGTACCCATTTGGTGCCAATGACTTTAGCACCTTTAGGTCTATCAACCAGAGTCCATACACCTAACTTCTTAAAACTGCAAAGTTCTTCTTGCATGGCACTCACCCACGCCTCATCATTTAGTGCTTCACTGATATATTTTGGCTCAACCTGTGAAACAACAACATTATAAGCACCATCATGAATGTAACCTTTCTCCATAACTGAGGCGTAATCAGCTGAGTATAGCTGATTTCGGGTTTGTATCCTGATCTGACATCCCCAATAACATTGTCAAGGGATGATAGACGTTTAGTCGTGATCCTGGAGTAGTAGGCACAACCACCTCAGAACCGAGATTGTGAACATTTTTCGCATTGAGGAGGATGGAGTTTGAGGTTCCGAAGTCGAAGGTGCATCACTCATGATGCGTGTGGACTTTCAGGAAATGGGACCTGTTCCTGATGTTCTGGTTATCTGCTTCAGTTTCATCTTCAGAGGAGGAGTCACTGTCATCGACTACCCCCCTGACCGAGTGATGATTCTCCCTGTGTGCTAGATGGTGTATTTAGAATATCATACATCATCCTCGTAGCTAACTCATCCTCCGAGGGAGAGAGAGGGATGTGAAGGATTTGAAGAATCCATCATAATCGAAGAAGTATGCAGGTCCTTTGCTGTAGGTGGTGTGGTATATCTCTGAACGTCGACATTACACCACACTTCTACAGACCCGTTGAGTTATTGTAAACTCGCTTGTTCGGTATGTTGTATCCTAGAAAATTTCCTTCAACTGCCTTGCTTGCTGAATTTTCCTTCTTGTGTCTTCTTCAGAAGTGTACACGGTGCGCCAAAAGGTTCAAGATACTCCAAATTCGGTTTGGTCTTTGTAGTAGCTCATAACATGTCTTTCCGTGACGCTTGACTATTAGGACTCGGTTCAGTGTATAGCACGCATTTGCACGCCTCATTCCGAATTGGATAGGCAGTTTCGAGTCTGCCAGCATAGTCCGGGCTGTGTTCTATCAAACTCCTGTTCTTTCTCTCAGCAACGCCATTCATCTGAGGTGTGTAAGCAGAAGTGAATTGATGCACAATTCCCTTCTCCTTGCAGTATGCCTCCTCCCTTGATTCTTGAATTTGTCCCGTTGTCTGAGCGTACTTGTCTAACTTTAGCTTGTAGAGAGATTCCAGTGTGGTTACTAATCCTTGAATGTCTCCAATGTTTTCTGATTTGGATTTCAGAAACATACCCAAGTGACCTTGAGTAGTCATCAGTGACCACAAAACAGTACACGTCGCCTGCAATGCTCCTTGTACAACTGGACCAAACAGATCCATGTGAAGAAGCTCAAGAGGAAGTTCTATTGAATGAACTTTCTTTTCCTTATGAGACTTCTTTGTTGTTTGCCTTCTTGCAAGCTACACAAAAGTCAGGAAGTTGGAAGTTCTTGACATTTACTCCTCTCACTAAATCCTTCTGAATCAAATGATTCATCTTCCTTTGACATGTGTCCCATTCTCCTATGCCAGGAGATTGAGTTCTTTCTCAGTAGCTTTAGATAGAAAGCACTGAACCTCAGATCCGTTGTAGCACTGTTGACAGATCCAAGACATAAAGATCTTTATATCTTGAAGCAGACATCAGAACTTGGTCCTCTGGGATCATATATTCTTTCTCAGCACGTAACACTTCTTGTTGTCGAAGATGACTCTAAACCTTTATCACAGATTTGGGAAACAGAAAGTAAGTTGTTCTGAAGTTGTTGAATGTAGTTCACTTTATCAAACTTAACTTTCTGA